>CM060962.1:191937839-192420339 GCA_030765045.1 Tenodera sinensis | reverse complement strand
TTGGACGTTATAGCTGATATACTTCTCTGAAAAGGTAATTAAAATTATTATAACGTGAAGACTCCTATAGTTGAGTTAATTCATCATGTCACATAAATCTTTATTGAATTGTAGCCTTACTTACTGTTAATAGTTCATTGTGCATATTCTCTACTACTTGGTTAACAGTTCTTGGTGTATATACATATATATATAATGTCTTTTGCTACTTATATGTACTTTCTTACTATTGACTGAATTCAATCGTGTATTTACACCATATTGAATTCAATAAAATTTGAAAAATGTTGTTTTATACGATAAGTTGCTATATGCGATGTCATATTAAGCAATTTTTTCAACATAGCATTCACATAGGGTTTAGACGGGACCATTAGATTTCGTTGTTATAGCCAATACGTTGTTAAAAGTGATGTCGCTATAACCGGTTCTGACTGTATATTAAGATTCATATGAGTTTGAGGAGACCAACATTGTTGTGTGCTGTGTATCTAACCTCATCTGAAAGGTGACAGGACACTGTTAGATAACACTAGCATGGAATATTTCAAAAAGGTTTCTTCAAGATATGTATATTGCATATTTTAATTAGCCCCCCATTTCTTCTATAGTAAGCTTTTTTTTTTTAAGGTTTCATTGTAAATCAAAATTATATAAAAATTCAATCACATAAAAGGAACTCAACAAGTTATTCAAAGAAATTTCAAGATACACATTTTATTACACATGTCAATATATTAAACACATGACATTTTTGTCAAAACTGTTAGAGCCATTTTTCAGAAAAAAAATCATGAACACTTCCATGTGAAAGCTAGTTTGAGGTGGGGGTTCCTTGAAAATATTTAAGGCTGATTCACAACCAATGATAATTGGTAATGATAACCAGAACAAGAAAGTTGAAATACAAATATTCAAATGGAAGTGTTCACAGCTGACAAGAAGCTTTCCCAGGCCCCGAGAACAGGAAAGAAACCTTGGCCAAGTTTTAACTTTCTTGTTCTTGTTACTGAGCATGGCATGTTAGATTCATATTGTGCACATTAGACTTATCACTGTAGAAATAACTCAAGGTGGCCATGCTTGAAACAGCCGATAGAGCTCTCTCTCATGTTGCACGCTAGAAAATATATTATTGGTCATTTAGAAATGAATTCCAAATGTGCAATATTGACTTACACTTTCTACTGATAAGCTGATTAATAATCTGCTTTCCCATTCTCGTTACCGAGCTGTTGTGAACCAAAATGTGAGTGCTGCCTTGCTTCCTATTCTTGTTGTAATTCTGGTTACTGTTAACAGGTGGTTGTGAACCAGTCTTTATGTTGCATCCTTGGAAGATGCTGAACTTAACCTACTTTATACTTTTGAGTTATGACATTACATACAAATAATCATGCATGTCCACAGCCACAGATCATTTCCTAAAAATGCTTTTTCCGAATTTAGGGGATCCAAAAGATATATTCCACTGAAATTTCAACATTATCTTTGGGTAGAATGCAGTATTTCCTCTTATCTACTATACATAAGTGATAGAGAAAGCAAAAATACTTTTTTTGGGTTCAGGAACCTCAAAATATGTATTTCTAGTGAAATCTTAATATTGAATATCAACTCAGAACTGGAAATGACCTTGCTCACAAAAGGATATTAAAGGTTCACTTATAGAGATACTGCTGTGAATTGACTGTAACGTCAAGCAGAACTTAAAACAAATCTATGGTTGGAGGGTTAATTTTGTTTATTAAAGGCTGTACATAGAATTTACATTTACAATATTTATAATCTTTCTCAGTTATGCATTTAGCAGTTTGTGCACCAGTAATCATAAAGATCCTAAGCATATCTACCGGGAGAGCAAAAAGCCTCTAAACAGGCTGCGTGGTGTTTGGCCTCTCGGCATCCTCAGCGCTTGTTGCCGTCTGCCACTATCATAGAAAGGCATGGATGAAACCATACAGTTTTAAAACTACTTTTACAGGCTTTACTTACCAATTTTAGGAAAGAAGATGCTGAAACTGGTCGCCACCGTCCATACATACATTTTTGGCACCTCTTTAGGAAACTATCCATCACTCGTCATAGTTTACATTGAGAAATTTCCTGGCACATATTTTGTTTTAATTCTTCCCAGTTGTGTGCATTTGTCTTATACACTTTGTTTTAAGTTACCCCAGAGACAGGAATTGCTTATTAGCTAATGGCGCACCATACACCAAATTTTTTTTTTGTCATGAAGGATCACTTCATGAACAATATTAGGTTCTGAGTTATAGGGCCAATTTTTTTCAAGAAAACAGTTGATGCCTGTACATACGTGAATACAATTTTGCCCCCCTCCCCTTTTTTTAGAGGACTAACAGACAGGGAGCATGATTTTGCCTTTTCTCAACAACACTATGCAAGAGCTCATATGACCAATCTTTCGATGAGAACAACTGAAAGTGTGTTTCAGGACAGAATTATCAGTAGAGATTTGTGGTCCACCTAACTTAACCTCCTGCAACTTCTATCACTGGGTTAAGCTAAAACATCCAGTGTACAAGACAAACACACACACTGGAAGAATTACAACAAAATATCCGCCAGGAAATTGCCGGCATTTCTCAACATGAACTACAGCAAATGATGGATAGTTTCCTAAAGAAGTGCCCAAAAAGTATGGACAACGATGGTGACCAGTTTCAGCATCTCCTTTCATAAAGTTGGTAAGTAAAGCCTTTAGAAGCAGTTTTAAAAATATTGTAGGGTTTCATCTGGACCTTTCTATGGTAGTGGCAGACGAGTGCCAAGGAAGCAGACAGACAAAACACTGCACAGCCCATTAGGAGGTTTTTTTCTCACCTGGTATAATTCCATTTAATTCTCAAAAGTATTGAATGTTTCTATACAAGAATTAGCCATCTAATCTCCAATATATTACATCGGCCTGCGAAATAAAACTTCTTTTTTTTTTTGGCACAGGATTGATCAGCTCTCTAAGCCTAATTTTTGTATGCTGAATTCTAATCTGTTTTCCATTTTTCGTACCATGTACCATTTCTTTGCCATGCAGAAAGGCAATATGTAATATTAGAGTTTGTTTCTAGCTTTTAAGTACAATTTAAAATGCGTGAAATCATTCAAACAAAGGAACAATCTCAATTTTACAGATGGAACAGTATATACTGAACTAGAAAATTTCAAACATACCTTATGATACTATTTTCTCCTCCACTTTGCTGAAAACGAATGCTGAGTTGACTTGCGTTTGTGGTCCTGATGAATGCAGAAAGTGCAATTTTAAGCTCATATTGTATCCGAGTGCCTTTAACTTTACGCGCATCATTTTAACAATGTGTTCATATTGGTCATCTTTCACATTACTCAAAAACTTGTTTATAACTTCATTGAATGAGTCCCAAGCTTGAACCACTATGCCTGTTATGATATTTCTAAAACAAATGTCTGTGGGCCCTTAAAAATGCCTTATTTCACTTTTGATTCAGACAGCATTGGGAATTTCTGAATAAGATATTGGAAACAAGAACCACCTTTGTCCAAAGCTTTGGCAAATTGCTTCACTATCCCTAATTTGGTATCCAACAGGCATAGCAAAACCTTCTGTGAGTCAATCAGCAGGCGATTTATTATATTTTTTGTCCCTGGCACTAAATATTTTCTTTTTGGCCAATTAATTTCACCCCAGTGTCTTTCTCTGACTCTGGAGTCCCATTCACAGAAAAAGCATGGAAAGTATGTGCACCCTGCTTGTTGGCCTGACAAAATACTGCAAACCCTAAAATCACACCACACAAACCACTTGTATTCATTATATTTAACTTTTTCCAGGACAGTATATAAATTTTGGTACGTTTATTTAAGGAATGTAGAGTGAGCTATTGAAACCAAAGCAAACATATTGCTGTTGTGCAGCAGAGTACGTTGAATACTTCTCTTGCTCGAGTCAATAAACAGACACCAATATTTTGCTTCGTAAGCTATTCCAAGAGACTCATCACTAGAGCCCGGATTTTTATGTAATTACATATTTTAAATCCCGCATAATATTTCAACGAGAAGTAAAAATGTTGGCGAACTACGTCATTTGGGACTCCCATACAAATTTTTATTTTACATATTTTGCACGTTTCTACATATTTTAACGATGTTACATAAAACGTACATATTTTCTCGGTTTCGTTACAATTTTGTTATTTTTTTAAAAATGTAGTCATATTATTAACTACTGTTTTCACAAGTTTTGCTGAAAGCAACAAAAATCAATCTGCGAAATAGGATGCAAGTTAAATTAAGAATGCGATAATGACCACCTCGCCTCATTCTATTGTTGTCCGTTTATATCAAAGAGGTGCCGCTCGACAATGTGACCTCCAGTGTCACTTTTCTCGTAGCGCTTTGGGCATTTACAAGAACTGGAGAAATTGATTGTTACCATTGTCACGGTAGTCAACATCTTGTAATATAATAGCTGCGAGGAAACAAAGTGAACCGCTGGACAACCATCAATATAGCGAGGCGAGAATACTGCAGTTAGTTTCTTGCAAGTCTTAGTAAAATGGCACCAGTTGCATTCTCGCTATCCTGAAAATTGAATTCACGGGTGAAATTAGAAGCGCCTTTACAATCGACGGAAAAGTAATAGTCTGTGAAGCATGCAGTAAAAGAATTGACTGTTCCATGAAATCTCAATTGGAAAAACATATCAAAGGTGCTCTTCACATACGCAACAAACACTTATGGTCTTCTAGAAGGCAAGTTCTATTGACACAAATGCAACAGGAACCGTCCGGAAATGATTTTTAAAGACTTGTGCAGTGCAATGGTTGCAGCTAATATTTCGTGGTATTAACTTCAAATTCCTCAATTTCGCTCCTTTCTAAAAAAAAATATTGCAAGAAAGTTATTCCACACGAATCTACTCTGAAGAAAAAGTATCTTCATATGTGTTATGGAGAAGCAGTTGCTCATATACGGAATGAAATCGGAGACTCCTGTATTTGGTTTGCCATCGATGAAACTACAGATGACATGGGTCGGTAGGTACATAGCAAATTTAGTAGTATAAAACTAGATTTCGTAAGTCCTAATCTGCTGCAAGGTGTTGGAACAAACAAATCATTCTACAATTATTGCAATATTCGTAAATGATGGAATGAAGATTCTGTGGCCAGAGGGTATGTGTGAGGAAAAGGTTCAGATGCCGCAGCTTACATGATTAAAGCTGCTACTTGCCCTTAAGATTTTCTACCCGAATGTACCTGCTTGGCCCATGCATTGCAACGTGTTGCTGAAGTAGCAAGAAGTAATTTTCCCTGTGTGAATAAGTTGATATCAGCAACAAAAAAGGTCTTCGTGAAAGTAGTGCGCAGAATCCAGTGGTTCAAAAATCATCTCCAACATGTTCCTTTGTACTTATAAGATGGGGTACGTGGTTAGAAGCTGTGAACTTTTATTGTAAACATTTTGAAGTAGTCCAGTCCATGGTGAACATGTTCTCTTCAGAAGTAGCTGTTTCCATACGTGAATCTCAGGACATCTTTAAAGATCTGAAAATGGCTCCTGTGCTTACATCAAAAGTAACTTCGGCTGGTTGCCTAGGACAATCAAGACATCGGGTTCCCTTCTTCACGAATATATGGATTTAATGGAACGTGCATCACAGAAGCTTAGTGTAGTTGCAGAAAGGAAGGTAGGTGACAAATTCAAAGCTGTGCTAAACGGGAATCCAGGGTACTCTATGCTTGTGTCCGTGTCTAAACTGCTAAATGGTGATTGTCAATTTATCAAAACATTTCTCTGCAAATCAGATTCCTATGTTAAAATATGCTCCTATTACTTCGTCTGACGTGGAGAGAAGTTTCTCTGTTTAAAAGAACATTTTATTCAATAGGAGACAAACAATGACCCCTGAAAATATGGAGAAGCAAAAGACTCAAAATGAAAATGCCTGGTTGTTCATTGTATGTCAAGAGATATAAAACTGAAAATGCATCTTCATTATAAAATTTAATTATTTTGAATTCATTGTTTCACTCATTGATAAATTGGTTCAGTATTTCAACATTGCTTCAACATTATTTAAGTAAAACAATTATTTGAAATGAGTAAGTTTAATAAACATAATCCAAAACACATATTTTTATTTCGTGATTACCTACTTGAAAACAAATTTTAGGTAAATTCTGCATACAACAAAACATTTTCCCTATAATTAATTCTATATTTAGTACATTTTAACTCATTGTAATTAATTTATATACTTGCAGATCCATCAAAATACAAAATTCTGGGTAATTTGCAGTCCACATTTAGATTTGAGGTAATCTTAGCATTTAGATTATTACATAATTTTACATATTTTGTTGATATTACATATTCCATTACATATTTTGATGTTTTTTGTTACATAAATATGTACATATTTCGCACCTTGATATTACATAAAAATCCGGGCTTTACTCATCACGTTAGGAATATCACAACAATGCCCTAGTTCTCCTTTTTCATCATATTTTTTTAACTCTTTCTCGTAATCTGTACCAATAGAAAGTTGTTCCAGTGCTAAAAGATTGTCTTCCTTCAGCCTTGAACCTAAAAGTTCACTTTTTTCTTTGGTAAGATCCAAATTCGTACCAAATGATTTAATTTTGACTAACTCAATGGATTTGGATTGTTAAGTCTGGGGACCAATTTATTTAATCTTCTACACTCGAAGTATCAGTACTACTTTCTGGCAATATGGTAGATGGTGATGGAAGAGGAACATCAGGTCCATGAGGCACGGGCCTAACTGCTGATGGCAACTTTGGATATATAATGCCTGCCTTGTTTTTCCTATTGAATCCAGATATATTACACAGACAAAAATAAGTCATTAATATGATTTCGTTATTCGCACCATACCACAGGAACACCAAAAGGTATTGATAAATGAACTCCATTGTACTACAGTCTTAGGTTTTCTACACAACTTTTACACACAATATGAGGAGCAAAATTCTTGTCTTGACCTCCTAATTTCATTCTAATATAGGTCAGATACAAACTCTTGATAAATGCGGTAATGTTTATTTTCTGTTGCTTTATCACGTAACAACCACAGACAACAAAAATTGTTAGATTATTCACACAGCCTCACTCGAGCTTTCCATTTTTTTCCACATATAACATTCACAACATAACACTGCTTCAAAAGACACCAGCTGAGAAGAAGTTTAAAACTGGACTGTGGATTCTAAGATAGGTTCCTATTTATGTATTACGCAATAAATATTCATAGGTTCAACATTACCTGTAAACAGAGATAGACGGTACAATATAACGTCACATGATTTAGTATGTTTGCACGTTTTAATCAAACATGCTATATGTAGTGATGTCAATACTAGCGTACCGAACTTCCAATTTTGTGTTGAATCAGAACTGTTCAAAATCTGTATGTGATAACTGAAAACTATTATTATTTTCGAAATCAGAGCATCCGAATTGACCATTATGATGCAAAATATTCCATGCCGCAAAATCTTCGCAGGCCGGTGTTATTAGCAATTATTATTAATTAGTGCAATAAATTAGCGGAAACACGGATTTTCTTCTGATGGTTTGTTTTATATATGTATCTAAGTAGAACATAAATAAAAGCTACATTAATCCAACAAGTTAATTCTTTTCAGTGGTACAGACACACACAATGAATGTTGATTATTTGCAGTTCAAATTTTCAGCTCTTTCTATATGTATTTTAAATTTAGCTAACTGTTAAATACTGACAACCATATAAAATAAAAATAATGAAACAATAAGAACAGTAGAGCATGGTAATCAAATTTGATTAAACTTGGTCAACCTTTAAAACACTTTTGCTCCACTTGTCAAAATTATTGTTTCAAGGAGAATTCCTCCTCACCATCAGCTTATCAGTCGATATTGAGGACAAAGTCTCCTTAAAAAATGTTCTGCCACTAATCTTGATAAGTGAAAGTGGAACAAAAGTGTTTTAAGGGTTGATCAAGGTTTTAACAAATGTGATTACGGATAACCATTTCAATACACACAGTTAGTCTGCACATAAAGTCTCAGATGGTCTGTTATTACTAATCAGTATGACATTCATACTATACAAATAAAATGCTATCCCAAAAAATGCATGTTATTAAAACATTGAAGAACAGTGAAGGTCATCATTATGTTAAGCAACACACAAAAACAAACAATAAAAAGAGCAAACCATTTTCCACAACTTGCACCATTGGAGTTACAAGCTCCACAAAGGATACAGCCAAAACTCAAATATTCATCTGAAATTATAATAAAAGATATGTATAACACTCCTTTAAAAGTAGCAAATCTATTTACTGATACACAATTTAAATAAACTATTTTTATACCGAAAACTGTAAATACAGTTCATTTAATAAACGTAAGTTATCCAGAAAATTTACTTTATTTAAAAAAACAGCAGTAACAGCCTCCTTTTCTGTAGGGGTAATATGTCTACTTCAGGTCCCAAGTTTGAATCTCAGTTAGGGTGAGTTACCTGAATAAGGTTTTCTCTTGGGCTTTCCCTTATCCTCCTCAGAGGAAAATGCTGAGTAACTATAAGATTCATGGACCCTGGCCTTATTTCAGCATCATTTCACATTTGATTCATTCACCATCTGATAGGTATATACCCAGTAAAATGACATACTATTACGCTATACAACTGTAGTGGTTTCCATCTGGTGCTGACTGGTGATATATCAAAATATAACAACCTATTGGGATTTTTGAAAATGAAGATATATTCACGAGGGTGGTCATCAAAGATTTTAATCATTTAATTTCTTGCCTTACCTTACCATTATTCAAAAATAGTATTCTACTGCTGATTTGTTAATTTGTTCACATTTGATGTTTCTTTTATGTTATTTTAATTTGACATTCAAGTTCCTCTTGGTCATTCCTCTATCAGATATGTAAAAATATTCACATTTAATTTCATATATGCCAGATTTCATTTCAATTGTTATGGTGTTCTTAAATGGTAATTTCTTCAAACTGAATTTGTTTTCTGGAGCTAGTCTGATATTATAGTTTATGATTTTTTTTTTCTTCAAATTTCTTAAAAGCCCAAGGATGATAAGTAAACTTCTTATATTGCCTCTATTTACTTTAAAGTAGTAATTTGTGACACCCTCATTTTATTATTTTGGCTATAGAAACAGGGTTGAAACCATTTAAATTTGCTGTCAAGAGTATGTATTGAAATTCATTCATATATTCTTTCTCTTCTTATGGAACACTGATAAGTCTGTAACAGTCCTCAAAAAAAAATGCTTATTATATATTATTTTGATTATTCATTAAGACATTATTGAAATGAGTTGCTATGAATTTTGTTACATTTAAGTATATTGATCATTGTTGGAGTACCTAATTTGTATGAATTTAATATTTGTTATTTGCTAGTGAATGCTTTTTTTGTTATTATTTATATATCAACGTAGTGTCATATTGGATGGAAAATGAATGAAATGGGTGAAATAATGCTCAAATGAGTCAGAGGTCCATACAGCTCTAAGTTACCCAACATTCGTCATCTCAGGATAAGGGAAAGCCTTAGTAAAAACCTTATCCGGATAACTCACCCTAAGTGAAATACAAACTCGCTACCTCTTGGACATGAGGCAGACACGTTACAGAGGCAGGCTGCTAGTGAATGTCTTTATATGATAAAACATAAATGTCCACAAAAATAATAAAAAATACAATAAATTCAAAATTTACATAACCATAAATTTCACAGCCAACATTAAAACTCATTATCAAAGTGAAAAATATCAATTCATGATTTTTAGAAGTATTTGAGTCGACCTATAGACACTTCAAGTTTCACTTAACTTACTTTTTATCCATTAGTTGAGAAACTGTTGATAATAAAGACGACGGTCTTTGAAACACACCTGGATAAAAAGTAAGTTAAGTGAAACTAAAAGTATCTATAGGTTGACTCACATACTTCTACAAATCATTTGAAAAGTTTCACTGTATACATTAAGCAGAATATCAATTCAATTGTTAATATAACCAAGAGGTTTTAACACATAAAGGTACTTGTTGAAATTACCATGTGAACCATAGTTATGTGCAGATACATTTTCAGAGAAGCCATCATCTACTGTATCAGTGTACAACCTTCAGATGTCACTAATATTCAGAATATTCTGGATCTCACAGTTCAAATTAAAGAACTCAATGCAAGATTTATATCACAGTAGCTCCACAACAAAGACTCAAATCCAGGACAAAAGTAAAACATTTAAACCCATGGTCTCTAGGGCCATCTTGTGAAAAATGGTAAATAGCTGACTGCACCAGAAATAAAAGGTCAACACAGTAAGGAATCGCCAGATACAAAAAATAAAAAGAAACTCTGAAAACACACACAAAACCACCATAGGAACACACCAATAAACTTCAAAAAACACAAACATAAAAACAGAGAACACAAAGACAAGAAAGAGGAGGCAAACAAATCCTGCAATTCTTGCACAACATGAAAAACTTTAAGAGGAGATGAAAACAAAGTGGAAATGAAACATAAAACAAGAAAAGTCAAAATGAACAGTTGCATATGATTTTTGTTTAAAAAAATTAATATATTTTAAACATTAATTTGTTTACTACATCCACACAACTATAACAGAGACTGTGGACTTCAACTATGTCCTGCTTAGTCAACAGCCATTAAAAACACCTGCAACAGTAACTCCAGTGACATCGGACAGAGTACGGACCCATTAGAAAACACTGCAGCCGATGGCAAACATACCACTAACCAGTTGGCCCAATCATAGATCGTCACCTGCTTATTGGCCAGGACAGTGCAAGCACCACCCAGCAAGCTATAGTTTATATAGAGAGCAGATTATTGTCGTTTTCTGATCCTGATGAAGGCCATGGAGTATAGAATGGCCAAAAGCTCTGCCTTCATAAATTTGACACGACTGATCAACCGCGAAGCGGTTTGTTAGTTTGTTTGTTTACATTTAATTTAGCTAAGAAGCATCAAAATGCCTATATTAATCATCAGTATTTACTTATCACAGACACAAAATAATAATACATTCCATAAATAGTAAAGGAGATCAAATTAAAACATTGCAAAGGCAAACTAATTGGGTGCTACAGTAAGTGCAAATTAAAACCATTTAAAGAAGCAAATAATTAAAAATGTAACCAAATGTAAAAATTCAACTGAATGTTCGAAAAATTTAGTATGTAAGCATGGTAACAAAGCTTACGGGAACCTATAATTCCTTTTCCACTTACATGTATGATTTTATTAAATAATACTAGAAAGGTAATATAAATCAGTTTATTACAGACAATTATTTAACATTCTTTACAACTGTACAAAAAAGGAATTCTATTTGGAAAATTAAAACAGAATAACACATTTCATTATCTTATCTTCAACAAATACCACATTGTCCTGTGAAAAGCACAAGATATCCTACAATATTCCAACAGTCCACACAGGATACTTTAAATAAATAGGTACAATGAATTATAAAAAAATTTATAAATAAACCACAACCTGAAAAATTAAATGAACGAAAATAAATACATAATCGCAACAAAATTAAATAAGAATAAGTTTATAAATTCCTAACTGAATAGACAGAAATGCAATAAAAATAAGTTTGAAATTTGACTAACTGAAATTATTTAAAAGGCATCACTGACGGATGCTTAAATCATTTTAATAATTGTACCAAGGTAATAAAATACAAAACATGATATGCATGAGAAATATACCTTTGATGAAATATAAATGCTTTTGGCATATGATGATGTCAAAAATATAAAGGAGTGGAGAATTAATTGTCTTCAATGAAATAAATATGAGTGAAAATTCTTTATCTTAGTGGGATTTATGGCGAGTAAAATAAAAAGAGATAAAGTGCTTTGGCAAAATAATAGAAACAATGGGAGGAATAATTCAAATTGCATATATATTTTCTCACAAGTATGTTGTAACAACAGATCAAAGCATAAACAATTAACAAAGGGCTATGACAACTAAAGAATAAGAGAAAAATAACACAGTAGAGAAGTGAAACTAAAAATAAAATGAAAAGTAGCCAAAAATGAGTGAAGGAATGCAATTAGTAAATCGAATGCAGCAAATACAAATAATAAACATTTGGAATTAAGAGAAATACACATGAATTAAATGTACATGTGTTAAGAACACTGAAAAATAGATAACCTATATTCAAAAAAAGGAATATTTCAGACTTTGAGTGATGGAAAATCTCAATTAAATCCATACTTAAACATGAAGAATACAAAAGGATAAATGTAATGCAAAAATAAAAGATGTAAAATTTGTCAAATTAATTTCATTGCTTTCCTTCTCATAATTAGAAAAACATAAATTACAGCAATAGTTGAAAACAAATGCAGTACAACATGCAAGCACATATCAACACAAAAATGTGGAATAATATATGACATAAAGAAAATTTAAAGCACACAGGAATTATTATTTATATTTGAATTCCTTTTAAATGATAAAACAAATTTAAAACAAAGAATAAAAGGTAATTGTAACAGTTTATGTAAGTCCTCAGAATGATGATTATATATAATATTTCTATTATTCATCAAGATATTATTTAAATAATTAACTAGGAATTTAGTTATACTTAAATGTATTGATCATTGTTGGAGTTACATAATTTGTATGAATTTAATATGTATTTGCTAGTGAATGTATTTACATGATAAAACACATATGTCCGGAAAAATAATCAAGAAATACAATAACCTCAAAACTTCAAAATTGTATCAGTACATACCTTTTGGACATCACTTATATTCAGAATATTCCAGACATACACAGGTGAGTTAGAATAATACCTAATCATTTCAAGGCATGATTCAGGGATTCTATTTCAGTAGTTTCTTATAATGAATGTACAGAGTGGTGCAAAAGTCAGTTTCCTCGTACATTAAGACATAACAAGGATGCATATTTTTTTTACTTGAACATATAATAAAGAGGCATAATTTTGAATTGCTGGCAACATATAAACACATTCATTTTTGTTCATTTAGTTTTGTTCAAATTGTCCACTTCCTTGCTCAATACATTTCAGGCCAAACGAAATTCAGAGTGTGGTTGTTTTCCATCTCGGGTACTGCAAAGTTCTGCAGCATTCCTAAATAAGCTGCAGAAGTAATAGTACCTTCAAAGAAATAAGGTCCTATTAATTGATACTTAAAATTCCTCCCCAGGCAATAACACCTGAAACATTGAGATCTTCCTCTATTACATCATGGAGGTTTGTGTTGGACCAATAAACACAATTATGGCGAGTCACATGTCCATTTAGTTTTAAACTTGCATCTTCTGTCCATAAAATTGACCATCAGATATTAGGATATGCTTTGTTGCATTCTAAGAACAACCCACAGAACCTAAGTCTTCTGTGGCAGTCATCTTCATGTAATGCACATAGTATTTTTGGCCAAAAAGGTTTGAATGTTATGTCTTTCAGCATTCTCTGCAGGCTCCTTCGAGATATGCCCAATTGCACAGATGCCTTCCTAGTGAGGACTTTCTACAAATGCCTGAATAACTAACTGAGAATTTTGTTCATTTCAAACATTGTCGTGGTCAACCAAATCTCAAAGTATCTGCAACACTCACTGTTCTTTCAAATTTTATGTTGAGTTTCCACAAATGTTGCCGAGTTGGTAATGGTGCATTAGGAAACCTTGTTCGAAAGTCATAATAAACTCTGGCTGTCGCTTTGTCATACTTCGACATTAAATAAAGCATGTAAATGTGTTGTTTCTTACTAAATTTGCCATATCAAATAACGTTCAACACACCAACAATAACCAAAAATGGAAGACTCACAAACAAATGAATGTGTATACAGTGTTGGCAACGATATCCTTAATTTTATTCTCACATATCCTCAAGATTTACCATACAAAAAGATGAATTGATGAAGGGGAAACTGACTTTTGCGCCACTCTGTATGTCCGCAAATGTCTTGTTTTCGAACTAGAGGACATCAATGTTTTTCAGTCGCCACATCGGGTTAAATGAAATTCTGCCACACAGATCCTTGTTACCCCTTCAGCATTGAAATATTGTTTATATTTTGTTTTCTTTGCATTTTGGAATTGCACTTGTATTCTTTTTTTAACATTGTTTATATTACAATTAACCTAAAACCTCCATTTTGTTACTTAAATGGTAAAGAATTCCATCACATATTATACAGCACTTATGATTTTGTGGTTCTGGTTATCAATCTCAGCCATCAGCAATAACTAAAGTGCTGTGTTTACTGGAAGGACTTTCAGTTTACAGTGTATTATAAAAATGTTCCACTTTCCTTATGCAAAACTAGCAAAGATGTATTATGTTAGAATAGTGGCTCTAGAAGATGAGGTTCCTAACCGGGTCCATAATTCTCCATCCACAAATACAAGAGCAATGGCGCATGCCATGCATACAAGTCAGTCTTCGGCTAGTAGCATTCTACACAAACAGTAGTTACTCTGTACCATCTCACTTGAGTCCAAGCAATAGGACCAGATGTTTGTCCAATGTTTCTTCATAAACGCATTGATCAACCAAGATTTTCTGCAACCATATTGTGGATGGACAAGAAGTTTTTTACACAAGAGGGCATGTTTAACACACATAACATTCAATTAGAGTTACAATTACTAATGCTGGTTTGTGGTGAACATATGGGCTGGCTTTGTGAATGACACACTCACAGGGTCCTATTTATCACCTCCATGTTCGATGGGACACATTTACCTACAGTTTTACAACACAGTTTGCCAGAATTTCTGGAAGATTTTCCTTTAGGAATACCCCAGACAATGTTATTCAAAGCAATGAGGCATCTGCGCATTATTCTGGTGCTGTAAGGGATTTTTTAAGTTTAACATATCCTGGTTGCTGGATTGGTAGAGCACCATTATCATTGCCAACACATTAGATCTAACCCCTTTGGATTTTTTCTTTTGGGAAAATGTTCAGACTCTTGTGTAAGAGTGGCCAGCTAATAGTGAAGGAGAGTTATTGGCCAAGATCTTTATAGCATTTGATGCTATTAGTGATATGTCAGGTATTTTAGAAAGAGCTCAGCAATCATTACTGTGATGCTTTCAACTATGCTCCAAAGTTCAATATTGGCATTTTGAACATTGTTTATAAACACACACTTTAAAACAGAAAAATCTGATGTGTTGCACTCACATGACTTTCTCTACTCTTGTACTAATCATTCTTACAAACTCTTATTCCTATATTTTCTTTGTGTTAGTCGAGATAAACATTTGTACAAATTATCGTATTGCTTATTTTCTTGTAGGTACAAGAGGAATATTGCAATACAGTAGACTATGAGCAATAGTCAAATCTTTTAAAGCTTTTACATCCCGTTCTCTTAGCATGGCTAACATACAAAAAAATGAATAATGATGTTCCATTTGACAAAAGTTAAAGTTTTCGAAAACTCACACAAATAACAATGTCTCCGAAATGGTTCATTCTACGAAAAAATGCATTTAGGCATAAATTGCATGTTTCAGCAAAATCTACATTTTTTTTGTATAGTAATATCTATCACTTGCAGTTTACCAGTTATGCGGAAGTCATCCAGAGTAAACAGGACTACATGGGCTATAGCCAGAAAATTCAAAATATACATTCATTTGTCAAAAATATCTTAAACATATGGCATTTTAATCAAAATCGTTAAAGCCATTTTCGAGAAAATAAACATTTTTGAAAAATTTTCCATGTAAAGGGTAGTTTAAGGTGTAGGAATTTTCTTCAAAATTTTTGTGTTGCATCCTTAAAAGATGTTAAACTTAAATACAACTTAGGTTTTCAATCAAATTTCTGTTTTTGAGTTATGCTGCCCACAGACAGACAGAGAGACAGACAGACAGAGACAGACAGACAGAGACAGACAGTCACCCACACCCCCACCCACACACAGGACCTTTTCCTAAAAATGATTTTTTTTTTGGATTGAGGGGGCCTCAAAACATATTTCTGGTGAAATTTGACATTGCATTTTTGTGTGGAATACAATACTTCTTCTACTTACTATACCTAGTAGAGAGAGTAAAAATGGGTGGATTAATAAAATTGATTTTCAATTAATGTAACTCCAACAGCACTGTCAACTTCCAGAATATTAATATACTTACACTTCTTAAATTCTTGTTTCGTTCTTATTTGATATATGCTTGAAGCCTTTTAATGGTGGAGAAAATTTGACCATTAATTCTAGTATTTACATATGTTACTGACAATCACATGTATTGTAGATTGGTTAAAAGGTTTGACCTTCTTCCAAGTATATGAATTTAGTGCCATATAGTTAAATCAATATTTAAAACAGGGTTTTGTATTATTATATTTTTTAAAATTAAAGACATGTACCAATTCTTATATCAAAACTCTTCAAATGTCTTGTAGTAAAAATGCATAGCGACCTGCTCAACAGAATTTTATCTACCCTGATGCGGTGTTTCAGAAACTTTAATGCAGTCTAGCTCGATAACAACACATTTATGGACATATACACTGCTGCTAAAAAGTTTCTGGACACTTAGTGTAGCAAGTGTAATAGTCTTTATTTAAAGAAAGACTAGGAAAGTGAACATATAGAAGCAACATTTTTGGTATGGTTTATTGTTTCATCAAAATTTAATTTGCTTATAACAATGTGATCAAAAAATACTGACAATATTGTTCAAAGTTTGATATTCTTAGAGGAAGTGTTTTAAATTTTTTTTCTCACTGAAGAAAACCCCCATTTACTGAAATCACTTTCTTCACTACTCTTGGCTTTCTCTCTACAAGTTTTTGAATTGTAGATGCTGGAATGTCATTCCAAGCGGCTTGTAGTACAGTCTGGTGCAAGGAAACTTTCTCATATGAGGAACAGCTGTTTAGGTTGGTAGTGAATGGCACCACAGCCCCAGTTGAAACCCCTGTCAGCGATAGGAAGGTGTGCACCTGCCCTTTGTTTCACTATGGCGGAAGTGAACCAGAAGCCCCGACAATTTAAGATACATTGAAACATATAATTCAGAATGTGTCTCATTGGACTTTGATTATTTTATCAGTGGTTATTGAGGATAGGAGCAAATGCCAGATTACCAATGCTTTTTGAATAATGAACCTTCTCAGGTTTGTGTAATTTTCTTGGGAAGGGAATGGGGGATGAGGCAGATTTATTTGTTTTATTATGTGTGTATTAACTTGAACTCTACATTGCGCATATTTATTTTGAATCATGTCATTTCATTACAAAATAATTTAAAGCTGTAACTTAAGCTCTATCTACACAAAATATACAGAGCATACAAAAGCATGTTTTCGTCACATAGACAAACATAAGGGGAAAACACAAGATGATAAAGTAATTAATCCATATGTCCAGTATCCCCGTTCTCAGTATTCCTTCCACCAGTCTGAGCCAGTTAACTTCATACATTGTACGGCCAGTGGATCTCCGACTCTGACATTTCTCAAGGCCGTGTGACGTGTTGTTGCCAGTTCTTTAGCGGGAATTTCAAAAGGGCTATTTGAAACATTTCACACGTCTGCAGATCACATCGCTGATTCGTAAATTTACATGGACAGTATACATATAAATAATCACAGAACAGTAGACTATGGAGACCATTGTTATACCGTTTACCTACCGGAAAAAAAAACTGCACAAACACCAAAGCAACTGAAACCACGTGGTCCTTGTAAAACGGAGTTGGCAACACTGTGCTAAATTTGGAAGCCACACCTAGCAGTGAGACCGCTGATTGGTGCTAGCAGAAAGTTTTAACATCCGGTGCGTTACTCGCTTCCAGTATCACCAAAAGTAACAGCTACTGCCCATAACACATACAAAGGTAATATTCGAACACAATAGCGGTGTAACTAAGATATTGCATGAAAATAAAACCAGAACTTGTATTTCAATATTTTCAACTTAATAAATATCACACACTTTCATTGTTAAGATAATTTTGAGAATCCATTTTCTGAAACTCATTACTATACGTTGGCAACGTTAACCTTCCCCCTCCAACTCATCCCAGCTGTGAAACGTCAGAGCCAGAGATTCACTGACCGTACAATAGTTCCGCAGCCCTTGCAGTTCTATATCCTTGTTCAAGAAGTGCAATTACTTTCGGCTTGTTATCCATATCATTTGCTCACTTCAAATGGCATGCATAGTATAGAGGACAATATATTCAACAAAGCTGTTTCATGTGACCCACCCTTTGTCCTTCTCCCTGGTTCCCGTAAACGAATCCCAGATTTATGACATCAAACCACTGAGCGACAGATACAGCCAGGAGATGATGGTGACAATCGTTCTTGGGTTAAATTCCTCCTTACCTCTTCCCTTGCATTAAGCACCTCGGCCACGCCTCTTGTTCATCAGCCATTGCTTGCATTATTGGACTTTGATACAAACCAATAAGAGATTGGCTCAGCCAGAACTGGTGTGGAACATGACTGGTGAAAAGGTTATGCCAACATTAAATAAAGTAACATACCAAAAGACACTAACAGGATCGGAAAACTTCCATGCCACAGTGCATTTTGAGATGTAGGACAAGTTTTCTTTACCTGATGAGCCAGTTCATCCCAAAGTAACTCATTGGTGTTAAGATCTGGAGACTGAACTGGCCACTCCATAATTTTCAGTTCTTCTGCCCTCTGCTGATTTTCCAGGTCTTTCCTGCACATTTTTAAAGTATGTTTTGGGTCATTATCCTGCTGAAATATGAAGCCCTGACCTATCAGACATTTACCTGATGGGACTGCATATCTGCTCAAGATGTTGTGGTAGCCATTTTTATCAAATATCCCCTTAATATTGTGTAGGACACCTACACTACTGACTGCAAAACAGCTCCATACCATTACAGACAACCCTCCATGTTTCACTGTTGGAATTACACAGTCTGGATGCATCTGTGCAGTTGGTGATCATCTTACACAGGTTTGTCGTCTGTTTACAAAAACCTTAAATTTGGATTAATTAGTCCAAAGCACCCTTTTCCAGTAGTCAGTAGTCCAATTTCTGTGTTCCAAAGCCCACTGAAGTGTCTTTTATTTGTTTACCTTCCTGAGAAAAGGTTTCCTCACAGCTACTTTCCCTAACAGATTGGCTGCTTTAAGTCTGAGTACGAACTGATATTTCCTTATTGTGAATTAAATTAAATTCAGCTCGAATTTCAGCTGCTGTCAAATTTCTATTTCACTTGCTTTTTAGCATTATAGTGTTATCCTCATTTTTATTTGTAACTGCAGGTCTCTCACTTCTTTTTCTGTTCCTATTTGTCCCAGTCTCCCTTAATCTCTGTAAGGCATCAGCAACTGTTATCCTGGGAATGTTAAGCTTTTTAGATATTTGTCCAATTAAATGACCTTCATTTCGAAGGGTATTCATTGCTGGCCGATTTTCAATATTTAATGTCTGCTTACGGCCCATATCCTGGAATTAAATAAACTTATTTTGCTTAATTTTGTAAAATATTATGAAATTGCTTAAATTTTGAAAATACTTTCAATGTTGGATTCTATGATTCCATAAAGCGTGTAATAATTGTGTAATAACTGGAAATATGCATTTACTCACCCTTTTACGGACACTGTATTGTAACAAGCTGCTCTGAGATGGACAAAGTGATTCACAACAACTGAGAATATGCAACAATGTGTCAGCACAATAATTCTCACTCTGCACCTGTACACAAATGACTCAGCTTGAGTGGCATGTTTAACAATAGCATGAAGTATCAATATCTGTTTACAACGCTGACACATGTATATGCGCTTGTGATAAGATATGCTTGCCTGAGATCTCTAAACAGAGGTTGTTATTCAAGTTAAATGCTGAATTGCATCTCTTTCACTGGGTGTCTGGAAACTTTTGAGCGGCATTATATTCCTCATAAGAAAATACTCAATTATAGCTTTTGAATCAAGCCTTAAAGTTATTCGGTGTTATTCTGGCTCACTCTGTATAAAAGTAATACCTTTGAAAAACATTCAAAACTGAATAATAGGTTGACGTCTTTGTGTTGCTAGCATTGAAACATAAGTATTTGAAATTTAAATATAACTACAGTAAATGTATCCTAAATTTATTCATTTGAAAACTTTGCCCTATCCATTACCACACCCTATAGGTACAAAAGATCTCATAGCTCAAATTAAAGAACCGAATGGAAGATTTATGATGCAGTAGCCCACAATAAAGACTCAAACCTGCAACGCTGTTGTGAGAGTAAAACTTTCATGCTCATGATCTGTGAAGTGCTAAGAAAAAACTGTCCCAAGTCAATGAATTGAATTCTAAATATCACATACTGATGTGACAACAGGTTACAAGTATTCTGTTTTATATAACTTCTACATATGTAGGTTTTCTATAAATTTCAAAACTTACAAAATAAATATATTAAATTTATGATGGAAATGCAATCTGAAAAAACGTTTTAAGATTTAAACAACTGACATAACTTAAGTTTCATGGTGCACATTCAAGTCATTCACATTTCTAACACAAATAAACATACACTTAACGAATTTATATATATATCAGTGGCATAGTGTAAAATAAAAAAATGGGAACGATATAACTAGGGCACTCTTTTTTTGCATTAACGATAAAGACAACAGACATTATATTAAAGTTATTTCCCTTTATCTTTCTGATTTATGTGATATTGATTAATAAAATAGTATTACTGTTTTAGCAAACTTTAGCGATGAGTGCAGATTGAAGCGGAATTGCCTTATTTTGCAACAAAAAAAAATTCAGAGGTTTTTAATACAAAAATTAGTTCTCACTTTCAAGTTCATTCCTGTGAATTGTTAAATTACAAAACACAATAAAGTAAAAATCTCAGCTACAAAAATATTAAAGTAATGGCTAAAGTAAAGTGATGGTCTGGATAGATTAAAATTCTTGGCAATGGACCCTTTTTTATCTGACCATAGTGAGCGTTAAGAGATTGCCCTGTGTTAGCAAGCAGAAAAGGCTGGAAATTCTCGGAAAACTAAACGCTTTACACTTAGGCTTTAGTACACAATATTTTTCATTCTGAACTGCAATACGTTAAAATGTATATTAAATACATTTAATAAAAATTTATAACTATCAAAAAACAAACATAGTGAGATATATGTACAAAATACAAGCCATATAGTGCAAAAAAACAAAAACAAACTCATTTCCCAAAATTCGAAAAAATGAATGAGAGAAAACATCTTACCTGGTGTGGTATGTCACTCATTTTTATGATGTAAATATCACACGCACTTTGAGTTTATGTACAACACAATTGACAGTACCTCAACAATACTCCAGAGTCAGAACAGCGCTATAGCATATGGCTAGACACTAGCGTATACAGATGGGTATGTGAGGTGCTTGCCAAGGAGAGAGGGGCAGGCAGGAGATAGGTGAGGAGTTTGCGGGGAGGCCATCCTAGCCATATAACATGCATGTAGTGAAACCCTGACTCGTCTCAGCATATGCTGCTGTTTTAGAATGGAACGGAATGACTTGTAAATTTTGTGTTTGCTAGTTTAACTAAATATAGCTGTTCAACAGTGTATCTACGAAAAAATGGGTGCTAAACGATTGTATGAAATAATTATTAGGCATTAAAACTATAACAAAATAAAAAAATATAAAACAACTAAACACACAAAAATATGGGGAATGCTCAGCGTATTAGTGTCCCCCAAAGCTACACCCCTTATACAGGTTGTAAATGAACAACACTGTACAAATTATTTTGGGAATAGAGGGTTCATAGACAATCAATTTGAGACAGGAAACCAAAGACCTATGATGTCAAGTTAATAAGTTATACGTATTCAAAGTAATTTGAATTTGTGACCAATAAATCATAACCAGAAAGAAATATATCAATATTACCCACTGGAATCAAAATAGTGCTTATTAGGAACTTAGTGAAGCCTATCTGCTGTCACTCTGAAGAAATACTTTTAAATTGTAGCGCTACGAAAAGTGCTTAAATTGGACACTTAACAGGTGTCTGCACGCCACTGCAATGAATTATTGGTTGTGGCAAACGGCTACAGAAAGATAGGGCACTTCTAAAACATGTGCTTTGGCTGCGCAGTTAAGCCAACCGACTGTGGACCTCATGAAGCCGAGAAATCGAGTTATAAGTAATGTTTTTCTCCTTATTTTGAGATGGTTTAAAATAGCAAAATCCGACCATGATATGTAATGTACAGAGTATTGTTTACTTTTACTTCTTACATCTGATGACTTAGGCTGGAGGGTTATGTATTGCCATTTGTCTCAAGCTGACTAGAGGCTATTTGTCCATGTCAATAATAGAAATGTTCCTTCCAACAGTTGACCTGCTGCAAACAGTTCACAAAACATTGAACCAGTAATAGCACAAAGTACTACAACTGCCCAAAGAGATGCTGAATACCTATGTGTTAGCATGATAAATGTCTAATACTGGCAATAGGTGACCTTAATAACCCTGGAAGACACTAACACCACCATGGGGGTGACTGTTTCCTTCTCGAGTCACCCAGGTCTCATTTCCTATTTCCTTCAGCACATAATAGCATTGTGTTAGGCTTGAACCATCTCATTTAAGCGAAAACAAAATTCTCAGTGTGTACCAACTATTTAGGTCATGCAAGTGCAAATACTAGTTAAACAAACTTGAAACAAAAAGTTTAAAGGTTAGGTAAACGAAAAATTACAGTGGCACAAATGTTTTGTGTAAATCAAATTAGATTAAGCATGCACTTATGAAGAACGAAAGAAAAAAGAGCATTAAAAAAATGGGGTTATGAGTATTTGAACCTGTGCTCTTAATACGTGTATGTCTTCGCGTCTGGGCACCATAACCATTGTGCTAAATAGACAGGCTACAAAATTCATCCGCTTGTTTCCTCATCATACATTATAGCTGCAGTGGTCAAGCTCAGTGGTGTGCATACCCTCATACAATTTTAAGGCACAGTCTGTAATTTGTAATCCTAGACCATAGGTTTCCTATCTCAATTTCCTATGAACCGTCTATCACCTGTAAAATTCGTGCAGTGTTATTCATTTACACTCTGTATATCTGCTATATCATCACCATCACCATCATCATCATCATCATCATCATCATCATCATCATCATCATCATCATCATCATCATCAAAGACAAGATTTTTTGGTGATAATTATTTGAGAAATTTGCATTAATAATTTAAGTTAGTGGTGTTTAGTGTTGAATATTATACTAAAAATTTGCATTAATTTCGCACAAATTTTCAGGTAAAATTTATGTACATACACGTTAGGTACTGAAATTAAAATTAACAGGTAAGTAATGTTACTGAAACATTATTGTTCAAAATTTCTCCAAATTAAAACGTTTTATTATTATCATGATATGAATCACTACATATATAATGCATCACACATCAGGGCCATTGCCCATCAATCAGCATCACCAAATTGCAACATACAAGTTGTGACACTTTCATTTTTCATAGTTATCCTTCTGTCTATTACAACCAAGTTATATGTAGAAAACATCACTCATTGTCAGCATCCGATACTGCTAACAAAAGACATTGAAGGGACTTTTCACAGAAAAGGTGGTAACATTCACCTTTTGCTTTTAATCTTTAGCATGCATATGCCAGAATCTATCCAGTCACCAGTCTGAAAACAAAAACTTCTAAATGTCACAACAACAAGCCACTTTAAGTTTATTGCGACGGCTTTGATAACACGGAAATCTGACCTTACGAGATAACCTTTTGTTGTAACCTCACCAATTGCATTGTTGGGCAGCTTTCTTTGTCTCTGCCAATAATATTTATTTTGTAGTATTTTTACAAGCTGATCTCAAAAGAAGCCGGGGTATTGAATTCATAAGAATTAGATGCAAGTTCTTTCATTGTTATTAAAATCAAAACTTCACACCAGCGACAGTGAATCAATAAAAAAACTTATTTTTGTAACCAAAATTTTAAAAAAGCAGATATTTCTCATTTATCACTAAAAATCACAATATTCTCGAAAATATGAAAAATTTGCAACAAAAAAAAGTCCCATATATCACCTCTAAACTACATAAAATGCATGCAAACCAATTTGTTTTGTAATTGAACGATTTTCTCATTTATTGTTAAAAACAAAAACTCTCATCATCATTACTATAGTTTTAGTGTTACTGTTACTCCTGCCAGTGGCGGCTTGTGACTCATAAGTTTTGGAGGGCGGCATATGATATTTTCAGAATCAGCACGCTTTACATGACAATTAATTCCGAATTTCACTAGAAAATATGTGAAAAGAAAACACACTATATAAAGCGAAAGACTGTTATGCATGACTTTCAATCTGTTCATTAAATGCATCCTATTTTAATTCCTAAACATTATGTGTGGTATTCAGAAATAAAATGTACAGCAAATTGCATCATGCAAAAGATAGGATAGCCAAACAGGAATAACAGAAGAATAGATTTTTAATTTCGCATCCACAAAGTTAAATTTTCTGACATAACCACCTCTACCTTTGCACGAATTTTGAATTTGTTTAATATTCAGTATTGGTCTTGGCGACTCAAGCTTCTTAAGTTCCAATCGAGATGCAAAACTTGTTACACCTGCATTGAGTATACTAGTTGCACTGTTCATGGTTCACTAATTTATTTCATAGTCCTTGTGAAGATTCACACCATGACACCATTCAAAAGTCCTGCTAAAACTGAATTTGTTTAACTGTTACTATACTTCCAAACACAGCAAATTACATTACATATTACCTATTCAATGTATCATGCTAGCAAAATTAGTGCATTGAGGTGTGAAATAAAATAGATGGTCCATGTCACAGGTATTGTTCATTTTGCAGCGCAGTTACGGCCATTCAAAAAACATCACGTAGTAAACTATGTGATTGGTTTGTGGGTAAGTTGTTAAGACAAAAAGAAAAAACCAACATAGCAAGGCGGCTACATATTAAGGTACCAATTAACAAATTATCTGCACTTACACCTCTAACACCCTGTGTTTTATGTTAGTTTTATACTGTTGCTGCCAGCAACACCTGTAATTTGTGTACCATGCCCCTGACTCCAACAAAAATATATTTTCATTATTTTCTTTCATTCTGTATGCCTTGAAATATCCTAGCACTTTATTATAGCCTAAAATATTAAAACATAAATAATTCTATTTATGTTGAGTCTATAGAACTCTACCATAAATAATATTCCATATCTTTCAACTACTTTCAATCCTTCCCAATCTGTTCAGTGTGTTTTCCCAAGCATTCTACAATACATTAATCTTAACGTGTTGCACAGTCACTCTTTCTCTTCTTTTTGCTCTTCAATCCTTTTGGAGCTTGTAACTCAAATGCAGGCCAATAGAACAGATCACATACCTCACCATCCGTGTCGTAGTAGATGAGATAGCTGGGCGTCAACACAAACCACCGTTGTTTGTAGTTAACTGGTGTGAAAATCTTCTTGTTCAATGAGCGTTTTACCATAAGACCCTGCTTTAATACCTCTTCTGCCCCATCCTTACTAGCCATACTTCAGCAACTCAATCCAGATGAGCACCTGCAACAAATTTACAATTGTATTCATTTGCAGCTATTTAAATTTTATAACAGGTATAAGTCAATAACTAAAAATAAATTATAGTTTTAAAAAACTATCAAAAAGACACCTTTATAACAAACTGAACTAAAAAGTAGAAAATAATTTTTAATTATGAAGAATTTGTTCTATAAAGTCAAGTAGTTCATTATATTTCAAAATTTTGTAATATGTTTAAAATAAAAACTAATTTATATTAACAAAATAATAAGTTTTATTGTAAAAAAGCATGGGGTGCTCTTCACGTTACTTTTATCATAACTTTACTTTTATAAATAGCTAGCAATGTAACTATTTATAACATTGGATATCCAACACCCCATGCTTTTTTACAATAAAATTTATTATTTTGTTAATATAAATTAGTTTTTATTTTAAACGTATTACAAAATTTTGAAATATAAAGAACTACTTGACTTTATAGAACAAATTCTTCATAATTAAAAATCATTTTCTACTTTTTAGTTCGGTTTGTTATAAAAGCGCGTTTTTGTTTAGTTTTTTAAAACTATAATTTATTTTTAACCTTTCTGTCTCAAGTGCTTCTATTCAATCTTTTTCAAAATTTTCAAATCACCTATTTTGGAACAGTATTAGATTACAATTACTGTTTTAACTACACTATCAGCTGTTGTGGACTTCCTGGCCCTCTGTAAACTTTGAGCCACAATCCTTCACCTGAAATCTCGTATCCCTTCCAGGTCCTCCCCCTGGGCATCTCCATCTTTCAATATTTTCAAGGGCTTTAATTCCTTTGTCCAGTGTAACATGTGTCGATTTCTAAACTACCAGATGTTGTGGGTATCTTGGACCTGTATAAACTCCAGTCTGCGATATTTCCCCTGGGTCTCATGTTCCTTCAGGTCCTCTCTCTGGACATCTACGTCATCCAATACATAAATATGTATTTGTTTAATTACAGCACTTTTCAGGGTGCATGTAGAAATGTGCCTTAGCGACATTTAAGATATCATAACTGTACCATTTTCTATAAACTTAGCTTAGTCATTCTTTATCCTGACGATCCTGGCCAGCACATTAGGACAAATTCATGATATTATGGTATTGTCATCAATCCCTGACATGTGTACAAATTTTCAAGTCAATCAAACGTCTCAAGCTAGTGAAAATTACTTTACATTGCTAAAGTTTAGCCAAGTCACTTTTTTATCCTGATATTGCTGGTCAGGACATTAGGACAAAGTCATGATATTATTACAATGTCATCGGTCCTTGATATGTGTGCAAATTTTCAAGTCAGTCTTACGTCTCAAGTTTGTGAAAATTACGTTACACTGCTAAAGTTAGCCAAGTCACTTTTTTATCCTGATGATTCTTGTTAGGACATTAGGACAAAGTTGTGATATTGTATTGTCATCTGTCCTTGACATGCACGTAAATTTGTTAAATGCATGGTTATTGTTAAATTTAGCCAAGTCACTTTTTTATCCTGATAATGCTGGTGAGGACATTAGGACAAAATCATGATGTTATATTGTCAGCGGTCCTTGATATGTTTGCAAATTTTCAAGTTAATCAGATGAGTCAAGTAGGCAGATGAAAATTACGTTGCATTCATACATTTAGCTAAGTCCTTTTTCATCCTGATTATCCTGGTCAGGATCCTAAGAATAAGTTATGATATTGTGTTGTCATTGGTCCATGACACATGTGCAAATTTTCAAGTCAATCAAACAACTGTAAGATGGTGAAAATTACGTTGAAAGATTCCATTACATTGATAAATTTAGCTAATTAATTTTGTTTTATCCTGATGATCCTGGTCAGGACCTTAGGATAAAGTTGTGATATTACTGTGTTGCCATTGGTCCTTCACACGTGTGCAAATTTTCAAGTCAATCAGATGACTCTAAGTGGGTGAAAATTACGTCGAAAGATTCTGTTACATACATACAGGTGAAGCTAATATAAAGTGTGTAAAAACTTATGTTATATTCTCATGACTTTCTCTTCCCATTGTCATTTACCCTTAGTACTTCTGCAACCTGTCCTTATAAAAGCTTGTTTTTCTATCCATCTAAAGATAAACATACACAGCATACATGGTTTCATTACACATTTCATTTTAAGTACATACAGAACACAGGAGACTGAAGCGATACTGAAATCCTTAAAAAGTGGGTCGCCATATACTTGCCTTCTAATTCAGACTTTCTGCAAAATGAGAAAGAAATGAACAGTATCTTAGCAATTTAAAAATTTAAAAATGCAAAACTAATCATTCAGAAAATTCAAACAAATAACAAATATCTTGGGAATGGTAATCCCACACAGTAATTTTCACGTAACTTGCAAAATCAGTAATCTTCTCACGTAACAAACTAAAGCTGCCATATTTTGCTACTTCCTTGTCAAGTCGCTTAAGTTCTTTTAACATACAAGAACTATGTTTTCATTTGGTTGACAATGTAGTGCATGGTATAACAGAAACAAGCAATTGTTCTGTATTAATTTATAAGCAAAATGCATTAATTACTGTAGAATGACCACTAACAATAACAAAACAAACTGAACTATCTACATACAGCCACTGTTGCATGCAATCAGCTATGTCCACAGGTCAGAAGAATACATTGTCATCATGTTGTGCATGGTAATCGCAACATTGTCACTTCTCACATCACTACATTACCTAGTAACTGCTAATCCTATAGCTGAATTTCTGTACATTCTTTTTCATTTTCTGGATAATCCAAACATTCCCAAATCCGAAGAGACCACAACCCCAATTAATTTGAATTAGCGAGGTTCCACTGTATCTTTATCCCTATCTCCACACACACACACACCCACACACACACACCCACACCCACACACACACGTATCACGTATCACTTCAAAAGGCCCCTGCATGTACATAAAAATCAAAAGATTCATTGGCAGATGGAGCAGTGGGATTAGTTTGTTGGAAAACTCACATTTATTTGAAACCTCTGATAATGTAGAGGTTGAGATATTTCCAAAAGGAAATGCAAGATATCTGCCACTGACCCTTCATGCAGTGTAGAAGGAATTTCCATTGTACTGCAGTCACTTATCAATACCAAAGAATGATAAAGGAAATATAAGGGGCAAGTATTCTTTATCTCCTACTGCAAAATGGGTAAACTGGCAATTGGGCAACACAAATTACATAGACTCTAACTGCTTAAGTGCTAAAATAAATCTTTCTTTTCCAGAAATATCTCATTCTTACAAAATTCAAGATTTTATCTTTCATCCCTGCAACGAAAAAAGTAAAATAGGAACATTTAGTTTTAAAACCTTAAAATAGGCCTTAATAATTAAAATATGCATTTTAAGCACCAAAAACACAATCAAAACTAGGAATGCACTTAGTCTAAAATATGAGGGTTGCCCAATAAATAATGCCCCATATTTTTTTTCCCCAAAAGTATTTATGTATTCGACAAAATTGAATTTTACATAAATGAAAGAACGTTTTCTCTGGTCACTCTATTTTTCTACATAATCACCTTCAAGTTCCACAGTCTTTCTCCAGTGAGACACGAGGGCATGTATTCCCTGTTGGTAAAAATTTTTACTCTGCCTGCGGAACCGGGCTTTCACTGCATAAATCACCTCTTTGTTGTCTTCCACGAATGGCATTCATCAGTGACCCAAACACGTGGAAATCTGAGGGAGTCAAATCGGGACTATAGGGTGGATGGGGTAACACTGTCCAACCCTGTTTGGCTCAAAGAGTGTGCAAGACATTTCATCACCTGTGACAATCTGGGACAAGAAGGCCTCCCTGTCAGCTTCAAAGCGTTGCAACAAATCGGAAGCAATGTCTTTTCTTTGGGATTTGTGATCGACAGCAAGACACCGAGGAACCCATCTTGCACACGCTTTGAGCCAAACAAGGTTGGACAGTGTTATCCCATTCACCCTATAGTCCTGATTTGGCTCCCTCAGATTTCCATTTGTTTGCACCACTGAAGAATGCCATTTGTGAAAGATATTTCGAAGACAACGAAGAGGTGATTCACCCAGTAAAAACCTGGCTCCACAGGCAAAGTAAAGATTTTTACCAACAGGGAATACATGCACTCGTGTCTCGCTGGAGAAAGGCTGTGGAACTTGAAGGCGATTATGTAGAAAAACACAGAGACCAGACAAAACATTATTCTTTCATATATGTAACGTTCAATTTTGTGGAATAAATACTCTTGGAGAAAAAAATATGGGTCATTATTTATTGGGCAACCCTCATACAATGTTAAGGCTTGAATTAACGTAACTGGACAATTCAGACAGCTCGCTAGGCATGTGTTCTGAGCATGGCATATCGGTGACGTATGGGTCTGCTGTTATGACAACCAGGTTTAACCTTGAAATAGCCAACAGCCTTCATGGTCATATAATTGCCTTTTCAACCCCCTGCACACTCTAAACCTGCAAATTGCCACATCTTTCATTTCCTCTTGCGTTTGGCTGGGGAACGGCTGACAACCGACCAACCGCTAATGACCACTGTAGTTGTGCGCCCTAAAGCCTGACTACTACTACCGACCAACAGATCAGCAACACTGCATGTTTTGCATGCATCGTAGTGGGAACACACTTGCCAGAAAAGCAACTGTCAGGATTCACAAGTTACCTTAATTCAACTTTCATAATTATACATCAGTAGGAATAGGGCTTTTACGATTTAATAATTTCTTAAATAGGTATGTATTTATGCATTGAAAATTTCCATAACATACACATAATATGTCAATATAAAAATATTAAGACACCATATTGACATAAAATAAAAATCTAAGGCAACTTTATGTGATCTCTCTAAGAATGACATTATTTAACTCATCAAAGGGTATCTTTAACATTAAAGATCAAGGAAGCTTTGGCATGAGTACACACAAAAAAAGTTTAACATTTACATTACAACTATTTACATTTACTATACAACTAATTTCAATGACCTGAAGTTTCAACTGCAGAACGATTGTGAACCTGTAAAAAATATTTTTGAAACTGAGTATCTAAAACTATTAACAGTGGAATATTTTGAAATGCTCTCTTTTGTACAAATTATAGGCTACATTTTTATAAATATTAAGGATATTAAAAAATAAAATTTAAACAAGACACGGCAGAGATTCACCAATGAGGCATGAGCTATCGTTTGGGTTGCATGTGAGCTACTGTTAGTGTCTAGTTTCAAGACTGACTCAATGGCACTTATTATTCAAAAATATCACATTTTTAAATCAATATAAAGATAAAACAAATAAAATATATTTATACAGTATATATGTAAAATAAGCAAATGTGCAGCATAATTTTCAAACTGCAGATATATCGGAGAGCAAAAAACCTCCAAACCGTCTGCGTGGTGCTTTTCCACTGGCGTATGGAAACATGATAACGCACTGCTGCTGTAAACAAGGTCATGCTTCTGACACAGTTTTGCTCTGCAGTGTGAAGTGCAGTACTGAGTTGACAGTGATGTAATGTGATTCACTTACTACGAGTGATTTCTTATTTTGGTCTGTACTTAGTCACAAAGTGTATTTTGGCTCAGCATAAGTTTTATACTACACAGCATATATTTATTTATGACTCATACATGTTAACACAGTCAGCTTGCCAAGTGAAAGTACGATTTGCAGAAAGATTTCCTGGTGTAAAAGTTACAGGCCATATAAGAATCCATGAACTTTAGAATAATATTTCAGGCCACAGAAAGAGTTCAGGCTAAGAAATCTAAAAGACAGGTAACTCATTGTTTGGAAAATTCTCCCCAAAAATCGCTTAGGCATCTTTCACAACAACTAAGCATTTCTTATAGCCCTGTGCAAAAAGCTACTAAATTGCTGAAGTTGAAACCACATAAAATAACTGTGGCACATGCTCTTCAGCCAGGTGATCCTGTAATTAGGTGCACATTTTGTGAGTGGACTCTCAATAGTGTATAAAATAGCAAAATGGACACACATTGAAAATTTTTCAAAGAGGAGGCTCTGTTTCACCTTCTTGGATGTGTGTGTACACAAAATAATTGTTATTGGAGCTCTGAGAAAGCTAATATTGTTCATGAAGTACCCCTCCATGATGAAAAAATTGGTGTATGGTACGCCATTAACGGAGAAAGAGTAATAAGCTCAATTTTTTTTCAAGTCAACTGTGGATGCCCATGCATAAATGAATGCCCCCTTTTTTTAGAGAATTAACAGATAGGGAGCGTGGTTTTGCCTTATTTCAACAAGACTCTGCAACAGCTCATTAGACCAAACTTTCCATGAGAATTGAAAGTGTCTTTCAGGACAGAATTATTAGTAGAGATTTGTGGCCCCCTCAGTCTCACTATCTAACCCCCTGTGATTTCTATCTCTGCATAACTTAAAACATAAAGTGTACAAGACAAACCCACACACCCTAGAAGAATTAAAACAAAATATCCACCAGGAAATTTCCAGCATTTCTCAATGACAACAACGTCGAGTGATGGATAGTTTCCTAATCAGGTGTCAAAAATGTATGGACAACAATGGCGACCAGTTTCAGCATCTCCTTTCATAAAGTTAATAAGTAAAGCCTTTAAAAGTCATTTTAAAAATGTTGTGGGGTTTCATCCACACTTTTCTATGATAGCGACAGATACCAATGAGCGCCAAAGCAAAACACTGCACAACCAGTTCCGAACTTTTTGATTGTCTCAGCACTATGCTTATTAACAAAACAAGCAATATTATTGTTCATTTGTTATTTCTAATACTCTGTACCAGAAGACACTGTAATGTATATACATAGTTCATCATGACCCTGTTATACATTGAGCTAAAATACATTATAAAAAAAGACAAAATTTGCTTTACAAGAAGGATAAAATACTGTTTAAATTGCTGAAAATTTAGCAATTAACTTAGATACCATGTGAGCATACTTTCTGGCAGCAAAGAAGAAATATGTATTTGCATTAAAACCCTATCCCTAAACATCAGACATCAGATACATGTTATAATGCAATAGTATTTCACAGGAAGTATTATATTCCCCCAAAAAATTCAATGCTAAGATTTCACTGGAAATGCCTAATTTGGTATTTAAGTTCAGCACCTTACAAGGATATAACACAAAGATTAGAAAATTCCTCCAGTTTAAAGAATACTTTACCTGGAAAATTTTCTGAAAATTAGGATTTTCTCAAAAATGTTTCTGATGATTTTAATTAAAATATCAATTTTAAGATAGTTTCATTAAAAATGAAATCTATATCTTGAATTTTTTGGGTATAGCCTCTGAAGTCCACTTCATTCTGATAGCCTTTTGTGTAAGTGGTAACCAGTAAAAGATAAACAAAATCTTCCTACATAAAAAATGTCAATCTCATTAAAGTGCACCATTATGTCAAATAAAAGTTTTGTTGCATTAACCATTTCTGGGCATTCTTTGCTATTGGTTTGAATTTTTAAATATGTTTTTCTCGAGAGAAAAACTGCTATTTTCTTTTTTTCTTTTTTTTCTAGGCAATCAAAAGAGGATAGAATTTCAAAGCAATCACATAGCGACCTGCTCTTAAAAGATATGACTATTGCTTAAAGCTTACTGTACTCCCTTAATCCATCTGAATCTACAACGAAATATGCAATACAACAATTTCTGCAGATGTTTATCTTGATTAATATGAAGTAGACAGAAGAATTTGCCTATGTAAGCATAGATTGTACAAGAGTGGGTATAGAAAGTCATCATATTCTTTTTAATAGCGATTATCTAAAAACCTACTTGCAGCTTTTATTTTAGACAGTAATAAAAGTTTTGAAACCTATTTTTTAACTTACAGCAACCGGGAAACTGAGGTATGCTATTTTCATACTGAAGACTTTTCTCTAATTTCAATGAATGTGAATATTCAGGTTACCTTTACTTATTATAATTAAGGAAAATTTATGAAGTTAACAAATCATGTTAATACAGTCAAAGGCTTAAAATTGGAAGGAAAAAGAAGAGATCTTTATTATTACACTCAAATCAAAATAAATCTTCTGACTTGGAGAGTTCTTGCAACTTATTTATATTAAATAAGACACATGGCACAAAATGCTGAAAAGGGTGTTGGTGTTACGAAGCATATTTATTTTTTGCACCATTAATTTTGATGAATAAATACTGATATGCTTTTATCTTTTCCCGCAAATACAATAAGGTTTTTGAGAAACTTCTGTTTCAAGAGGTATAAGCACAACCAAATTCAAATGGTTTGTCTGACAAAACAGACGGGACACACACACACAGAGATATTATTGTTTTTATGCCTATTCTTTCATGTAAAGCATTTCTCTCCTGTTTTCCTACTCTATTGATTTGGTTCTTTTTCAACTGCCTTGAAATGAGGTACTAACACCTCATGGGTATTTTTAAATTTTGAATGAATTTCAATTAACATTTTTGAGATTTTCTTTGACAAAAATGACTACAATTGTCATACGTTTCATCTCTGAAGAGCACAATACAGGGCTGATGAAAGTCACACAATTATACAACAAGATTTAAAAATTCACCTGCACAATGACCACTAATAAAGACTTAATATATGGCCTACATTAGCAACACCTGCCAAATAGATTTTAAAACCTTAGGAAAACAGAATAATGTTGAGGACTGGAAATTTCCTATAGTAATCCCACATTTCTGCACTTTCAAACCATACCTCTTTTATGCAATAAATACAAGCTTTGATTTATGTATCTATATGTTTGATAGCCTACTAGATAAAAAGTATATTCCCACAAGCAGATGATTTTGGCAACAAGATGACATATATGTTGAGGTTATGTATTTGAATCAATGCTGCTTTTGGGATTTAAAAAAAAAAACGTCGTTAACCAAGAATTGGCTTCAGCAGCAAGTGCAAATTTGGATTAAAACGAAATAATAGAAGTTTAATCATTGTTGAATACACTCAGGTACCTTATTTTGTTTTCATGCTTGGCCAATGAAAACAAAGTTTGTGAACTTCAAATACAATATCGATTTTTACTCTCACATTTTAATGTTATTGTAATTAAACCTTTAATATAAATTATTTTACCCAGAAACCATGCTGCATCATTATATACTAAGAAAAGTATTAGGAGCTATGTTTTATGCCCTTGCGACTACTGCCACAAATTCAGGTTATAACATCCCATTCCTTGGATTGTACGCCGCTAAATTATGAACCCTGAAATTTACAGAGATCTATTTTAAACTAAACTTTGCTTATTTTCTGGAGTGCTGTCGGGGAATTTAGAGCTAGCACAAATGCCTTTCTTATTAAGGTTAGGGCTCAATTTGTGTGAGATTATTGCTTCGGTATTTCATAAGGGCATCTGCAATCATCTGTGTAAATTGTTCTCTGACTATAAGGAAGATTTGTCATTTACTGCATTATCTCAAAACAACCTGCTGCTTTGACATTTGACGTACTGCTTTCTCACAATATGGTTCTTGATTTGAATTTCATATTTTTCTTACCTGTTGAGTTTTCGTTCATAGGCGAATTTTCACACTCATAATTGGCTATAGCATGGGTGCATCTTACGCCTAAAAATTAGATAACACCACTACATACTCATAATGGCAATGTAGTAACCTGTCAAAATAAATGTATCAATTTTACGCAGCCATCTTGTAGCTACCATTCGCTACGTTCCGCTCAGAAACAAGTGCATTCTTCATTTATAACAGCGGGAACTAGACGGGTACCTAATTTCTGAAAACATTTGCACTGGAGGAGCATTTAAAATGTTTCTCTTTTACGTATTTTAAAATTAATAGGGCAGAAAACCTCTCTAAACCTTAGAGGTAAAGTCAAATGACCTGAAATTGTATTTATAAGCAAATAATTTGGGGAGTCGTGTGGTTTTCTTAGTTTGTATCACACATCGGACCAATATTTATTTTATACTGATCGCTGAAATATAGGGACCATGGAAAACAAAATTAATAATAATAATAATAATAATAATAATAATAATAATAATAATAATAATAATAATAATAATAATAATAATAATAATAATAATAATAATAATAATAATAATAATAATAATAATAATAATAATAATAATAATAATAATAATAATAATAATAATAATAATAATAATAATAATAATAATAATAATAATAATAATAATAATAATAATAATAATAATAATAATAATAATAATAATAATAATAATAATAATAATAATAATAATAATAATAATCATAATAATCATAATAATCATAATAATCATAATAATAATAATAATAATAATAATAATAATAATAATAATAATAATAATAATAATAATAATAATAATAATAATAATAATAATAATAATAATAATAATAATAATAATAATAATAATAATAATAATAATAATAATAATAATAATAATAATAATAATAATAATAATAATAATAATAATAATAATAATAATAATAATAATAAAAATAATAATAATAATAAACAATAAACAATAAACAATAAACAATAAACAGTTAACAGTTAACAGTTAACAAATCACAATCACAATCACAATCACAATCACAATCACAATCACAATCACAATCACAATCACAATCACAATCACAATCACAATCACAATCACAATCACCAATCACAATCACAATCACAATCACAATCACAATCACAATCACAATCACAATCACAATCACAATCACAATCACAATCACAATCACAATCACAATCACAATCACAATCACAATCACAATCACAATCACAATCACAATCACAATCACAATCACAATCACAATCACAATCACAATCACAATCACAATCACAAATCACAATCACAATCACAATCACAATCACAATCACAATCACAATCACAATCACAATCACAATCACAATCACAATCACAATCACAATCACAATCACAATCCCAATCCCAATCCCAATCCCAATCACCCAATCCCAATCCCAATCCCAATCCCAATCCAATCCAATCCCAATCCCAATCCCAATCCCAATCCCAATCCCAATCCCAATCCCAATCCCAATCCCAATCCCAATCACAATCACAATCACAATCACAATCACAATCACAATCACAATCACAATCACAATCACAATCACAATCACAATCACAATCACAATCACAATCACAATCACAATCACAATCACAATCACAATCACAATCACAATCACAATCACAATCACAATCACAATCACAATCACAATCACAATCACAATCACAATCACAATCACAATCACAATCACAATCACAATCACAATCACAATCACAATCACAATCACAATCACAATCACAATCACAATCACAATCACAATCACAATCACAATCACAATCACAATCACAATCACAATCACAATCACAATCACAATCACAATCACAATCACAATCACAATCACAATCACAATCACAATCACAATCACAATCACAATCACAATCACAATCACAATCACAATCACAATCACAATCACAATCACAATCACAATCACAATCACAATCACAATCACAATCACAATCACAATCACAATCACAATCACAATCACAATCACAATCACAATCACAATCACAATCACAATCACAATCACAATCAGAATCACAATCACAATCACAATCACAATCACAATCACAATCACAATCACAATCACAATCACAATCACAATCACAATCACAATCACAATCACAATCACAATCACAATCACAATCACAATCACAATCACAATCACAATCACAATCACAATCACAATCACAATCACAATCACAATCACAATCACAATCACAATCACAATCACAATCACAATCACAATCACAATCACAATCACAATCACAATCACAATCACAATCACAATCACAATCACAATCACAATCACAATCACAATCACAATCACAATCACAATCACAATCACAATCACAATCACAATCACAATCACAATCACAATCACAATCACAATCACAATCACAATCACAATCACAATCACAATCACAATCACAATCACAATCACAATCACAATCACAATCACAATCACAATCACAATCACAATCAGAATCAGAATAATCAGAATAATCAGAATAATCAGAATAATAATAATAATAATAATAATAATAATAATATAATAATAATAATAATAATAATAATAATAATAATAATAATAATAATAATAATAATAATAATAATAATAATAATAATAATAATAATAATAATAATAATAATAATAATAATAATAATAATAATAATAATAATAATAATAATAATAATAATAATAATAATAATAATAATAATAATAATAATAATAATAATAATAATAATAATAATAATAATAATAATAATAATAATAATAATAATAATAATAATAATAATAATAATAATAATAATAATAATAATAATAATAATAATAATAATAATAATAATAATAATAATAATAATAATAATAATAATAATAATAATAATAATAATAATAATAATAATAATAATAATAATAATAATAATATAATAATAATAATAATAATAATAATAATAATAATAATAATAATAATAATAATAATAATAATAATAATAATAATAATAATAATAATAATAATAATAATAATAATAATAATAATAATAATAATAATAATAATAATAATAATAATAATAATAATAATAATAATAATAATAATAATAATAATAATAATAATAATAATAATAATAATAATAATAATAATAATAATAATAATAATAATAATAATAATAATAATAATAATAATAATAATAAATAATAATAATAATAATAATAATAATAATAATAATAATAATAATAGACAATAATTACGGCTTTGATTTTTAGGTGCTAAAGACTTGGAAAATATTTATTTTTTATGCGCTAAAAAGTCAAAAATATGTGCTAAAACAAAATATTTTTAAGATCTGAATGACCGAACTAATATAAACGTACGTGGTACTCACTAGACTATTCCTGGAAGGGATCACCAAGTACTGTGTTACGGTATACGACCACATGATTCCCGAAATTTTCCATCCTGAAAGATTGACGATTGACACGAAGGACTGCCTTGAATTTTGAAAATGATCGCTCCACGTTACAAGAAATATGTCTAGCATAATTATAACGTGGAATGTCACTCACACTCACAACAATGTCTTCACGTTGCCATCCAACACATTTGAAATTTTACACATCATGTTAAATCCCCTATTACTTTCGAACACTTCCTTGTGTTTTCTTTTTTACTTTCTCTACTGCGTACAGTAAGTTGAGGAAGTATTGTATTCCACCCAAAAATTCGATGTCGAGATTTCAACGGAAGTATGTTTTGTGGCCCACTGAATTTAAAAAAAAAAAAAAAAAATAAATAAATAAAATAAAATAAATAAATAAAAAAATAAAAAAAAGCATTTAAAAAAAAAAAGGTCCGCGCGCGCGCTTGTGCCTGTGTGTCAGTCACTCTGTGAGCAGCATAACTCGAAAACGAAAGGTAGGTTAAAAACTAAAGTTGGTATTTAAGTTTAACGTATTTCAAGGATGAGATACGAAGATGTTGAACAATTCCTTCACCCTAAACTACCCTTTAGATGGAAAATGTTTTGAAAATTTTGATTTTCTTTAAAATGACTAACGATTTTGATTAAAATGGCATATTTTTTAGATATGTTTATGGCAAATGAAATGTATATTTTGAGTTTTCCGGCTATAGCCTATGTGGTGCTGCTTACTCTTGATGACTTTTGAATAACTCGCAAACCGTAGCAGATAGACCAAATCTTACTGTACAAGAAATTTAGATCTCGCTAAAACACACAATCTATATCCAAATAATTTCTTGTACAGTGAACCTTTTCGGAGGTATTCCTTATTTGTGTCAGTTTCGGAAAACTTTCGACAAATGCAACATCGTTGTTGATTTTTTATGTTAGCCGTGCAAAGAGTGCGGAATCTCAAAGCTTTAAAAGATTTGACTATCGCTCAAAGCCTACTGTATTCCCATATTCGCCTCGTACCTACAAGGATATAAGTAATAAGATCATTTCTGCAAATGTCTCTCTCAACTAACACGAAGAAGATATAGGAATAATAGTTTGTAAGAATGGTTAGTACAAGAGTAGAGAAGGTCACGTGAGTGCAACACAATTGATTTTTAACTTTTGTGCTGCAGGATCAGTAAGAACCTTAAGTTTTTTCCCCCCTTATTCTCCACATCCTGAACTACTTGAACTGCTTCTCCCAAAGACATTCCTACTGATTCCAGTTTCTCTATGGAATCGCTGAGGAAACAAAGGTTTCCTAACAGTGTCTTTTAAATTTTGCAGTATATTGTTGCGCTTGCACTTCTCTTCACTCTAGACATATTTAATCCACTGTGAACTCAAAACTGTCAATATGTAATTTTCCAACACAACACAACTAGAAGATCGTATAATCTTTTTGGATTCGCAAATGACTTGACTATACAGTTTAACAAGTATCGGTGTATTTACTAGCCGGATTGTGAAGCAATTGGAGGAATTGCATGTTCTTATGTTACAGACTCGTGTTGCTTGAGTAACCAGGATGTTTATATTTTCTTTCAACTGAAGGAATACTATAGTTGACATATCAGTTTTCCAATAATGAATAACAAATTGCTACATCTAGCATGTGTAATTGACTATTAAAGAAGTGGATGGTGACTTGTTAAAAATAATTTGCTGCTGCTTTTATGTGATTTATGTTAAAATTATTTTTAAAATGTTCCCTTTGTGCGATTTTTGTGTAATTTATGTGAATATCTCAAAATATTTGTTTGCACAAAAGAATCAGAAAATATGCATTTTTATGTGCAGTAAAACTTAAATTATTTGCTCTGGTGCAAATATCGAGGACATTAAACTCAGTTTCAAGTTCATATTAGGACTTAAACAAAATATGTATTTACCTAAAAATCCGAGCAACAACAACAACAACAACAACAACAATAATAATAATAATAATAATAATAATAATAATAATAATAATAATAATAATAATAATAATAATAATAATAATAATAATAATAATAATAATAATAATAATAATAATAATAATAATAATAATAATAATAATAATAATAATAATAATAATAATAATAATAATAATAATAATAATAATAATAATAATAATAATAATAATAATAATAATAATAATAATAATAATAATAATAATAATAAGAAGAAGAAGAAGAAGAAGAAGAAGAAGAAGAAGAAGAAGAAGAATAGTTTGCGCGTGTATGTGTGTGTGAACAGCATGACTCAAAATGAAAAGTCGGTTAAATGACCTTGTGTGCTTTTGTGTGTGTGTGTGTATTACGGTGTATCGAAGTTGCATTGTATTATTTTAACGCATTTATGTTACTTATTTTCATTGTTTTAAACTTAAATACTCGTTTTAGGGTATAACATGCCTGGAAAATCCACACGGAAGGTTATTTTACGTCACTGTCGAAATTATAAAGACGATAAACTGGAGGAAGCCCTGAATGAAATTAAATGGGATTTCCTTACGAAAAGTAGAATGGAAGCTGTGTTATTGTAAATAATGAGGGAGTATATTATCCAGGAATTATAACAACAATTAGTTAAAAGGGGGCATTGATCAATATTGTACAATCAGTACATCAGCACTGGAGATGGCCTGCTAACAAAGATGAGATTTGATACGAAAAGAAGGAAATCATATCCAAATTAAATGTTCCAAGGAAGAGGGAAAAACGGTGAATGTTTGATATTCCTGAAGTAATCCAGTTCAAAAATAAAAAACTTTAAGTAGTTTACTTCAACTTTTAGTTAATCTTTGGTACATTGTTCCTTTAAAAATGTTTGGTAGGTACGTGCAATGATTAAACAGCCCACCAATAAACGTACTTAATGGTGTTACGCATATGTATACCCAGATTTCCTTATCCCTTTTGTCCTTAAATGACCCAAAGTAACCATCACAGATGATAATACCTGTAAGAGTAATAGTAGAGTTTGCACTGTCACAAAGTTGCCATACAAAGGGATGTAACTTTGTGACACCATATTTATCAAACATTTATCATTTGTTTCTATATGTGATCATTGATGGCATGGTATTCACACGCTCCATACATAGCTGAACCCATAATTATTGCTGAAGTTCTTAAAATCTATATTCAGAAATATTTATCGACAAAAAACATTAAGAAGTATCACAAAGTTGTCCTGGTTTACGGTACTTAAACACGTGGTTCAAGCTTAACCAACAGCTTACAAACAAGCAAATAATTGGCAAGCACTTGAAAGAGCTACCTGTGTCTGTAATCATAAGCTGAATTAATATTAACATTACAATACGATAGGTAGATGAAAGCTGAACAAAGGTAAGGAAACAAATGATGAGTAGGCGCAGATTTCAAAGGAACTGCTCAAAATGGTGACTAACATCAATGCATAGGCGACATCGACGCAGAAATGATTTGCGAACCCTGTTGAGCATTTCTGGTGCGTTGCCTCTTCCGATCCAACGGTTGGAGAAGACTCTCTCTAGATACTCCCGTACGTTCATAGCATAATGCGCAGGAGCTCCGTCATGGGGGAAATGCAGCTGAGTGTGAATATCAAGCGGCACTTCTTCCAAGAGGGCTGGCAGCACATCCTTCAGAAATATTTTATAAGTGCTGCCACGAAGTCGAGGAAGAAGAACGTACGGCCCAATGACGTGGCCGGAAACAATGACAGCCCATATATTCACGATAAACTGCTGTTGCTGGCTCTTCTGAATAGTTGTATGGAGGTTTTATGTGCCGTATGTGACTATTCTTGTAGTTCAGAATGGGCCTATGCATGGTAAACGTGGCGTCATCGGTGAACAACACAACTGAAAACAGTTCCGATGGCTGCCTTATGACCCATTCGCAAAACTGCAAGTGTAAATTACAAACTTCCGGAGATAAGGCTTGTATCTTTTGTAAATGGAAGGGCTAGAGCAGGCCCTCATGCAAGACTTCCCATACACTTCCGTGGTTGATGCCCATCGTACGTGCTGGTTGACGGTTCTTCTTCCAGTAAATGCAGTACATTATCTTCAACTCCACATTGCAATGGATATGTGTTGCACCACAATCTGCTTTATTTGCCACCATAGAACCACGTTCTCGCAAACGGCAATCTGCTGATTCAAAAGTAATCCGATGTGGCTGCACTCTATTGGGGTACCTTTCGCTGTAAATCCACGCAGCTGTTGCAGAACAACCTCCTGCCTCGCCATACACTAGATGCATGTCAGCAGTTTCGGCAAAAGTGTAATTTTGCTCCGTGTTCCCACAGTACCCATTTAACTGCTTCAACGCAATGTTATTGTGTGTTGAAGGAAATAGGAAATGAGACGAGGGTGACTTGAGTAGGAAACAGTCACCACATGGTGGTGTTAGTGTCTTCCAGGGTTATTAAGGTCACCTATTGGCAGTATTAGACATTTGTCATGCTGGCACATAGGTACTCATCACCTCTTTTGGGGAGTCGTAGTACTTTGTGTTATTGCTTGGTTCAACGAATAGTGAGCTTTTACAGCTGGTTGGTTAGCTGTTAGATTGAAAATTGCTCTTATTTGCATGTTCTTATTGACATAGCCAACCGACAGCTTCAGCCAATGTCAATACATAATCTCCCAGTTTAAGCCATCAAATGTGAGATGAAACAAAAGTAAACAACACTTCGTGCATTGCTTATGAAGGTGGAATTCCACTATTTTAAAGCATACGAACATTGCTCTCAAGATTGTCAAGAAAGGGAGTGGGAGGGGTGGGGGGGGGGGGGGGGGGAGGAAGCTTATCCATCTCCGGGTTAGAATTCGATTTCTCGGGTTTATTAGTTCCACATCCAGTCGGCATAACCGTGCGGCCAAAGCACATGTTTTAGAGCTACCCTGCGTTTCTTTAGCCGTTCGCCACAACCCGTTATCCAGTGCAGTGGCGTGCAGTCACATGTTAAGTCCACAATTTAAGCGCTCTTGGTAACGCTACAATTTAGAAATGCTTCTTCAGGGAGACAAAATACAGGCTTTACTAAGTGCATAATAAGCGCTATTTCATTTCCAAAAGCTATTTACATATTTCTTTCTGGTCATGTTTTATTGATCACAGTCTCTAAATACTTTGAATACGTATAACTTGGTAACTTGACGCCGTAGACCACAGGTTTGCTATCTCCAATTGATTGTCTATGAGCCATCTGTTACCAGTAAAATACATGTGGTGTTATGCATGTACACCTGTGTATGTATATATGCGCGTGTGTATTAATTAATTTATTCATTTATTCATTCATTCATTCATTCATTCATTCATTCATTCATTCATTCATTCATTCATTCATTCATTCATTCATTCATTCATTCATTCACTCACTCACTCACTCACTCACTCACTCACTCACTCACTCACTCACTCACTCACTCATTTATTTATTTATTTATTTATTTATTTATTTATTTATTTATTTATTTATTTATTTATTTATTTATTTATTCGGTTATTCATTTATTCAATCATTCATTTGTTTGTTTATTTAAGCATGTTTATATACACTTTTTTCCCTTTTCAGATAGTTATACTTTCTTCAATTAGAAAGTCGTTCGCTTTTACTCGCTCTACTGCGTTAATAAGAAGAAGTAGGTATTTTATTCCACTCCAAAATTTCATACGGAGATTTCATCGGAAATACATGTTTTGAAGCGCTCTGAATCGAAAAAATAGCAGTTCTAATACAGAAAAGAGTCTGTCTTGAACTATGGGAGTGTGCATCCTTGTGTGCGTGTGTGAGCGTATGCACGCGCCCGCGCGTGTATGAACAGAATAACTTAATAACGAAAAATCGGTTGAATACCAAAATTGGTATATAAGTTTAACATCTTCCAAGGACACGACAAGAAGTATTCACTTGAGTAAGGAAGCTCGACCACGGGAATCTAATCCACGACCTCCCGAATACGGACCACTGTAGTGTGGTAGTTTGTTAACCTTCAAATCCAGAGATCCCGGGTTCAATTCCCTGCTGGTGGATGGTGTCTTTCTTTAGTCACAATTATCCCCCCCCCCCCCCACAGATCTTCCACACAAACTTATGTATGTGGGTGTGAATGTTTGTATGAATTTAATACAATAAAAATCCTGACCTTGGGGTTTTCGGGGGTTTCCCAGGTCACTCAGGTGATTGCTAGGAAGAATGTTTACCTCACATCCCCTGTTTCTCTTCCTTTCATTTCATTCTATCTATTCCAGGCTGTGAAAGTCAGCCTGAATCGCCGGCGGGCTGCGCTGGGGTGGTACTTGCGCTCTGGAAATACGGTGCTCGGATGAGGGGAGGCGCTGTTGTGGATCGGCCGCTATCCCAGGAGGACTGATTGTTCAGCCAAAACTGGCTGGTGGCGGGCTCTCTGTGGCGACCTGGAGCTACATCGGGTTGAAGAACTTGGCTGTACCTGCCAGGGACCCACCGTAATTGCAGTTCCGCCTGTGATGAGGTTTGGTCGCCTGTAGTGTACTTTCATATCATCCTTCCTCTCAGGGACTGGCGCACAATAAGCCATCGGCTGCCGGAATCCCTACCGTGACGGACAGACAGATGCAGTTAGATAAATATTTACAGAAATGTCTCCTTTTAATAATTTTCTTGTAGATGCTAGGGGAATATGGTACTACAGAAGGCTTTAAGCGATAGTCAAATCTTTTAAAGCTGGTTGCTATCCGAAGCCTTTGAAATTCCGTTCTCTTTGCGTGTCCAAGACACAAAGATGAGAATAAGGACTTCCCCCTCACTCAGGAAAAGGTATTTGACATAAATTGTGTGTTTTAACGTGCTCTATATTTTTGTGTAGTAAGATTTTGACGGTTTACCAGTTATGCAAAAATCATCTATAATTAAAAGCACTTCTGAAGACATTCCCAGAAAATTCAACACATAATACATTTCATTTGTCATGAAAATATCTTAAACACGTGGTATTTTAATAAAAATCATCAGAAGCACTTTTGCCAAAGTAAATAATTTCGAAAACACTCCCTTGTGAAGGGTAGTCGGAGTGGGGAGATTTTCTTGAAAATCTTCGTATCGCATCCTTGGAAGGTGCTGAACATAAATGCCCTCTTTGTATTTAATCAATTTTTTTAGCTATGCTGTTCACAAACACACAGACATGCAGATACACAGACAAGCACACACACGTGAACACACAGACATTTATCTAAAAGGTGCTTTCCTTTTTGTTTGAGAGAGTCTCAAAACATGTAGGTATTTCTGGTGAAATCTTGATATTGAATGTTCGGTTGGGATACAATACTTCTACTTACTATGCGTAGTAGAGAAGGTAAAAACGAATGACTTCCCATTTGAGAAAAGTGTAAGAGTTGGAAAATCCCCCCCCCCAAAAAAAAGAATATCTGAAAAACGATTCACTCTATAAAAATGTATTTGACATAAACTGTGTGTTTTAACGAGATATGAATTATTTGTGTAGTAAGATTTTGTCTCTTAAGGTTTGCTAATTATGCAAGTCATCCAGAATGAAGAGAATTCTGAGGATATTCCTAGAAAATTCAAGATATAAATTTCATTTGCCATGTATATATCCTAAACACATTGCATTTTAATAAAAAAAATAACGTTAGAGCCATTTTGAGAAAATCAAAATTGTCGCAAAATATTCATTGTAATGGGGTGAGGTAATTTTCTTGTATTTTGTAATTGTTTGTAAAATTTTCACATTTACAAGATTTGTGACTTTTTGCTTTTAAAATAATACCTATCCGTTAGCAATGAACTTGGCTAAATGCACACTACGCCACAACTAATTTTCACTCAGGAGAAAAATCGTGACAGGAATATGCCAGCTAACAATTCTGAAGAATGAGGGACGCAGCGGATGAGTTTCGAGTATTAAGTCAGTGCAATACATGTAAAACAAAACACGTTCACGGCAGCACTGTGTCTTCATGTAGATAGGGCACGGTGCGCGTGACATCATGTGATATGGAGCGATCTTTGTCATCGTACAAAACAATATTGGCAGATACGTACAGGATGCAACCTTTTGCCGGATAATATTGAAAAGCGTTTAGTGGCATATTGTAATTAGTATTAAGCAAGGACAAAGCAACCAGTACTTTTATTGTTTTTTCCCCTTAGTTTAAAGATTTCACAATGATTATTAACTTTAAACTGTTACGTAATTTGCTGTATTTCATTGCTAGTTTGTTATCAAATAAAGACTAAATCTACAAAGTTTACCTTTTTAAATAATTAAGTCAACCTGCTCCAAACCGATTAGGTTTAGAATGTATTGGTTTTAAAATATATATTTCGTAATATTTTGTGATTTTTTTATATTTTCATATTTTGACAAAAGAATGTCATATTTTGGCAATATTATCTACATATTTTGCCTGTCTCTATTAATAAATCGTAAGAACTGTTCCCTTGTGCCTCTTATGCCGTTTTGCTATGTTTCGCTGCTCTTAGAGTTACATGCATCTAGGTTTCTGTGTTTGGATATGGAGTATTAAAACACTATTCTAGAAAGTTTGTTTGCTTTAGATTCCTTGAATGACATACAATACCAATCAGTTATAGCGAAGTAAATATGGTCAATTTTAGTGTAATATGAAGCCAAGATTAAATAACAAATGATGATGATGATGATGATGATGATGATGATAATAATAATAATTAATAATAATAATAACAACAATAATAACAAGTAGAAGAAGAAGAAGAAGAAGAAGAAGAAGAAGAAGAAGAAGAAGAAGAAGAAGAAGAAGAATGACAAATAGAAACCTAATGGGTGGGCCAAGAAGAATTGTTCCTAACGGCGCCTAGATCCTCCTTCATTCCATCTGCCTTTTGGTTCTTTGAAAAATGTGTCGTTCATCTTTTTCCTCACTTTGGAAATATTATTATGCCTTAAATTCTGGTTTTGCTGTTATATTTTACTTCTTCTTTGAAAATACTGAGTGTTTCCTTATATTACTTTTCCTACTGCGTGTCTAAAGTAAGGAGAAGTATTGTATTTCACCCAACAATTCGACACCAAGACTTCATCGGAAACAGGTGCTTTGAGGCCCCCAAATAAATAAAAGCAGTTTAAGAAAAAGGTCCATGTTCATGGGCGCTGTCCACATGTAGGTATACCCGCACGTGGCCAGCATAATTGAAACACGAAAAGTCGGTTAAATCTCAATTTTGATATTTATCTTCCAGGGATTCAACTCAAACTTTTTCCAAAAAATCCCCCTACCCCAAACTACGGTTCACACGAAAAAAAAAAAGTTCATTCTTTATTTTCTCAAAACGTCTGTGATGATTTCAATTAACATTTTGCATGAAAAACAAAATGTGTATTTTAGATTCTGTTATAGCTGTGAAGGCCTCTTCATTCCAAATTGCTTTTGTACATATATCTGGAAAATTGTAAGGGATGGACAAAATCATACTACGCAAACTGTAATTCTCCTTAAAGCACACAGTTTATGCGAAGATAACATTTTTTGTGGAGTTAATCATTTCCGAGATATTCCTTATTATTGATTTGAATTTTCAAATAGTTATACTTCTCTCAATTGTTAGTCGTGGTTTTTTATTTTATTTTATTTTTTCCGTGGCCATGCAAAGCGTAGAGATTTTCAAAGTGATAGTTAAAGTTCTTCATGAAGCTTATTACCTATTAAATTTCATGAAATTGTTTTTCGTGAAAGATAATATATGGTTCGGCTTTTAAAAAATCTGACTATAGCTTTAAACTAATGTGCGCTTCTTAGGCATATAACGAAATATGTAAATGTAAATTACAAGTTTATCTGGAGTGACAAGAAATAGATTGAATAATAGGCTAGAATAGCTTGTAGAAGAGTGAGTAGAAAAAGTAATTGAATGCTGCAATATATTTGCTTTTTTTTAATGTAGTCCGCAAAGATTCAATTACATTAGGTTATTGTAACATGACTAACATAGAAATGTTGCACATTGCATTAAGCCAGTCTATTTTGACAGGAATTAGTGCAAGAGTTTATTCAGTGTTAATATTTTTCCTTACAATCGCATTAGGCTTCACTGTCACGTAACTGATTATTAGAGCTAATTGGTACATGTTGTGAATAGTTCATGAAATTCCTTTCACTGTGGATGAATTGTGCATTATTTGTATAACCATAAGAGGTAGACAAAACCTTACTGAAAAACGTTTGTAGTCTCGTAAGAATATTGGTCTCGTTTGTGTCGAATGTTTTGTACCATTTACAGTTTCCAAACTATCCCTGCCTTTGGTCTGAATTCTCTATTACTTTTGTCACACATGTTTTGAAAAAGAAATTCGAGCACTTTTGTTATTCCCGCTAAAACAACTAAAAATTAAATTAAACTTAACTCATAATTATTTATTATACAATCAAATACAAATCTTGATAAAGAAAATAATAAAAGTGAAAAAACGAATAAAACATAATGAAGCGTTACGTGACATTTTTTCTGTATATAATGGAAAGTATGGAATTTCAAACCCAGCATACAGCGACTCACTTTTTAAAATGTTGATTAACGCTTCAGTCGGAGCCATCTGTCAACATTTCGTGCCAACGAGATGTGAAATGAAACCATTTCTGGAAATGTTTATCGCGATTAACATGAAATAGATATAAAAATATACTTTTGTAAGAATAGTAGGTAGAAGAGAGATAAAAACAAATATTTTTGGGTTTAGGAAATATATGAACATAGCACATCACATTTTTTTAATGATAACTCCTGTAAAACCTTTGGCTTTTATAGCGTTGTGTTTTCATCCCACTTGTCTTCATGACTTATATCATTCACAAGCCAAAATTAATGCAGTGCATGCGGAACAACTATCAGCCTGTAGGTAAAAATCGCAAGCATCGTCATATGAAGAAGTTTAGAAACAGAATACTAAATAGAAACGATAGCGATGAGTTCACACATAACACAGAAACTCCGTGGCATTTTATATATAGTACAATGAATAGAGGTGAAGCTGGTGAATATGAAGATTCCACACTGTCAGCCCACAGGCCTTGGAGTCTGCGACCATCAAGAAAAATTCTTTTCAGTTGTTAATATAAACTCATTAATATAAGATCACTAATCTCGGATGTTAGCAATTTTCTCTCTTTATGCAATTACTTATTTGGTATGCCCAGATAATGAACTTGATTGCAACTTAAGTACAAAATGATATAAGGCAAAACTTTCTTATATGAGGCTTATCAGAAGTATTCCTTCTCTCTTTTTTTGGTACCCAGAAAATGCAGTGCATGCAGTTGTGGAACTGAAATAAGGGCATTTCAAAGGTCTGGAGATTGTTCCATTAACACGTCAGCAGTATATACTAAATTACACTTAGAAATAATTATAAATTTATTTTCATGTTTTTTTCATTTTAGGCTCACTATTTTAATTAAAATTTATATTGACTAATACACCGAATGCATAAAGTGCATACATCTTTTGGGTTGCTAAGACCAGAAATAACAGTTTTAATTTTAGAAAAAAATCAATAAAACAAAAATAAAATTACAAAAAATACATGCATTTTCTTACAATTTGGAAATCCACTGAAAGCTCAATGTAGAAAGGCGGATGTATAAATAATATTTTAGATGCTATTGATTAGTACTGTTGAATTTAGTTTGAGATTGCGACACTTCATGTATGAAATCCTGGCGATGTTTCGGAGTGAGATTGAAGCTCGTCTTTCCCTGAGGACACAATGGGCGGTAATCATCCTCTCTGAACATGTTTTCCTCCGGATGTGTGGGATTATCTACTTCTGGTTCGCAACTGTTTATGGGAGCTGATAAGATACCCCATGAGCAAATCTCAAGTGGCTTAATATTACCGAAGGGGTCACAAACAACCTGGGTGGAATATATGTATTATTGGTTCGTTTGCCTCATTTTGATGATTTTTATCCTCGTTTTCTTCTGCAGTATTTGTTTTGTGTTAATTGGCACCCCTGTTTCAGGATATACAATTGCTTCTGCTCACATCTCTCATTTTGATTCCGTATGTTGGTATCACTATCCTCTGCTTCTTCGGTTTTCTGCAATTTCTGCTCATTTTTGTTGGTTGTGACCATCACCACCGCCACCGCCATCGCCACCACCGCCGCCGCTTCCACCGCCACCACCATCACCGCCAACGCCGCCGCCGCCACCACCACCTGCAGCTGGTTATCAGAGCTCTTCCAATCATTGCTTCTCCAATAACAGCGAAAATGATTTTTATTCCCAATTTTGTCTGGTTAGCGTTATCTTTTTCATCTTTATGATTCTTACTTGAATGGTTTGTATGCTGTAGTTAGCTAATGCTTATCTGTAATTTTAAACTGTAATGTCTAAAATTGCTTAATTCCTTAGTTTCGATGTCGGTCTGTGTGGCTCAGTTGATTAGACGCTGGTCTACTGATCCCAAGATCGCGGGCTCAAATCCGGCTCAGACCTATGGTTTTTAAGTGTGCTTAAAAGGGCAGCTCCATGTCAGTAGATTTACTGACATGTAAAAGAACTCCTGTGGGTTGAAATCACGGCACACCAGTGAGGTGGCGCTGATGTAATCCTGGCAATTGACTGCGTCGTTAAACAACAAAATAATGTTTCCCCTTAATTTCGATAGTTTTCTGTTTTCAAAGCCAGCTGAGCGGGACGGCTCAGACAGTCAAAGTCTGTGGCCGCATTTGGGAGGTCGCGGTTTCGGTCCCATGGCCGACCTTCCTGGCCTATGTTTCTTTTTTTCTTTTTCTTTTTTTCCTCCTTTCTTTCCCGGAGATTTCCCCGGGTCGCCAGGCGAATGGCGAATTTCCTGTCCCTCTATTTCGTTACATTAATCATTTCATTTCACCTTTCATTCCGTTCGGTTTCTTTCAGGGTTGGAGGCGAACGGTGAGCGTCGCAGCAGCAAAATCTCGTCCCCCGAAGGCGAGCCTACTGGTTACCGGGTCCCCCTTGAGATGTTAAAAGTCCGAGGAGGTGAGTGGAACCGGTTTCCAAGTCCCACGTCCCCTTCGTAGTACGAACCCGAAGGAGTTGGAGAGGAACCGGGCTGAGACAGCCTTCGCCGGGGTGCTTCTAGCTGAGAAAATGTAGGGACTCTGCCTTCTGCTCTGTCGTGACAACGCTGCGCCCGCCCTTGGGAACCATTCGTCTCATCCATTCACCCTGGGGGTTTTGCTCCGTCTGAGGCATAGGCATAAAAGATCGACTTTCGGTCGAGGTTCTAAGTCCCCCTCCACAAATTGTCATTAAGTCATTCCAAAGTCAACTGTTATACGTTCCGTGTGTCCAAGAAAAAACAGTTTTAGAAGAAGATCCGTGTCCGTTCCAGTGTGTATGTCTGTGAGTCAGTGTACAGCATAACTCGAAAACGAAAAGTCCCTGAAACTCCAAACTTGGTATTTAAGGTTGGCATCTTGCAAGAATACGATACGAAGAATTTCAAGAAAATCCCCCACCGCACACCGTTTTTTACATGGTACATTTTTCGAACATTTTGATTTTCTAAAAAAATATAGATCTCTTAGGACACACAAGTTATGTCAAATACAGTGGTTTTTTTTTTTTTTTTTTTTTTTTTTTTTTTTTTTTTTTTTTTTGGGGGTGGTGGGAACCATTTTCCAATACTCATATTTTTCTTGAATAGGAATATATTATTCGTTTTTTATCCCTTGGTCATACAAAGGAACGGAATTTCAATGCCATCACATAGCGAGCAGCTCTTAAAATATCGCTTAAAGCCTATTGTATTCCCATATTCCCTTTGCATACACAAGAAAATTAGCGATGAGGTAATGTTTATCTCGATGAAAATGAATTAGATGAAGGAATAGGCGTTTGTAAGAATAGTGCAAGAGTATAGAGAGTGATCTGAGTGCAACATACCAGATTTCTTTTCTTTCTTTCTGCCTGGCATTTGCTCACTTTACATACTTCCTTAAAACCAAATCGTTCTACTTTCGGAGTATCTTCATAAACGCCAAGCATTTCACCAATACCTTAGGTACAAATCACAATAGCAAACATTAGGGCTTAAGAAATATATTTAAATTACTACTTTTTTTTTTTCCTCAGCTTCGAAATTGTCTGTAATTGCAACTAATATACTCCGAAGTTAACTACAAGTTTGTCATTTGCTACAATCCATCTTCACTGTCGCTAACGTTCTTGTATACAAATTTATCGAAGTTGGCTTCACGTTACCAAGGTATATTTGAACCCGCTATTCGCCCGAGGTGAACTAACGATAATTATGCTTCTAGTTAGTAAGCTGCCTTTGCCTGCCGCTTATTATTTTATAATTACGGTATACATAACTCCTGAAGTCTTGCCTAAACTTTCTCTAGCGACCGAAACGGCCTCGGTAGCCTGATGGTTAGCGTCACGAGTTCGAATCTCGCTTAGGTTAAGTTATCCGGGTAAGGTTTTTTCTGGGGTTTTCCCTTATCCTTAGAAGACGAATGTCGGGTTACTTAAAGCTCCATGGACCTCGGACTCATTTGAACATCATTCACCCGTTTCATTCATACACTGTCCGACATGGCATTACTTTGGAGGACGTTAATTACAACAACTACAGAACCGTAAACAGTAATCAATTACGAAGACAGGCACAGACAACAGCGCGATATATCCTGGTGGCACAGTGACCAAATAATAGGCTAACGCGACAATTTTGGGTGAAGCAGTGCTTCTCACGCCTTTGTGTATGAAAATTTGGAAAAAGTGTTAGTTACACACTTTCCATCTGATAAAATGGCACCTTTCTAAATAAATAAGACAAAAAGTAAACTGAATATACGAACATGAGATGATGATGATGATGATGATGATGATAATAATAATAATAATAATAATAATAATAATAATAATAATAATAATAATAATAATAATAATAATAATAATAATAATAATAATAATAATAATAATAATAATGATGATGATGATGATGATGATGATGATGATAACGGTGATAACGATGATGACGATGACGACGACGACGATGATGATGATAATAATAATAATAATAATAATAATAATAATAATAATAATAATAATAATAATAATAATAATAATAATAATAATAATAATAATAATAATAATAATAATAATAATAATAATAATAATAATAATAAAGTTACATGAAATTGCTAATGCTCTAAGGGAACCTATCAAAGGAACGTGCTGGTCACATCTTGCACCAGGAATTGAACATGAAAAAGCTTTGTGCAAGAGGGGTACTCGTGTACTCACTCCGGATCACAAACGCACTCGCACACTTTCCGAAAAGCATTCGGTGCGTTTTAAGAAAAACAAAAGTGACTTTTTGCGTCGATTCGTAAATAACAATGGATGAAACTTGAATTCACACACCTTGGTACACCGATCTCCCAAAATCATTTCATGCACTTTTTCGATAATTTCTGTGTGTCTGAAATTTTTGGATGTCCTTCGTATAGATCATCTTGGACACTTTCATGGCCACGTTTAAACTCGCCCATTTCTTCACGTTGGAAATTGAAGGTGAAGAGTCGCCACACACATCTACAAGCCGCAAATGAATTTCGGACGGTGTTAAACCTTCTTTTACGGAGGATTGTATCACCCCCACCCGTGGGCAAATCCTATCAAATCAATCCGAAGCATCCAAAAATATTTTTCTGCAAAACATCATCCCAGCTACCTCATCTCCCAGGTTAAGACGCAAAGCGGCTCGGTACTGCGGTATCGACACCCGAACGGGGAAGACTCGATTCGACCAGGACATCGTCTAGTGTCTGGCGCTGCACGATACTCAATTTTTTCCATTTTCAACACCACGCGCACCATAACTGAGCATCAGTCAACTGCTGTCTGGAATGACTTACAATTTTAAATAGCATCTACTAACACGTGTACCAACGTGAAGGGAAAATATCACTCGAGTGGTACTGCTATCTCTGGGCAAGGCCGAAAACATACCACCGGAATTCCCGCCTCTAAGAAAATCTTGCACGAGAGCTGCGGAGCGATATCTCGATAACCCTATATTTTTGAGCCATGAGCAAAATAAAAAGCATTGAAAATGAAGGCTGTATAATACTGGAGTGTCAGATGGACCTAAACGATTGACACACTAAGCAGGATGCTTCAAGCTTTAACTGGGGTGTTTTGCGGTTTTCCCTTATCGCTAGGTGAATGCTTGGATGGATTCTTAGGTACCATAGAATTTGCCGTGCACCCACACAAGAATAGGCCTTCATCACATTGCTGGACTTCTGTTTTCTTATGATAGAGCAGCGAAGCTTGTCGCTCAACCCTACCTATTTCGTTTTGTGTATGGAGCATCTCCCTTTCACTCACTCAGGTGACCAAGCATTAGAGAGGTTTGTTTTCGAGTTTCATGACTAGATGAAAAGTAGTTAGACGCAAGAGCGTCCTTATCTCTTTCTTATAAAGTTGGGCATCACTGGGCTAGAGTGATACATTGAGAGAATGATTGTTGTTACTTAAATGCCCTTTTCTTTGTATGTGCACCCTTAGTTTTTTTTTTTAAAGGGTGTGTTTAAGGCCCGCTTTTACTACTACCGGGGGAAACACCATGCCGGTACCGGGGATCGAACCCGGGTCCCCCGCACCAGAGTAAGGCGCGCTACCAACTGCGCTACGGAGGTGGTGGGGTACATTTTATAAAATATTTATAAAGTTTTATTTAAACATGTATAATTCAGAAACACACATACGCATATACTTTGCATACCACTTCTTTGTACCATGTTCAGATATTGTAAACTATTCGAAAGGTTCAGTTGTGTACTTGAGGCTTTGAAAAATTCAAGGATCCGTTTCCTTAAGTCGAATAAACAACCTTTCCAGAACCTTTCCTTTGAGGCAGGAATACAGGAAAAACAACTTGCAGTCGCAGACAGGCCCCGAGTGTGGTGAAATATAAGTGGAGAAAGTAGCTCCAATTAGTTGGGAAGAAAATAACAACTAGAAGCACCTACTCCGTTAAATTTTATTTCGGGGAGCTTTGCTCCTTATACTTCCACAGCAAGTAACTTATCTGCGAAAATTGAAAAATCCAACGTTTTCGGCACAATTTCTGTTTATTTTATTTAACTATTATAGCTGCTTTCAACTTACTTCTGTGTACTTTACTCATTTATACGACTTTGGGTCAAGCATTGGATGGATTTCTTCTTACTTTCTCTCATGTTCTTTAACACATTACTATTGCCTCAACCTCCAAAATGTATATTATCGTGGTGTGGTGTTGATAGAACTGGAGCTGAAACCATTTCTAGCGAATACTTATATGTAATTATCATGAAATGAATAGAAGCTATCCTTTCTCAGAAAATTTTGTAGAATAACAGTTGTGAAAATAAACGATAGTGAATGTATAATCTGACTGACTTTGACACGAGTATATTTTTCAGTGTCACAATGAAAAGATTATACACGTGTTACAGACAACGTTTTATGTAATTTTAGCATTAAAATACGTAAAAAATAATTAATAAAAAACGTAAACGTAGCCCCGTGGCACAACAGCCCATCCGAATCAGGGCCTACCTTCCGACCGCTGCGTCTCCCATCTCTGCCCACCATAGGCGTCATGAGTGGGGTGCAGTACTGAAGGTGGGACGTGGCCAGCCCCCCCAGTCCCTCCCGGCCTGTTATGCGGTTTTCTCGACCAAGGGCCGCTACTTTTCAATCGAGTGGCTCCTCAATTTGCCCCTTAGGGGCCTAACGAGACTGAGGGCACCTCAGACAAGGTCTCCCAGGGGGAGAAAATCTCTACGCCTTTACCGGGAATCGAACCCGGTTCCCCCGCTTGCTAAGCAGCAGGGCTAACCCCTCGCAGAGTGGGCGACCAAAGAAATTTTAATAAATAATAATAAATAAGTCACATGCTCAACAACAAACATTCTTGTATTTTGAGAGTTCAGGTGGCTTTGAAACCACAATACCCGTGTCCTTTCATATGATACCTTTTTCCCTCCCCGAGTTCATGAGTTGAACTGACTTCAGTGGGAACATCCTATAAAAGTTCAACAATTCATTTAAAATGTTTTAATAAAATTTGCATAGTTTATTGAGGAGAACCAGAACATAAAACAGAAGTATCATGGCTCCATTTAAAATTCCAAAGTTGGTCTCCTGTGTCCCATAAGGAGCCTCGTGGAAATATTTTTCTTATCACAGTTCGGAATGTTTGGAATTCTTGGCATGTTTACTTTCTCTACTACGTATAGTAAAGTAGAGGAAGTTTTGAATTCCACCCAAACATTCCATGTCGAGATTTCATTGGAAATATATGTTCTGAGGTCTCCTGAAAACATAAGAAGCATTTTTATAAAAAGGACCGCGCGTGCGTTTGTGTGTGTGTGTGTGTGTGTGTGTGTGTGTGTGTGTGTGTGTGTGTGTGTGTGTGTGTGTGTGTCTCAGTCTGTGGACAGCATAACTCAAAAACGAAAAGTCAGTTAAAATCCAAAGTTGGTATTTAAGTTTAATATCTTTCAGGAATGTGACAAGAAGATTTTTAAGAAAATTGCTCCACCCTAAACTACGCTTTACATGGAAAAAATTTCGGAAATTTTTATTTTCTGGAAAATGATTCTAACGATTTTGATTAAAATGCCATATGTTTGAGATATTTTATGACAAATGAAATGTATATATTGAATTTTCTGGTCGTATTTACTCTCAATGACTTCTGCATAACTGGTAAACCGTAAGAGACAGACCAAATCTTCCTATAAAAAATGTAGATCTTGGTAAAATACACAATTTATGTCGAAATATATTTTTTTAGACTAAACCATTTCGGAGATATTCATTGTTATTTGTGTGAATTTTGGAGAACTTACGCTTCTGTCAAATGAAACATCGCTATTCATTTTTACTTTCTCTACTGGTAAGTAGGGGAAGTATTGTATTCCACCCAAAAATTCGATGTCGAGATTTCACCGGAAATATATGTTTTGAGATCCCCTGAATCCAAAAAAATCTGATGTGTTGCACTCACATGACTTTCTCTTCTCTTATATTAACAATTCTTACAAACTCTTATTCCTATATCTTCTTCGCGTTAGTTGAGACAAACATTTGTACAAATTATCTTATTGCTTATTTCCTTGTAGGTGCAAGCGGAATATTAGTAGGCTCTGAGTAATAGTCAAATACTTTAAAGCTGAACAGTGATGTTGCTTTTCACGAAAGTTGTAAGTTTTCCGAAACTGACGCAAATAACAAGGAATATCTCCCAAATGGTTCACTGTACAAAACAAAAATTTACTTAGACATAAATTGTGTGGTTTAGCGAGATCTACATTTTTGTATAGTAAGATTTTGTTTATCTCTTACGAATTACGAGTTATTCAAAAGTCCTCTAGAGTAAACAGGACTACATAGGCTATAGCCAGAAAATTCGAAATATATATTTCTTTTTAACAAAAATATCTTAAACATATGGCATTTTAATCAAAATCGTTAGAGCCATTTTCAAGAAAATCAAAAGTTTCGAAAAATTTTCCATGTAAAGGGTAGTTTAGGGTGGGGTTATTTTCTTTAAAATTTTCGTGTCGCATCCATGAAAAACATCAAACTTAAATACCAACATTAGCTTTTAACCGACTTTTCGTTTTTGAGTTATGCTGCCCACACATATATTTCCGGTAAAATCTCGACCTCAAATTTTTGGGTGGAATACAATACTTCCTCTACTCACCAGTAGAGAAAGTAAAAATCTGATGTGTTGCACTCATATGGCTTTCTCTACTCTTGTACTAACCGTTCTTACAAACTCTTATTGGTACATCTTCTTCGTGTTAGTTGAGATAAACATTTGCAGAAATTATCTTATTGTTTATTTCCTTGTAGCTACAAGGGGAATATGGGAATACAGTAGGCTTTGAGCGATAGTCGGTCTAGGTGGCTCAGTTGGTTAGACGCTGGGCTACTGATTCCCAAGGTCGTGGGTTCAAATCCGGCCCAGATCGATGGTTTTTAAGTGTCCTTAAAAACGGCAGTTCCATGTCACTAGATTTACTGACATGTAAAAGAACTTCTGCGGGACGAAATTCCGGCACACCGGTGACACTGATGCGATCCTGGTAATTGACAGCATCGTTAAATAACAAAATCATTTTGGGCGATAGTCAAACATTTAAAGCTTTCAAATTCCATTCTCTTGCACGGTTAACAAAAAAAAAAGAAAAAAAAAAAAAAAAAAAAAAAAATAAAATAAATAAATAAAAAATAAAAATAAATAAATAAATAAAAAAATAATGGCGATGTTCCATTTGACTGAGGTATACGTAGTCAAAAACTTACACAAACAACAATGAATACCTCCGAAATGGTTCACTCTACAAAAAATTCATTTAGACAAATTGTTTGTTTTCGCAAGATCTACATTTTGTATACCTAGAAAGATTTGGTCTATCTCTTACGGTTTAGCAGTTATGCAAAAGTCATCCAGAGTAAATACGACTACAGAGGCTATAGCCAGAAAATTCAAGATATACCTTTCATTTTTCATAAAAACATCTCAAACATATGGCATTTTAATCAAAATCGTTAGAGCCAGTTTCAAGAAAATAAAAATTTTCGAAAAATTTTCCATGTAAAGGTAGTTTAGGCTGGAGCAATTTTCTTCAGAAACTTCGTGTCCCATACTTGAAAGACATTAAACTTAAATACCAACTTTGGTTTTTAACCGACTTTTCGTTTTTGATTTGTGCTGTCCACAGACTGAGACACACACACACACACACACACACACACACACACACACACACACACACACACACACACACACATACACACACACACACACACACACACAATCTTCGTTTTGCATCCTTTAAAAACATTAAACTTAAATACCAACTTTGGTTTTTAGCTGACTTTTCGTCTTTGAGTTATGCTGTCCACAGACTGACCTTTTTGTAGAAATGCTTATTATTTTTTTTATGGGGGTCTCAAAACATATATTTTCGGTGAAATCTCGACATCGAATTTTTGGGTGGAATACAATACTTCCGCTACTTACCACAGAGAAAGTAAAAATGAAGAACGATGTTGCATTTCACGAAAATTTAAGTTTTCCGAAACTGACACAAATAACAAGGAATATCTCCGAAATGGTTCACTCTATAAAAAAAGTTTATTCCTACATAAATTGTGTGTCTTAACGAGATCTACACTTTTTGTATAGTACGATTTTGTCTCTTACGGTTTACGAGTTATTCAGAAGTCATCCAGAGTAAACAGGACTGCATAGGCTTTAGCCAGAAAATTCAAAATATACATTTCATTTGTCATAAAAATATCTCAAACATATGATATTTTAATCAAAATCGTTTGAGCCACTTTCAAGAAAAGCAAAACTTTCAAAAAACTTTCCATGTAAAGGTGGGGCTATTTTTTTTTTTTTTTTTTTTTTTTTTTTTTTTTTTTTTTTTTTGAAATCTTCGTGTCGCATCCTTGAGAGGGATTAAACTCAAATATCAATCTTGGTTTTTAACCGACTGACAGACACACAGACGGATCTTTTTCTAAAAATGCTGTTTTTGGATTCAGGGGTCTCAAAACATGTTTCCGGTGGAATACAATACTTCCTCTACTTTACTAAACGTAGTAGAGAAAGTAATACTATTCAAAAATATAGTGAGGACCTATTAGGCCCCGCGCGACTAACGGTGTTCTACCACTCGCGCCTGAATACTCTAACGGTGTAAGTAGATCAAGAGCGTATATTCCACACAAATAAGAAACATAATTTACTTGCTCCTCCTTCGGGATTAAGATGCACCTGTACTACAGGAATTAATTCCTCATTCCTTCGATCAAACAGTTTCGTATTTTAAGCTGTGCATCTGGAAACAAAAATGTATTGATTGCTAAAAGTGCAAATGTCGTAGCTCATTAACTATAACTTTTATGGGTATTATACCAATTTTGAATTTAGGTATTTCCGTAAAAGTATCCAAAGGCATGCTGGAAAACTTGAACAGCAGAGGTAGTTAAAATTTTGCTTCATTTAGATTAAACCAGGCAGTGAGACAGTAAGTCATGAAATTGCATGTGATAAAAACAAAATTCAATTTGAATTCAGTAACGCAATGGTAAAGCGACTTATCCCCGTGTGACGTGTACTAAATGGGACTGCATCTTCTTAGCTCCATACTACGCATCTAAGTGAGTCTGGAAGAAAATGACAGGCGTCTAAATGTTCAACCTACTCCTCCTATTTACCTATTAGTGAACATTGCATACTTTTTAAGGGGGCGTGGGACTGAATAAAGACCAAAAATTGTCAAATTGGCGATTCTTAGGTTTACCTTCAGTCATCAAGGTCTAGCGCAGGCTTTAAATGCCATGTGCGCTACCTATAAACGCCCCCTTGTCTGCTTTACCACCCCTTTCCGCTGAGTTTGGTTGTTTTCAAGCCCTTTTGGCCCATATTTTATCGAAATATTGCTGAAAATTTATGTAGCGGTATCTTGTGCTGCTATCTGGAAAGATGCCAGTGAACTATTACTACGTATTCAATATAAAATCCCTAATGAGTTTTAGGTCAAACAGGTGACTCATGATCGTGATGCATGTTTGTAGAAAAATTGGTTTTTCTCGACATTACATTTTTAATAATTAAATTAAATATTGTGCTATGCTCCTAGAATGTTTCCAGTATGTAGTATATTTATGTGGCTTCAATCTCAGTCTCTGGTTTCAACATCTTTGTTTAGCTTTAAAAAAAAATAAATGCACAAAAAAGTTTTAAAAAATGATTTAAGTGTCCATCAAAGCAAAGAAATTAATTACTTTAAAAGTAACTAGTTTTTCCTCCTGCCAGAGACTGATAGTGTTTGCTAGGCAATTAGAGTTCATAAAATAATAAAACTGTTGTGATATTTTAGTTTTTGAGACAGCTGGAGTATTTTTAATACTAAGGTATTTTTGCACTGTGAATAAATTGAATAATTAACTCTCTCAAAACTATAAATCTAATTGAGCTGAAACTTTGTGTGATAGTTTATAACATAAACACCCTTAAGTGTGCAAAGTATTGATTTCATACCTATAATATAAAAATATAGAAAATTCAGTCCCAGGGTCCCTTAGTATCTCGTTCATATTTATGCCTAGGAAAATGGTATAATTAAGTTATTAATTTGTTAATGCACGCAATATTTTGGGCTATTTCAGTTGGAATTTCACTACGTTTTTGGCCAATGTTCGCCACTTTTGAGTTTAAAAATGTGGCAGCCCTGGAGCTCTCTGTGGAGCAACAATTATTTTGTACTCCATGATTGTCAGACGGAGTCTTCTTGGCAGCCAAGTTGTTACAGGTAAGCACAATGCTCTTTAGTTCTTCCAAATACTCATTACCAATTTATAAATTACCCGTTATTTAGTTTTAAATGTTTTTTAATCTTTTAGTAATGGGTTAATTAGCTTGTTACCCAGCAGAGGCTTACTAATAGATTAGTAGGACTCTTTAATATAGAAGGAAAATTGAGTGTGTTATATCGCATTTGCAGTGAGACGCACGAATCTAAATCGTTTTATGATATATAGGAAAAACTTGCTCCTTAGTGGGTTGCAATATATAAAACTATAGTGTTCTTAAAACTCCTTATACAGAGGTAAACTAACTAGTCTAACTTGCTTTATGAATATGTTAGTAAAAAACGGTGGGCTGCAATATAGGCATAAAATCATTGTTTTCTTAAAACTGCTTATATAGAGCTAACGTAAGTGGGGTAACCTCCATGGGAACACGAAATTAGTGACAAAGTTTTTCTATTTTTAATAAAAAGGAGTATGTTTATAGTGATGTAAGAATTTTAATTCTTAAGGCATATCATATATATATATATATATATATATATATATATATATATATATATATATATATAAATTGATTGTAGCTGCATAGCGCTATTCGGAAGGCAACCTTCCATCTTTGTTAAGTGATTAGTTTATATATGTGATCTGCCTTAAGAATTAAAAGTTTTTCTACTATACCATACTAAGCTTCTGGATTTGCTAAAACATTTCACATCGCTTTTCAAGTACATTTAACACTATATTGCACTGATTTATTGCACAAATACTAAGAATAAACATTTAGGAACAACAACTGACGCTCATAAAATAGAATTTATACATATACCTATGTGTCTGTAACATCCATTTAATTGACGCAAGGTGCCCAAGTTTCACGAAATGAAGGAAATGGTAGGAACGCAGTGCGTCCGCTATCGAACTAGGTTCGAAAAAAGGTTCTTTGGGTGATTCTAGGAGTTTAATCTTAATATTTTAATTCTTAAAACAATATTAATCTACTCGAGTTATTTGTGTTGGTGCTCAACATTCGCTAATGCAAGTATTTGCAAAGAAAATTGGGTTTTAGCAAGTACGCAATGATAACCTAAACTTTAACCGATTAGTGGTTAGATTTAGTAATTACCTTTATGCAGAAGATCTACAGCTAGCACCCTCGACCATGGGCGTCAGGGAACTTTGCTCCTGGGGATCTGGCAACGCTAGTCACATGTTTTCTCATGGCCTAAACATTTTGGGGCAAGCAGCATTATTGTAAAACGATCCACCCCTTGGCTGTGGATGTCACCACAAAGATTGTTGTCAATATTTCGGAAAAACACACATGCCTGAAGAGAGCTCGTGAATGTGATATATCTAATTCCTAATTTTTGCATTAAAAGTGTGTCTAGAATCGTGCATGGTTATTGCAGTCTGTTCTGTTTGTACACGATACTGCAATGTTACACATGTACATGTAGTGATCGATTACAAACTGCTTCTTCCAGATATACTCAGTACATAATACCGCCATTTTGCCTCAACTAAAAAAATCTGATGTGCTCCACTCACATGACTTTCTCTACTCTTGTACTAACCATTCTTACAAACACTTATTCCTGTATCTTCTTCGTGTTAGTTAAGATAAACATTTGTACAAATTATCTTATTGCTTATTTCCTTGTAGGTACAAGGGGAATATTAGAATACAGTAGGCTTTGTGCGATAGTCAAATCTTTTAAAGCTTTGAGATTCCGATGTGAGTGAAACACAGATTTTCCTTTTAATTGCACACGTTAAAAGCTTTTCCGTGTATTAAAGGATTATTTTGGTAACAGATCCATATCCACTTCATATATACCACGTTTCCATGCAGAATTGAACTCAATTTGAGTCCATTCCCATTTCCGCGTTTCCATGTTGAACTCAATCCAAAAATGAGATCAAACAACTTTCATGCAACAAGATTTCGATACGAGTCCACTACATTAGCGGATTGGATCCAGTGGTTGAGGAAAAAAAAAAATTAAAAAGTTGAGCTTCGTTTGAATTCGCGTTTCCTTGCGGTATTCAATCCAGAAAAAGAACTCAAATAGAGACAAACTGTAACACTTTTTAAGACAAACTTCACAAAAAGCTGAATTTACTATTCAACACTATATATCAACAAAGTGCTTCTTTTAGTTAGTTTCCATGCGGAATTGAACTCGATTTGAGTCCATTCCCATTTTCGCATTTGCATACTGAATTCAATCGGAAAATGAGATAGATTTGGATATGCAAGGCTCAAGCACAATAATTCAAGCTTTAATGTTGGTCACTTGGTTTATGTTAACGAACCTTTTAAAAAATGTTTCCTGCGTATTTAACAAGGTTTTGAGGTTAGTGAATGTTTTAAATAATATATTACGATATTATAGCAACAAAAGTGGGTTTGTTTTGTTTTGAATCGCCAGGTGTTACCATGCAATACAATCCCTCTAAATAAGCGGATCGGATCCAGTGGTTGAGCTTCGTTTGAATCCGTTTCCATGCGGTATTCAAACCGGAAAAAGAACTAAAATTGACTTGAATTCGCCATGAAAACATAGTATTTGTTAATGCTGTGCATTCACAGGAGAAACTGTTAATCTGTCTCCGTAATCCGCGAAAATTGCTACGTTTTCACAGCTTATTCTTCGTCTAATTCAGTTGTGAATTCGACTGTATATTATTTCATCAGTTGAAGATTCAGGCGAAGGGTTCAACTTCGCTCTTGCCTTCTTTACTGCTCAACTTTTGATATATTTATTGTTTGAAACACATACACTTAAGTATAAACTTCGATTCGCTGTGATCTGGCAGTCTTCGCTCGCCTCATACCCGTTTCTTCCTTCCCATTATTTCTTTTACTGTCTACCATGTACACAGTAGGCACAGAAGGTGTTGCATTCCTCACAAAAATTTGATACCCAGATTTTACTAGAAATACACGTTTTGGGATCCCCTGAATCCAAAAAGACTCCATCACGTACATACTAGGTAGAAAAAGTATTGCATTCTAACCAACGAGTTGATTCCGATATTTCACCGAAAGTACGTATTTTGAAACTGTCTAAATCCAAAATCGGGTTTACTTTCTCTACCACGTACTACCTGGCAAAGCATTGAGGCGTATTGACCTTGGCTGTCAAGCACTAAGATCGCTTCTTATCTTGTTTATTAAAACAGCGAAATAACAGTAACTTTTCGTATAGTCAGAGATAAAACACAAATAGATGCTCTCTCGCGTCTGCCGATATATGATACGTTGCTGTCTTGAAGATATGATTGCATCTGAACAGAGTGTACGTACGCCGTCTCGCCGTATTTGTGCGGTAAGACCACGTAAACACCTGGGCAGTTTTACATTATTTCCGATACGCCGCATGGCTTTGCCAGATAATGCATAGTAGGTAGGGAATATATTGCATTCCATCGAATATTCGATATCGATATTTCACCGAAAGTACGTGTTTTGAAACCCCTGGAATCCAAAGACAAATTAACATACTCTGTCCCACGTACATAACAGATGTGTCACATTCCACCCGAAAATGTGATATAAATACTTAATCGAAAATATGTTTTTAAGGCCCCTAAAACTTTTCAGGATTAGGGGCTTAGTCACAAAGTGTCAACAAACGGCCAAAGCGCGAACTTATTAAGTGGAAGTGGAACAAAACTCATTATTTTATATGCCTTTCATACAGCATTGTCTTAATATCATATCCGACAATGAGTTTGCGTAAAATTTTTGATAGCTCCTCACTTTGACATTTTCAGATCCAACCCTCTTGCACTACACTTTCAAGTATTATAGAAAACATGTGATGTGTTGCATTCAAGTGACTTTCTCTTATTGCACAAACTATTCTTATAAGCATTTATTACTCTGTGCTTAGTTAATCAAGATAAATGTTTTCAGAAACTACTTAACAACAAATTTACTTGTAGCTACAATGGGAATAGGGAAATGCAGTAGCCTTAATTGATAATCAAATTTTTCAAGAATTGGTCGCTATGTGATGACTTTGAAATTCCGCTTTCTTTGCACGTTCAGGACATAAACCAGTAACAACTTTCCATTTCACAAAGTACAAGTGCTGGAAAATACAAATAGATTATTACAAAAAAGAAGTGTTTGACATAAATTGTGTGTTTTAATGATATCAATATTTCTTGTACTGTAGGATTTTATCTATTTAAGGTTTACAAGTTAGGCAAAAGTCATCCAGTGTAGAGGACTTCTAAGGACATACCCAAAAAGTTCAAGATACACACTTCATTTGTCATAAAAATATCTATAAATATCTATAAAATATGGTATTTTAATCGAAATCGTTAATGCACTTTTGCAAAAATAAATTTGCGAAAAAGGTCTCGTATAAAGGATAGTCTGGGGCGCGAGGGGAGGATTTTCTTGAAAATCTTTGTCACGTCTTTGGAGGATGCCATACTTAAACGCCAAGTTGGGTATCCAACCGTCTGGGTATTTTTCGTTTTTGAATTATGCTCTTCAGACACTCACTGACACACTCAGACTGTTTTCTAAAATGCTTTTCTTAATACATCAGTATCCCGAAACGTGTATTTTCAGTGAAATCGCGATATCGAGTTTTTGAGTGGAGTGCAATCCTTTCTGCCTGCCATGTGCATGGCAACGAAAACAAAAACGAACCATTTTCTATAGGTAGGTATAGTTGGTGGTTTGGAGTTTGAAAATGCATGTACATGTCGCATTCTTGGAAGACCTGAAATAATTTAAGTTTGAGTTATGCCATGCTGTCACAAAGACACACACACACACACACGCAACAACAACAAAACACACACACACACACACACACACACACACACACACACACACACACACACACACACACACAAATACTCACACAGGTACAAAACCTTTTTCTAAAACCTACCTACCATTTTTAGCTTTAGGAGACCTCTAAACCCATCTTGCAAGTAAAATTCTGATCCTGAATTTTTGGGTACAATTCAATTCTTCCACTACCTGGTACAGCTAAATTGCAAAGTATTATTGAATATTACTTCTAATTTTGTAATTTTGCAAAGAGTAAATATAGAATTGTAAGATCATGAAAGGATTTAAACAAACATTTTTCCTGTAAACCTTAAAACTAGACTTAACTCATTATTTTTCTGGACCATTCAAGTATGTTTGCTACCCGCCTCCCCTCCCACAATTTTTAAAAAGTCCTGGTGAAGTCCATGGTTTCTGTAGTAGCAGGATACGGCGCAAACTGAAATTGTCTGATTCCTGCAGTCCAGCCATGGCCCAAGGAAGTAAAATACAGTAGCCCAATACTTCTGTAAGTATTGTAAATAAACAAATTACTCGTTAAATACATACAAAAGATACACTTTTATCGTCGTACAATACTAGCCGTGTTTAGACTGCCGTTATTATGCAACTCCGATTCGCGCCGTAGCCTGTCTATCAAATAAGCTACATTCTGTAGTAATTTGTGTCTCTTATGTCTAATACAATTAGTGTTGCCATGTTTAACTTAAGCTATGTTTTAATCTCATCAGTACAGTTTTGGAACATTGTATAATGTGTACAAATATTACAGGTATCTGCAGTTATAACAAGTAACTGTGTGGTATTTTTATGACAAGTGATTTTATGTGCAATTGTGAACACGGTGCAAGTGCACCAATAATTGCTTATTTAAGAATGTTTAAAATGCACAAAAGGTCCAACTGTAAGATTTCTCTTTAGCTGTCACCTAGATAAGTAACAAACAAAATTAGCTCCTGCTACATTTATACGCTATTTTTCTTTCGTTTACCTTGTTCTCGAATGAGTTGTAATATTTTTACATGTTAAACTGTATTGAAGCAATCTTAATGCTGCACATACATTTAATCTGCGTTCAAATTCTAGTTGGATTGGCCAATCTATGGCAAGAAAAGTCTGCGGAAAAGAAAGACGACGCTTAATGAAATGAGTAGCCATGACATAACGAGCAAAAAAGCAGAGTCGCGCATCCTAGACACCGTTGGTTCTTCCTGAGCTTGTCAATCCAGGGAAGTATTTGCTTGGCATTGTCTCTTGTAAATAGGTATCTGATGGAGGAACGTTACTAGCGAGAGGTCTGAAATATCCTGCAACATTGCCACACGTTGTACATACCCAGAACCTGGATCTAGACGCCGAAATAAACGTTCTTCTGATGAGTAATCATAGATGCCAATCGATCCAATGGCAGGAGTTGGTGTGCTTGGTGCTGATGCTACAAGCAGTGTTGGAATGACCAGGATGCCATGCTTTTGGATAAGGCAGATCTTCTTCACTACAAAGCGTCCGTTTGATGGTAGCACCACAATCAATGGAGGGCTGGTGGGATAATCCGGAGGTAAGAGTATATGTTGGAATCAGCGGAACTTTTAATGGTAAGATGCAACTCGAGAAATTTCATGCAATGACTGAGGTAAATATTCGACCGAAGTTGCTTCCAGTTCAATTGCCTCGCCCATTGCGATTAGAGAATTTTCGTTGTAACAGCAGAACTTGCCTCCATGTTGCCGAGGCCATAAAATGATTTGCAGTTTTGGAATAAGTAGATCCTTAGAATAACCATACCTCCATAACTCAAGACGTCAAATCCTGGTGCAGAAGTGTGTCCATTATCATGGTTTTATGCGACACAGACTAATAAAGAAACTCAAATTCTTCGTGACTAAAAATTTTAATGCGTACATAGCAACGTTAAATTTAGAAAGACAAAACAATAATGTATCGTGACCACCTATACACGTAATGCATAATTCCTGCAAACCATACATATTAAATATCAGTTATCAAGTATAAACCATCTAAATACCCCCAAAATTAACTAAATTTGATGTGCTAAATTCGCATGAATTTCTCTACCCATTGCTGAACGAACTACCTTTAAAAATATATTTATTTTTCTGCGCATGTACTTTACCTTAACTTTAGAGATGAACATTTATAGAAATGATCTTTTTTTGCATATTGTAGGTCGCTATGATGGCTTTGACATTGCATTTTTATATGACCATGAAAGAAGGACTGTGTTGCATCCACATGACTTTCTCTATTCTTGTACATACAAACGCTTATTCCTCTATCTACTTCCTGTTAATTGAAATAATCATTTGCTAATTTTCTTGTAGATACAATGGGGATATGGGAACATAATAGACTTTAAGGATAATGAAATCCTTTAGGAGCTGTTCGATATGTGATGCTGTGAAATGCATGGCCAAGAGATACACTTTTCAAACGGAAACTCATTCATCTATTTAAGTATTGGAAAATTCAAACAAAATATCTCGGAAGTAATGTCCTCCGTGGTGCAGATATAACATGCTAGCATCTGATTCCCAAGGTCACCGGTTCAAACCCCGCGGAGGAGAAAGATTTTTTTGGGGGCGTAGAAATCCTTAGCATGGCTTTCCTTGGAAGGGAAGTAAAGCTTTTGGCCCCGTTTCGTAGATTTACGGCATGTAAACGAATCTCAAGGCTGATTGAGGCCTCTGAGCAAAATTAGGAGTTCTTTCACGTCCAATGTAGAATGGAACACTGAGAACCACTGTAAATAAAACTCCATTTCAATTTAACTGCACAAAAAAATAATTTAGGTTGTTTAGTTAACTGTGTGTTTTTATCAAGATCCACATTTGTTGTGTAGTAAGATTTTTGTCTATATCTTACGTTTAAGCAGCTATACAGAAATCCTCCACAATGAACAGGATCTCTGAGGACATTCCCAGTAAATTCATGGTATAGTTTTCATTTGTCATGAAAACATCTTAAACATATGGTATTTTAGTCAAAATCGTTGGCAGTTTTTGATAAAATCAATTTTTTTCTAAAAATGTTGCATGTAGCTTTTCAAGGAAACCACCCCACCCCACCCTTTGTATGTAGGTTGGGATGGGTGATTTTCCTGTCGCATGATTGAAAGATGTTGAACTTAAATACTAAGCTTGGGATTTAACCGACTTTTCGTTTTTCAGTAATATTGTTCACGGTTGCGCATGCGTGCGCGCCTCAACGTATATTTCCAGTGAAATTTCGGTATATAATTTTTGGGTGGAATGCATTACTTTCCTACTTAATATTATGGTAGAGGAAGTGAAAATCTTGTTTTATTCCCATGACTTGATATATCCATTATAGGTAGTATCTTTCTCCAAACAGTAGTACATTTTTTCTAACGAAATGCAATTTGTTGGCAGTGGAATTGTTTCCATCTTTTGAATTATTGACTTTAGGATCTAACAGTATTCTCTCTAAGACTGTCTCTGTTGTATGGTGGTTAGCACGCTAACCTTCCAAACCATAGGTGCCGGATTCTACTCCAGGTTGGAGGGTGGGATTATTAATTTTATTTTATTTTTTTATTTTAAGCCAGCATTATTCCCCATTCTGCCTAGAGTAAAGAACTATCAATGTGCGCGTTAATTCAATGTACATCTTAATACAAACTTAAAGGTTGAAACACTGTAGGTGAATGAGTGAACATCATTGCTGTTAAAGAGTTGTTCCAAAGGTAAAATGCGGGCGACAATGCGTAATGGTGACTGTAGACACAACCTATTTATGTGTCCGACGGACGATAATATATGGAACAGAGTCGGCTGCATGTTGGAAATATCGAGTTGTACAAACCGCGTTGCAAAACGACGTGGGACTTACAAACATTCTGCTCTCCTAATGCGCTCAATAATGTTTTCCATGTTTGAAAAAGTTATATTTATGTGAACTTTCAATTAAATGTCACCTTTGGCGAAAATAAAAACATCGAAAAATTTTCCATTTATAGGTTGTTTGATACTGGGGTATTTTCTTAAACCATTCTTGCAAACTCTTAGTCCTCTATCTTCTTCATGTTAGTCGTGATAAACATTTGCAGAAATTATCTTATTGTTTATTTTCTTGTAGGTGCAAGGGGAATATGGGAATACAGTAGACTTTAGGCGATAATCGAATCTTTTAAAGCTCTGAGATTCCGTTCTCTTTGCACGGTTCTCCAAAACTCACAAAAATAACAAGGTACACCTCCGAGATGGTTCACTCTACAAAAAAATTTATTAAGACATAAATTGTGTATTTTTTCAATACATATCTACATTTTTTTGTAAAGTAAGATTTTGCCTATCTCTTACCATTTACCAGTTATGCAAAAGTCATTAAGAGTAAATACGAGTACAGGGGCTATAGTCAGAAAATGCGACATATGCATTTCATTTGTCATAAAAATATCTTCAAACACATGGCGCTTTAATCAAAATTGCTAGAGCCATTTTCAAGAAAATCAAAATTTTCGAAAACTTTTCCATGTAAAGGGTAGTATAGGGTGGGCTATTTTCTTCAAATTCTTCGTGTCGCATTCTTGAAAGACATTACACTTAAATACCAACTTTGGTTTTTAACCGACTTTTCGTTCTTTAGTTGTATTGTCCACAGACTGACACACACACGCGCGCGCGGAACTTTTTCTAGAGGTGTTTTTGGGGGTGGATTCAGGGGGCCTTAAAACGTATTTCAGTTGAAATCTTGACATCGAATTTTTGGGTGGAATACAATACTTTCTCTACTTTACTATGCGTAGTAAAGAAAGTAAAATGTTTTGTGTGCGTGCGAGTGCGCGCGCCTGTGTGTGTGCGTGCGTGCGTGCGTGCGCGCGCGTGTGTGTGTGTGTGTGTGTGTGTGTGTGTGTAAATTAAATTAAATTATTTTGTTGTTTAACGACGCTGTCAATTACCAGGATCACATCAGCGTCGCCGGTGTGCCGTAATTTTGTCCCGCAGGAATTCTTTTACATGCCAATTTTTTTTTATTTGTACCAATTCTTTTACATAACTTTTACAATTATCCTACTCTAACCTAAACTACATACAAATTTTACATAACCTTATTGCTACCTTGGTTTGCATGGCACCCAGGCCATTTGCCTCCCAGGTAGCTCTGATCAATCTATTCCATCTTATATTAATTAATTGTCCCTCTCCCCCACTCTGCCTTCTTCATTTACACTCTTTACTTTTCTTGCCCATTTTTCTCTTACTTTCTTCAAAAACTCACCTATACTTCTAACCTTCCTTTCCTCTTTCACTGTTAGCATTTTTATGGCTACCATTTTCCCCTCTATTTTTTCCCATTTTTTCTCCCAAACCTTTTTCCTCCTTTTACATGCCAGTAAATCTACTGACATGGAGCTGTCGTTTTTAAGCACACTTAAAAACCATCGGCCTGGGCCGGATTTGAACCAGCGACCTTGGGGACAGTAGGCCAGCGTCTAACCAACTGAGCCACCCAGACCGACATGTGTGTGTGTGTGCGCGCGCGTGCGTGCGTGTGTGTGTTTGTGTTTGTGTGTGTGTGTGTGTGTGTGTGTGTGTGTGTGTGTGTGTGTGTGTGTGTGTGTGTGTGAACAGACATCTCAGAAACAAAAAGTGGGTTACATACCAAAGTTGGCATTTAAGTTTAATATCCGTTTAGGATGTGACACCAAGATTTTAAAGAAAATTTCCCACCCTAAACTAGCCTTTACACGGAAAATGTTTCGAAAATTTTGATTTTGTCAAAAATGGCTCTAACGAATTTTGATTAAAATGCTATATTCTGGCTATAGCCCATGTATTCCTGTTTAATCTTGATGACTTTTGCATAACTGGAAAACCGTAAGATATAGACCAAATTTTACAAAAAGTGTAGTTCTCATTAACACAATTTCTGGTAAATATTTTTGTGAAGTGAACCTTTTAGGAGATATTCCTTAATATTTGTTAGAATTTGGAACACTTACAGACCGTTCTCAAATGGCAGTTATCCATTTTTACATTCTCTACTGTAAGTAGGGGTATTGTATTCCACCCAAAAATTCGATGTCGAGATTTCACCGGAAATATATGTTTTGAGACCCCCTGAATCCAAGAAAAGCGTGAGTGTGTGTGTGTTTGTGTGTGTGTGTGTTTGTGTGTTTGTGTATCTGTCAGTCTGTCTGTCAGTCTTTGGACAGCATAACTCAAAAACGAAAAGTAGGTTAAAAACCAAAGTTGGTATTTAAGTTTAATGTCTTTCAAGGATGCGACACTAAGATTTTGAAGGAAATAGCTCTATACATAAAAAGTTTTCGAATCTTCCTATTTTCTTTAAAATGGCTCTAACTATTTTTATTAAGCTGGCATATTTTTTAGATATTTTTATGACAAATAAAATGTATATCTTGAATTTTCTGGCTATAGCCCGTGTAGTCGTATTTCCTTTGGACGACTTTTGCATAACTGGTAAACCGTTAGAGATAGACCGAATCATACGATACAAAAGATTTGGATCTTGCTAAAATACACTATTTATGTCCGAATATATTTTTTGCAGAGTGAACCATTTCGGAGACATTCCTTGTTAGTTTTGTGAGTTTCGTAAAACAAACTTTCGTCAAAAGGAACATCGTTGTTCATTTTTTTATATCGTCAGTGTGCAAAGAGAACGTAATCTCAAAGCTTTAATAGGAGCTCAAAGTCTACTGTATTCTAATATTCCCCTTGCACCTACAAGCAAATAAGCAATAAGATAATTTGTGCAAATGTTGATCTTAACTAACACAAAGCAGATATAGGAATAAGAGTTTGTGAGAATGGTTAATACAAGAGAAGAGAAAGTCATGTGAGTGCAAAGCATCACATTTTTTTTATCTCTTAGTCATACAAGGAAAACGGAATTTCAAAGTCATCATATAGCGACCACTCTTAACATTTTACTATCCCTTAAAGCCTGCTGTGTTCCTCTTGCACCTACAAGAAAATTAGGAAATGTTGATCTCAATTAACATGAAGAAGACAGAGAAATAAGAGTTTGTAAGAATAGTTAGTACAAGAGTAGAGAAAGTCATGTGAGTGAAACACAGATTTTCTTTTTAACTGCACACCTTAAAAGCTTTTCCGTGTATTTAAAAGATTATTTTGGTTGTACTTTTTTTGTAAAGTAAGATTTTGCCTATCTCTTACCGTTTACCGTCTCGCCGTATTTGTGCGATAAGCTCACGTAAACAGCTGGGCAATTTTACATTATTTCCGATACGCCGCATGGCTTTGCCAGATAATGCATAGTAGTTTTCAGATAGGAACCCCTGTCCGGAAATGCACGGTTTGGAGAGCGTTGAAGTTTGAGAACGAACGGCTGTAATAATTTGTCAACGTTCGTTTTGGTATCTTAATGCGAAAGGCGTGCAACCCTTTCGCCACCTGTGTACTGGGATGAACGACCATAGCATAATAACATTCCTGCGCATGCGCTAAACTCCTCCATAGAGTCCTTGGTTCGCGTCCTACCGTGTTACTTGTGTAGTTTCCAGTACAGTAACGCTTTTAACAGTAGTGCGACACGTACCAGTACGCAGCTGCTGAAATGGCCAACTTGAGCTCCAGCGCACTTTGATGTAAATGTGCGGATTCACCTCAACTTTGCACATCCAAATCGATGGATTGGCAGAGGTGGACGAATTTCATGGCCAGCACGGTCGCAGGATCTGACACCTCTCAAATATGGTATGGTGTATGGTGTATGACAGCTCTGGAACCTCAGCGAAGGACCTTATGGCTCGAGTCCACGGACCGATTGAAAGTCTTCAAAGACAGCCGCACGTATTGGGTGATGTGCATGGGGCTTTGCACTGCCAATGTAGGCTCTGCAAGGACGTAGGAAGTAAATAGTTCGAAGCCCGTTTTTAATGTAGACAGCCTGATGTTGGGTTTGTTGACGAAATGTGAACATACACCCATCTCACACTTCGATGAGCTACAGTGTACAAACCGTGCATTTCCGGACAGGGGTTCCTATCTGAAAATCGACCGTGCACTCATATGATTTTCTCTACACACTCTTACACAAACGCTTCTCTTATGTTTACGCCATATTAATTGAAATAGACATTTGTAGAAATGGTTTTATTACACATTGCCTTGTAAGTACAATGAGAAGAGGAGAATACAGTACGCTTAAGCGATAGTCAAATCTTTTAAGAGATGGTCGCTATGTGATGGCTTTGACATTCCATTCTCTTTGTATGTCCAGAACATAAGAAATGGCTTCTCACTTGAGAAAAATGTAAGTGCTGGAAAATTCAAACAAATAACAAGGAATATCTCGAAAATGGTTCACCCTATAAGAAAAACAAGTGTATTTGACATAAATTATGCTTCTTAACCACTTCTTTATTTTTGTGTCTGTCTCTTACGGTTTACCAGTTACCCGATCGAGCGAGGTAGTGACTCGCGTTCGGTAGGAACGGGTTCGATTCCCATCGATCAACCACTCTGACTTGGGTTTTTCTGTGGTTTCCCCTTGTCACTAGGCGAATGCTGTGGTAGATTCTCTTCTCCACGGATTTCTTTCCCGTCATTTCTCATTTACCTTCCGTGTCATCTTTCAGGTTTGGTTGATAGCACGGTACGTTCCGGCTAATGCGGACAGATGGCACAGATGCCTGCGCTCTGGAAACCCTTCCCTGGCCACTTCTGAAATTTGCCGCAAGGTTCGCCACGACGCACTCTCCTTGGGTGGGGAAACACTTCAGTTGTGCGCCAGGTGTCAACATCTTTAACTGTTAGGACTTCTGTGCGTCTCTGGGCTTCGCTGGCACTGTTCTCTCTCTTCGCCAAATCCCTTCCCCCTGGAGAGCGGATGATAGCCCGCAAAAGATTCATGTCGGGGTCACGGTAGGTCGAGGGGTCCACTCTCCGTTACTTACACACATACACACACATTTACAGCAGTTACGCAAAAGCTACCTAGAATGAAAAGGACATATGGGGACATTCCCATAAAATTCAAATTATACATTTCACTTGGCGTAACAAGATTTTAAACACATGGTATTATAATACAAATTGTTAGAGCCATTCCGAGAAAATAGAATTTTTCTAAAAATGTTCCATGTAAAGGTTAGTCTGGGAGGCGGGGAGCCTCTCTTGAAAATCTTCGTATCGCATCCTTGGACGATGCTGAACTTGAATACCAAATTTGGTATTTAACCGAATTTTCGTTTTTGTGTTAGGCTGTTCAACCAACTACCCACACCCACAGACCTTTTTCTAAAAGTGCTTTCTTTTTGGATTCAGGGAATGTCAAAACATGTAGTTCCGGTGAAATCTTGGTATCGAATTTTTGAATGGAGTACAAGACCCTACTTGCTACACGCAGTAGATAAAATTAAAATACTAACCTGCTTTCTCCAGAAAGATCGATAGCAACCTTCAAAAGTCCAAAGAATGTAAAAGGAAATGAGGAATTGATTCACTAACTTCTACTTTAGTTTTAAAATCGTTTTAATTTCACGTATGATCTAGATTATTTGCTAATTTGTGGAGTGAGTGAGTGAGTGAGTGAGTGAGTGAGTGAGTGAGTGAGTGAGTGAGTGAGTGAGTGAGTGAGTGAGTGAGTGAGTGAGTGAATGAATTAATGAATGAGTGAGTGAGTGAGCGAGCGAGCGGTGTTTAAGGGCCCGTCGACAACCACGTCATTAGAGCCCGCCATTTTGTGGGTGCACCATATACAGCTTCGTTCATTAAAATGCACCTTAAGTAAGGAATTTCTTAGAGTGAGAAAAGAGAAAACAAAATTCGTAGTGGTCGTGATAAGACCGTGCTGTCAAAACGACCTTAAATAAATATTTATAAAAAAAATTCGTAGAAATTTTGATTTTTACACTACCGTCATAACATAATTCTAGAAATTGTACGTTATAATAAATATAATTGCTGTGCCGTTTAGAATTATTTATCGGAATAATTTTCCCTGTCGATCGATGTTTCTTGGACTCCCCTAAAAAGGACAATGTTTTAGGTCGTCTAATTACTCTAAAAAACGATTAATTCAATCCACAGCATGTAAAGGAGTTTAACATACTTAAGAGAACTGGGTATCAAAATATATTTTTTGTTTTTTACATAAATAGATTCTATGAATTGGACCGCGCCTTGGCCGAGCGGTTAGAACGTTTGTCTATCACCAAGGAGGTCCCGTTCGATCCCAGGGACCCGCATGTGATATTCATGGTGGACGAAGCGGCGTCTGGATGGGTTTTCTCCGGCTTCTCCGACCATTCATTCCGCCAACTGCTCCGTCATCACCTTTCCATTCACCCATTTCATCTGTACTTCATATCCTCCTCTCCCTCACTCTCATACCTGGTGCTTGGCTGACTACCTGCTTTCAGGTCCTCACTCTGTTCCTCTGTTACCCAACAGGCATCTGACCCTAGGCACACGCTTGTTAAGGGGTATCAGACTTCCATACGGGGAGGGTAATCAGGTAAAGAAGAAGAAGAAGAGGAAGAAGAAGAAGAAGAAGCAGAAGAAGAAGACAGATTCTACGCGCTCTTCTGAATCAGAAAATATATACGTTTTGGGGGACAGGGGGTAGAAAAGTCTTTTAGAAATAAAGAGACTGCGTAGATTTAAAGCACCCACTTGCCACGCCCCATTTTTTAAAAATGAATATTTTCGGTAATTTCATGGGGGAAATTTAGTTTTAAATATTGGTGTGCCTGCATAGATTTAAAGCACCCACTTGCCACGCCACAGTTTTTAAAGATGAATATTTTTGGTAAATTTCAAAGATAAATTCATGGGGGAAATTTAGTGTTAAATATTGGTGTGTGGTAACCTTTTTACGCATGGCGATGCTCTTTTATATAACAAAGTACAAACTTAGGATGCAATTGAAAATAACTATGGAGCTGGCATGTTCTGAAATAATAATAATAATAATAATAATAATAATAATAATAATAATAATAATAATAATAATAATAATAATAATAATAATAATAATAATAATAATAATAATAATAATAACAATAATAATAATGATAATAATAATGATAATAATAATGATGATAATAATAATAATAATAATAATAATAATAATAATAATAATAATAATAATAATAATAATAATAATAACAATATACGTATCTTTAAATAGTTATTGCTAAAAGCTACATTGTTTCTTATATAATAACCATTTTTTTCAAAATAAATAAAAAAAGAAGAATTGGAGCTAGAGTACTGAGATTTGGCATGTGTTTTAGACATGCCGCTATCTATCTGCCCCAGCAATTAAATTTTCAGTTCATACTTTAAGTATTACATGGTGTATTGTGAAAAAAAAAATCATTTTTGACTCATTTCTTATCAAACAAAAAATATAACGGATGAACTGTTTGTGGTAAAGAAATAAATCTTCCCATACTTCTCAAGAATATGTCAAGAAACCATATACAAAGTTTCATTAAAATAGCCTTTATATTTTTGGAGAAAACCGCACCTAAGAATCTGATGCTTTGCACTCAGATGACTACTTCAAATTAACCGGTACAAACATTTGTAGCAATTATCTTATTGCTAATTTTCTTGTAAGTGCAAGGGGAATATAGGAATACTAAGCGATAATCAAATATTTTAAGATTACAGCCGGTCGCTTTGTATTCCCAAAAGATAAAAAAGTTAATAACGACTTCCCATTTTAGAAAAGTGTTCGAAAATTCAGACAAATAACAAGGAATACCTTGGTGTTTTAACGAGATCTAAATTTTTTTTTGTGTAGATCTCTTACGGTTTACTTGTTATCCAAAAGTCACGCTGGATGAAGAAGACTTCTGAGGACATTCCCACAAAATTCAAGATACAGATTTCAGTTGTCATGACATTATCTTAAACATGTGGCATTTTAATTAAAATCGTTAGTCATTTTTGAGAAAATCAAAATTCACACACACACACACACACACACACACACACACACACACACACACACACACCCGCGCGCGCGCGGAACATTTTCTAAAAATGTCCTTATTCAGGGGACCTGAAAACGTGTATTTCCACTGAGATCTTGGTCTACAGTTTCCTTAAGCGTCACGTACACAGACACGTTATATCATAAGCGTGGCTTCAGTACAAAATCTTTCGAATGGGATTATTCACAAAAACTTTCGTAAAGGTGGACGTATGGTGCAAACGTATAGTGAACAAGAATTTTTTTTTATTTATGGCAACAACAGAATAACACATTATCGATATTCTCTTTAAGCATACAAATAAATACAATTTCTTACGTACATATTTCGAAGCATAGCATATACGACTTCACCATTTAAAGAATTCGCAGGACCTTTATTTGTTTTATCGATGTATTAGGGAATGTAACTGACTATTTACTTACTGTTGCTGTAACGTTAATGTCCCCACGTTAACATTAATAGTTTCTATATGAAAGGTCCTTTCTCATGTACCGGACACCAACATTGAAGTTTTAGTTACCTGTGTACAGTTCCAAATGCTAAGCTTATCTAAATGTTCACACATCTGCGCAGCTCTATGACTTATACATAGATAAGATATTGCAAAAGCAATATTCAGACTATATTAAGTTAAGAAAATCACTTTTCCATACCAGAGTAAACTTTGTAAGAGTTAATTTTCCAGCACACTTTTTTCCATGTGTAGAGTGATTCGGTGCAAACAGTAATCTGCAATGAGTCATAAACACTTAACTAGTGTTACAAGGGTAACGAATAAGACTGCACTTCGAGTGCATGTGTGTGTGTGTGTGTGTGTGTGTGTGTGTGTATGTGTGTGTGTGTGTGTGTGTGTGTGTGTGTGTGTGTGTGTGTGTGTGTGTGTGTGTGTGTGTGTGTGTGTGTGTGTGCGCGCGGCTTGGTGCAGTATCATATATCGCTGCAGCTGTAACACTCTGTGACTGGCACAATTAGAGGATAGCCGTCCTACAGCTCATTCATTGTTTTCAAGCTTTCAAACATCTCGTGTCATGTAGCACTGACGAAATGAGCAACTAGCCATCTCTTTTATCACCACGACTCGCATGTTTAGGTCCAACGAACGTCCTTTAGAACTAAAGTATACACAAAATGGATATTTTAAGTTTCCAGCCTACACATGAAAAAAGCGTAAAACTATTTAAGTAGCTAACCTAAAGCAGAATTAATTTTTACTTTCTCTTCTACGTATATAATAAGTAGGGGAAGTATTGTATTCGACCCAAAAATTCGATGTCGAGATTTCACCGGAAATATGTTTTGAGACCCCCTGAATAAAAAATAAAAGCATTTTTAGAAAAAAGGTCCGTGTGTGTGTGTCTATGAACAGCGTAAATAAAAAACGAAAAGTCGGATAAAAATCAAAGTTGGTATTTAAGTTTAATGTCTTTTAAGGATGCACACGAAGATTTCGAAGAAACTTCCTTCATCCTAAACATGGAAAATGTTTCCGATATTTTGATTTTCTCAAAAACGGCTCTAGCGATTTTGATTAAGGTAGATATTTTTTATGGAAAATGAAATGTATATTTTGAATCTTCTGGCTATAGTCCATATAGTCCTGTTCACTCTTGATGACTTGCATAACTGGTAAACCGTAAGAGATAGACCAAATCTTACTGTACAAAACATTTAGATCTCGTTAAAACACAATTTATATGCAAATGCATTTTTTTGTGGAGTGAGCCATTTCCAAAATATTCCTTGCTATTCTTATGAGTTCTGAAATATTTATACTTCTCGCAAACGGGAGGTTGTTATTCACCTGTTTATCCCTTGATCGTGTACAAAGGACTGAATTTCAAAGACTTCACATAGCGACTAGTTTTAAAACACTGGACTATTCTCAAAGCCTACTGTATTCCCATATTCTCCTTGTACCTACAAGAAAATTCTGTGGAGTTTGGTCAATACATGATATCGTTCAAAAATGATGTTTCAGGAAATCAACATTTTAAATTTTAGTTTTAATTTAAAAATTGGAAATCTTATACAGGCATAAATGCAAATGAAAATTTGATACATTAAAATGTTGTTTAGTTATATAATGTTTTTAAGCTCCTAAACATCTTCAAAATGATATTAAATAAATAAAAAATCTGATGTGTTGCACTAACATGACTTTCTCTACTCTTGTATATCTCCTATATCTTCTTCGTGCTAGTTGAAATAAACATTTGTACAAACTATCTTATTGCTATTTGCTTGTAGGTGCAAGGGGAATATTAGAATACAGTAGGCTTTGTGCGATAGTCAAATCTTTTAAAGCTTTGAGATCCCGTTCTCTTTGCACACTTAACATATAAAAAAATTAACAACGATGTTCCATTTCACGAAAGTTTTAAGTTTTCCGAAACTCACACAAATAACAAGGAATATCTCCAAAATGGTTCACCCTACAAGAAAATTTATTTGGACATAAATTGTGTATTTTAGCAAGATCTACATTTTTTGTATAGTATGATTTGGGCCATCTCTAACGGTTTGCCAGTTATGCAAAAGTCGTCCAGAGTAAATACGACTACAGGGACTACAGCCAGAAAATTCAAGATATACATTTCATTTTTTATAAAAATATCTCAAACATAGGGAATTTTAATCAAAATCGTTAGAGCCATTTTCAAGAAAATGAAAATTTTCGAAAAAGTTTTCATGTAAAGGGTAGTTTAGAGTGGGGCTATTTTCTTCAAAATCTTCGTGTAGCATCCTTGAAAGACATTGAACTTTAATAGCAACTTTGGTTTTTTAACTGATTTTTCGTTTTTGAGGTATGCTGTCCACAGGCACACACACACACACGCGCGCGCGCGCGGACCTTTTTTTAAAAATGCCTTTTTTGGATTCAGGGGGTCTCAAAACATATATTTCCGGTGAAATCTCGACATCAAATTTTTTAGTGGAATACAATACTTCCCCTACTTACCAGTAGAGAAAGTAAAAAGGAGGGTCTCAAAACATATATTTCCGGTGAAATCTCGACATCAAATTTTTTAGTGGAATACAATACTTCCCCTACTTACCAGTAGAGAAAGTAAAAAGGAGTTATCATAATCTGACCAAATTCTGTTGTACATGTTGGAAACATGTTATCTCCATACTTTGTCTTGTTTATATAAACTGACAGTAGAATTCAGTATAAAATGGCAATAAACATAGTAAATTTTGCTTTAAATTACATGTATCTCACTTTTAAGTGGTCCAAATGTTTAACAACTTTTAAAAACTCTATTCACTGTCCATTTCAAAGAGAAAAGTAAAATGTTTTTTAAATGGACTCAATACTATCGATATCACTCACATCATCTGAAGTAAGATGTTTTTTATAGAATGTATGGTACAGTGGGTCAATAAGCTGCAACATGGATATATGAGGCCATCGTACCTCTTCTGAATCTTTACTGGTTCCTCATAAGCAGCAGACAACTGCACGTTTCCTTCTGACAGTCGTCCTTTTCTCTTGGTAGTACAGGTTCTGAAAGAATCTTCATTCCGAAGTGAGTACTTGAAGTGAAATTCTCCAAACTGCTTATTGATAAGCAGCCATAAAATGCTGTGCCAGAGAAATTGATTTTTTTCTGAATCAACTGTTCTTCTGATGAAAAAGCGTTTCATAAGGTTCGAAAATAAAATCATTCTGATGCATCTCGACCACTATTAAATGTTTTGCTGCAATTGTAATAAGCAGCATCAATCTTGGGGAACAGCTACAGCACCATCATGACGTTTCCTGGCCCTTTCAATAACAGCATGGTCAGAGTCGCACTCAATAGGTGTGTATGGCCTAGAACTAGTATTTGTGGTGGATTTCTTTGAAAGATTCCTTTCTCTGCAGCAATAAATTATACCTACATGACAGGAATAAAAACGTTCCTGTTCTAGCCTGAACATGTGTCAGAATAAAGGATCACAGTTTCGAGAGTTGCTTTCTGTTCATCAAACAGGAAGCAACCTCATTGCCCCCAATGGCCTCATGCCACATGTAGCAGTATGTTTTCCCTGTAGTGCAATTTCTAACGGCAGAATTGAAAGTCCATAACTTGTGTTTGTAGAATGAAACACTCGCCTTTAGGTCTGGAGTTGGAAGACACTGCTGTAAGTCACATACAGCCACCACAATTTTTCCATCAGAGTTCATAGCCAACTCTTTGTCATAATATTTGCATTCATAATGGAAATCTGCTTTGTCTTGGTAATCCTTCAAGTGCCTCTCACATTCAAATTTTTCTTCTCCAGAAGCTGCCTTAATTTTTATATGAAAACTATCACAGGTTTTACAAGTGTCAACGTGAGGTTTCTTGAACTTTAGGCTATGCTCTTTGAAGTACCCTATATACTGATTTACTAACTGGTAGTGAGTTGCCTTCATTTTCCAATTTGTGCCTGTATAGCTCATACATCTTTTCTAATAGATTAAGTTAGGTGCCAAGATAGCGTTTAGAAGAGTGCCGGCGAGAGTAGTGGCTTTCATAGGCTGGGGAACTCATGAGTGCTGAGGTACTTACATGTGCAATATCTGCTTCTGAACGTTTAATAGCAGGTCGATGTCTCTCACGTATTATTCCAGTAGAAGTGCTCCTTTTCTTTTTTTACCAGTTCATTCAGAAACCCATTAGTTTCTCCAAATATAGCGAGAAAGCATTTGTTTGCATGCTCTTAACCTGGATCCGGCAACTTCCACATGATAAAGAACAGATTTCTCTATTTTTTGAGTTGCTTGTTGTCCTTATTCTTGACTTTTTCACTATTTGTAAGAGGCTTCCAAGATAGCGTCTTCGCTATTTCGTGAAGAAAGTTTCCTATAATAGGTCTACAGTTCTTTCCTTACGTTTACATTAACTTTTTCCATGCATTTATTTTTGCATTCTTGTAGTTCTCTTGTGGGTCTCCCTGGATGTATCTTGCCAGTAGATGTGCGAAATTCTTCCCCTCTTACTAGTTTCCTTCTACGTTCCCCTCTCAACTTCCTCTACATTGGCCCAGTCCCTTTTTCCCGCTTTTAATAACATACGAGTTTAGTGTTTCATCACCTTCTTCTTCAGTATCTGTCATGGACCGATGAGTTGTGATACAAGTCCCATTATCATGGCTGTCATTCACGTTACCTCCTTTTTCTTCTTATTAACGCCTTTTTTTTATATTTTATTGTTGTAGAATCTTCATCAGTTGTAGACGAATCAGACGAATAATCACCTAGCTCCCATAATTTATCATTGCCATCACTAATATCGCCATCCGATTCCATGATCACTGATTTAAGAATATCAGCATTACTTACTTTTGAACTTGAGGGTGTAAATTGGTTTATTTCATGCAGAAATTCATTTTCTGCAACTTTGTTAGGTGTAGATTCCTAAAAAAGATGTGTGACCAATAATTGCATGATAATCAAATATATTATTTTGTACATACCAGTATTAGAAGAAATAGGATGCTTACCAATTGTTGCTCATTGTTGAAGTTTTTAAATACAGCTTCTACCATACTTCTTCCACGAGACAAGTCGATGCTTACCAATTGTTGCTCATTGTTGAAGTTTTTAAATACAGCTTCTACCATACTTCTTCCACGAGACAAGTCACTCATGATTGTCAAAATAACAACTGCATCACAAACCAAGGTATCTCAACAACTATTTGCTGCCGTGCTTGTTTGCAACAATAATTAAACCGAAAGCCAGTGCTGCCAACATATAGTTAAATGTAATTTGATCAGAACATGATAAGCCCCGGTACAACAGCCCATGAAGAGCCAAGCCTTACCGCCCAGCCGCTGCGTTCCCCACCTCGGCCCACTACAGGCGTCATTGGTGGGGTGCAGTACTGGAGGGTGGTACGTGGTCAGCGTCCCGATCCCTCCCGGCCATTTATGTGGTCTTCACGACCTGGGGCCGCTACTTTTCTATCAAGTAACTCCTCAATTGGTCCCCCGGGACTAACGAGGCTGAGTGCACCCCGTGCCAGACCTCCCAGAGGGGATAAAATCTCCATGCTGGTACCGGGGATCGAACCCGGGTCCTTCGCGCTACCAACTGCGCTACGGAGGCGGTCAGAACATAACTCCCGTTTATTTTCAGAAAGGCTAACAATGGTTTGGTCAATACATGATAAATGCACATATCAGGATCTGACCAAAACTAAATGATAACATTCATAGTTATTAGGTTCAGACCAATGCTGTAGGAAGGCTTGAGTGGGGATGGAGATATCACAACTATACCAAATGAAAGGGGATGTTCTTTTTAAATACCTAATGTCATATTTGAAAATATCAATTTTTGGAGTTATTATGTTCTGACCAAACACCACAGAATATTAGTAATAAGATAATTTCTACAAATGTTTATTTCTATTAACATGAAATAGATAGATGAATAAGTATTTGTAAGAATAGTTAGTACAAGAGTGAGTAGAGAAAGTATGTGAGTGCAACACATCAGATTTTTTAAATACATTTTTATTTCACTATTTGGCACAAAATGCTATTATTGTTACTTTGTTATAGGTATTTTATATGGTAAAAAGAGGAAATGTATTCTACTCAAAATTTGATATCGAGATTTCACAAAACGCAGGCCTGGGCTACTCGCGGAATAGCTTGAGCGACCTTCATTTTTTACCTGCTAAACATACAGTTATCGGTGCACGGCCGCGAGCGGGCTGCGCTCAGAGAGTATCAGTTACCCAGGCCTGACAGAAGGTGCATGTTTTGACTGCCCCTGAATTCCCTCTTCCCAAAAACACATGTTTTAGAATCAATTTGACAGGCATACGAAGGAAGTAAGAGTGAACAGTGTCATTTAAAAACGAAAAGTAGGATAAATATTAGATTTCCAGCGTCTTTCAAGCACGCAAAGGCCAAGGTATTATCGAAGTTCTCCTGCCCCGAGCAGTTCTTTATGGAACCTTTCGTTATTTTTTTTTATCTAAAACATTGCTCCAAATGTTTTGAATAAAATATTATGTTTGATGTTTCGGCATGACGAATAAAAGCTCCTACGCGAATGTTCTATACATAATCGACCCATTCCTTATCCTTGTATTAATAGGAAACAATAAAGGGTAATAAAAACAACTTGCTACAGGAAAATTTCATCTCATTCAAATATATGTCATGTTTTCGCAGCATTAGCGGTACCCTAGGTACACGGTGGGATATTCTATGTAGAATATTTGGAATCTACAATCGTGATTGACAGAAATCGACTAATGTTGAGCATTGTCTCCGTAATCTGCATAGAAAGTCCACGTTGCCTATAATTTCAAACCAACGTGTAGAGAAATTCATAGGTACTACTATCTATTCACTCTTAAGGTTGATCCGCGCGAAATTGAACCCAGGTGGCCAGTGCACAGTTATAATGTATCCTTCCGCCATTCGCGCCAGAAATAGTCACAACACAACCACGTGGTGAGTGCATGCGGTACGTAATAGAAATGAAATGATCCCTTATTCCGTCAATTTAAAGAGTGTAACACGAATTGCATTTTTAACAAACTCGTCACATTCTTGCATGGCGTATTTCACACGCTTTAGTTTTTTCCCGGGTGTAACCACTTTTCCTGTTTCAGCTTTTTCTTTACGAGCACTGTTTATACTGGTACTCGAAACACCGGTGAACTCAGAAGTTAATTTCACTACTTCTTTGATGGGAACAGTTGGATATTTCTCACACAACTTATAATACACGTTCAACACTATTGTTTTCTCACCACTAGTCAATGGTTTTCCCGCCTTATGCTTTAAATAAGTCGACGAAGACGCAAGAGCAAGTTCACCGCGACTGTCCGCCATGATTCAAAATAGAAACTGCTGTTATAAACAATACTCGGATACCAGGTTATTACACGAGTTGCATGTTGGGACCTGTAGCTCTGTTTATCAGTATACATCAGCGTTAATTAACCTCTCAAGTATTTGTGTAGAATGTTATATCATTTAACGATAAATTCATTCTAAAACTCAGATTACTAGGATGGGACTACTTCCCTGCACGCATTGCTACCGTGTTGTACAACGGTGCACTGATCACGTGGGCTTGTTTTGATGCGGACAAACCTAAGACTGAACTTGGTATAGTTAAGCATTTGAGCATATTTAAATGCGACAGTCTCATTGGTATAGGTGTACAGCATGGCGTGTAGGATTCCCGCTGAGCAAAATTTCGACAAATTATTATTATTATTATTATTATTATTATTATTATTATTATTATTATTATTATTATTATTATTATTATTATTATTATTATTATTATTATTATTATTATTATTATGATTACAACAACTACTACTACTACTACTACTACTACTACTACTACTACTACTACTACTACTACTACTACTACTACTACTACTACTACTACTACTACTACTACTACTACTACTACTACTACTACTACTACTACTACTACTACTACTACTACTACTACTACTACTACTACTACTACTACTACTACTACTACTACTACTACTACTACTACTACTACTACTACTACTACTACTACTACTACTACTACTACTACTACTACTACTACTACTACTACTACTACTACTACTACTACTACTACTACTACTACTACTACTACTACTACTACTACTACTACTACTACTACTACTACTACTACTACTACTACTACTACTACTACTACTACTACTACTACTACTACTACTACTACTACTACTACTACTACTACTACTACTACTACTACTACTACTACTACTACTACTACTACTACTACTACTACTACTACTACTACTACTACTACTACTACTACTACTACTACTACTACTACTACTACTACTACTACTACTACTACTACTACTACTACTACTACTACTACTACTACTACTACTACTACTACTACTACTACTACTACTACTACTACTACTACTACTACTACTACTACTACTACTACTACTACTACTACTACTACTACTACTACTACTACTACTACTACTACTACTACTACTACTACTACTACTACTACTACTACTACTACTACTACTACTACTACTACTACTACTACTACTACTACTACTACTACTACTACTACTACTACTACTACTACTACTACTACTACTACTACTACTACTACTACTACTACTACTACTACTACTACTACTACTACTACTACTACTACTACTACTACTACTACTACTACTACTACTACTACTACTACTACTACTACTACTACTACTACTACTACTACTACTACTACTACTACTACTACTACTACTACTACTACTACTACTACTACTACTACTACTACTACTACTACTACTACTACTACTACTACTACTACTACTACTACTACTACTACTACTACTACTACTACTACTACTACTACTACTACTACTACTACTACTACTACTACTACTACTACTACTACTACTACTACTACTACTACTACTACTACTACTACTACTACTACTACTACTACTACTACTACTACTACTACTACTACTACTACTACTACTACTACTACTACTACTACTACTACTACTACTACTACTACTACTACTACTACTACTACTACTACTACTACTACTACTACTACTACTACTACTACTACTACTACTACTACTACTACTACTACTACTACTACTACTACTACTACTACTACTACTACTACTACTACTACTACTACTACTACTACTACTACTACTACTACTACTACTACTACTACTACTACTACTACTACTACTACTACTACTACTACTACTACTACTACTACTACTACTACTACTACTACTACTACTACTACTACTACTACTACTACTACTACTACTACTACTACTACTACTACTACTACTACTACTACTACTACTACTACTACTACTACTACTACTACTACTACTACTACTACTACTACTACTACTACTACTACTACTACTACTACTACTACTACTACTACTACTACTACTACTACTACTACTACTACTACTACTACTACTACTACTACTACTACTACTACTACTACTACTACTACTACTACTACTACTACTACTACTACTACTACTACTACTACTACTACTACTACTACTACTACTACTACTACTACTACTACTACTACTACTACTACTACTACTACTACTACTACTACTACTACTACTACTACTACTACTACTACTACTACTACTACTACTACTACTACTACTACTACTACTACTACTACTACTACTACTACTACTACTACTACTACTACTACTACTACTACTACTACTACTACTACTACTACTACTACTACTACTACTACTACTACTACTACTACTACTACTACTACTACTACTACTACTACTACTACTACTACTACTACTACTACTACTACTACTACTACTACTACTACTACTACTACTACTACTACTACTACTACTACTACTACTACTACTACTACTACTACTACTACTACTACTACTACTACTACTACTACTACTACTACTACTACTACTACTACTACTACTACTACTACTACTACTACTACTACTACTACTACTACTACTACTACTACTACTACTACTACTACTACTACTACTACTACTACTACTACTACTACTACTACTACTACTACTACTACTACTACTACTACTACTACTACTACTACTACTACTACTACTACTACTACTACTACTACTACTACTACTACTACTACTACTACTACTACTACTACTACTACTACTACTACTACTACTACTACTACTACTACTACTACTACTACTACTACTACTACTACTACTACTACTACTACTACTACTACTACTACTACTACTACTACTACTACTACTACTACTACTACTACTACTACTACTACTACTACTACTACTACTACTACTACTACTACTACTACTACTACTACTACTACTACTACTACTACTACTACTACTACTACTACTACTACTACTACTACTACTACTACTACTACTACTACTACTACTACTACTACTACTACTACTACTACTACTACTACTACTACTACTACTACTACTACTACTACTACTACTACTACTACTACTACTACTACTACTACTACTACTACTACTACTACTACTACTACTACTACTACTACTACTACTACTACTACTACTACTACTACTACTACTACTACTACTACTACTACTACTACTACTACTACTACTACTACTACTACTACTACTACTACTACTACTACTACTACTACTACTACTACTACTACTACTACTACTACTACTACTACTACTACTACTACTACTACTACTACTACTACTACTACTACTACTACTACTACTACTACTACTACTACTACTACTACTACTACTACTACTACTACTACTACTACTACTACTACTACTACTACTACTACTACTACTACTACTACTACTACTACTACTACTACTACTACTACTACTACTACTACTACTACTACTACTACTACTACTACTACTACTACTACTACTACTACTACTACTACTACTACTACTACTACTACTACTACTACTACTACTACTACTACTACTACTACTACTACTACTACTACTACTACTACTACTACTACTACTACTACTACTACTACTACTACTACTACTACTACTACTACTACTACTACTACTACTACTACTACTACTACTACTACTACTACTACTACTACTACTACTACTACTACTACTACTACTACTACTACTACTACTACTACTACTACTACTACTACTACTACTACTACTACTACTACTACTACTACTACTACTACTACTACTACTACTACTACTACTACTACTACTACTACTACTACTACTACTACTACTACTACTACTACTACTACTACTACTACTACTACTACTACTACTACTACTACTACTACTACTACTACTACTACTACTACTACTACTACTACTACTACTACTACTACTACTACTACTACTACTACTACTACTACTACTACTACTACTACTACTACTACTACTACTACTACTACTACTACTACTACTACTACTACTACTACTACTACTACTACTACTACTACTACTACTACTACTACTACTACTACTACTACTACTACTACTACTACTACTACTACTACTACTACTACTACTACTACTACTACTACTACTACTACTACTACTACTACTACTACTACTACTACTACTACTACTACTACTACTACTACTACTACTACTACTACTACTACTACTACTACTACTACTACTACTACTACTACTACTACTACTACTACTACTACTACTACTACTACTACTACTACTACTACTACTACTACTACTACTACTACTACTACTACTACTACTACTACTACTACTACTACTACTACTACTACTACTACTACTACTACTACTACTACTACTACTACTACTACTACTACTACTACTACTACTACTACTACTACTACTACTACTACTACTACTACTACTACTACTACTACTACTACTACTACTACTACTACTACTACTACTACTACTACTACTACTACTACTACTACTACTACTACTACTACTACTACTACTACTACTACTACTACTACTACTACTACTACTACTACTACTACTACTACTACTACTACTACTACTACTACTACTACTACTACTACTACTACTACTACTACTACTACTACTACTACTACTACTACTACTACTACTACTACTACTACTACTACTACTACTACTACTACTACTACTACTACTACTACTACTACTACTACTACTACTACTACTACTACTACTACTACTACTACTACTACTACTACTACTACTACTACTACTACTACTACTACTACTACTACTACTACTACTACTACTACTACTACTACTACTACTACTACTACTACTACTACTACTACTACTACTACTACTACTACTACTACTACTACTACTACTACTACTACTACTACTACTACTACTACTACTACTACTACTACTACTACTACTACTACTACTACTACTACTACTACTACTACTACTACTACTACTACTACTACTACTACTACTACTACTACTACTACTACTACTACTACTACTACTACTACTACTACTACTACTACTACTACTACTACTACTACTACTACTACTACTACTACTACTACTACTACTACTACTACTACTACTACTACTACTACTACTACTACTACTACTACTACTACTACTACTACTACTACTACTACTACTACTACTACTACTACTACTACTACTACTACTACTACTACTACTACTACTACTACTACTACTACTACTACTACTACTACTACTACTACTACTACTACTACTACTACTACTACTACTACTACTACTACTACTACTACTACTACTACTACTACTACTACTACTACTACTACTACTACTACTACTACTACTACTACTACTACTACTACTACTACTACTACTACTACTACTACTACTACTACTACTACTACTACTACTACTACTACTACTACTACTACTACTACTACTACTACTACTACTACTACTACTACTACTACTACTACTACTACTACTACTACTACTACTACTACTACTACTACTACTACTACTACTACTACTACTACTACTACTACTACTACTACTACTACTACTACTACTACTACTACTACTACTACTACTACTACTACTACTACTACTACTACTACTACTACTACTACTACTACTACTACTACTACTACTACTACTACTACTACTACTACTACTACTACTACTACTACTACTACTACTACTACTACTACTACTACTACTACTACTACTACTACTACTACTACTACTACTACTACTACTACTACTACTACTACTACTACTACTACTACTACTACTACTACTACTACTACTACTACTACTACTACTACTACTACTACTACTACTACTACTACTACTACTACTACTACTACTACTACTACTACTACTACTACTACTACTACTACTACTACTACTACTACTACTACTACTACTACTACTACTACTACTACTACTACTACTACTACTACTACTACTACTACTACTACTACTACTACTACTACTACTACTACTACTACTACTACTACTACTACTACTACTACTACTACTACTACTACTACTACTACTACTACTACTACTACTACTACTACTACTACTACTACTACTACTACTACTACTACTACTACTACTACTACTACTACTACTACTACTACTACTACTACTACTACTACTACTACTACTACTACTACTACTACTACTACTACTACTACTACTACTACTACTACTACTACTACTACTACTACTACTACTACTACTACTACTACTACTACTACTACTACTACTACTACTACTACTACTACTACTACTACTACTACTACTACTACTACTACTACTACTACTACTACTACTACTACTACTACTACTACTACTACTACTACTACTACTACTACTACTACTACTACTACTACTACTACTACTACTACTACTACTACTACTACTACTACTACTACTACTACTACTACTACTACTACTACTACTACTACTACTACTACTACTACTACTACTACTACTACTACTACTACTACTACTACTACTACTACTACTACTACTACTACTACTACTACTACTACTACTACTACTACTACTACTACTACTACTACTACTACTACTACTACTACTACTACTACTACTACTACTACTACTACTACTACTACTACTACTACTACTACTACTACTACTACTACTACTACTACTACTACTACTACTACTACTACTACTACTACTACTACTACTACTACTACTACTACTACTACTACTACTACTACTACTACTACTACTACTACTACTACTACTACTACTACTACTACTACTACTACTACTACTACTACTACTACTACTACTACTACTACTACTACTACTACTACTACTACTACTACTACTACTACTACTACTACTACTACTACTACTACTACTACTACTACTACTACTACTACTACTACTACTACTACTACTACTACTACTACTACTACTACTACTACTACTACTACTACTACTACTACTACTACTACTACTACTACTACTACTACTACTACTACTACTACTACTACTACTACTACTACTACTACTACTACTACTACTACTACTACTACTACTACTACTACTACTACTACTACTACTACTACTACTACTACTACTACTACTACTACTACTACTACTACTACTACTACTACTACTACTACTACTACTACTACTACTACTACTACTACTACTACTACTACTACTACTACTACTACTACTACTACTACTACTACTACTACTACTACTACTACTACTACTACTACTACTACTACTACTACTACTACTACTACTACTACTACTACTACTACTACTACTACTACTACTACTACTACTACTACTACTACTACTACTACTACTACTACTACTACTACTACTACTACTACTACTACTACTACTACTACTACTACTACTACTACTACTACTACTACTACTACTACTACTACTACTACTACTACTACTACTACTACTACTACTACTACTACTACTACTACTACTACTACTACTACTACTACTACTACTACTACTACTACTACTACTACTACTACTACTACTACTACTACTACTACTACTACTACTACTACTACTACTACTACTACTACTACTACTACTACTACTACTACTACTACTACTACTACTACTACTACTACTACTACTACTACTACTACTACTACTACTACTACTACTACTACTACTACTACTACTACTACTACTACTACTACTACTACTACTACTACTACTACTACTACTACTACTACTACTACTACTACTACTACTACTACTACTACTACTACTACTACTACTACTACTACTACTACTACTACTACTACTACTACTACTACTACTACTACTACTACTACTACTACTACTACTACTACTACTACTACTACTACTACTACTACTACTACTACTACTACTACTACTACTACTACTACTACTACTACTACTACTACTACTACTACTACTACTACTACTACTACTACTACTACTACTACTACTACTACTACTACTACTACTACTACTACTACTACTACTACTACTACTACTACTACTACTACTACTACTACTACTACTACTACTACTACTACTACTACTACTACTACTACTACTACTACTACTACTACTACTACTACTACTACTACTACTACTACTACTACTACTACTACTACTACTACTACTACTACTACTACTACTACTACTACTACTACTACTACTACTACTACTACTACTACTACTACTACTACTACTACTACTACTACTACTACTACTACTACTACTACTACTACTACTACTACTACTACTACTACTACTACTACTACTACTACTACTACTACTACTACTACTACTACTACTACTACTACTACTACTACTACTACTACTACTACTACTACTACTACTACTACTACTACTACTACTACTACTACTACTACTACTACTACTACTACTACTACTACTACTACTACTACTACTACTACTACTACTACTACTACTACTACTACTACTACTACTACTACTACTACTACTACTACTACTACTACTACTACTACTACTACTACTACTACTACTACTACTACTACTACTACTACTACTACTACTACTACTACTACTACTACTACTACTACTACTACTACTACTACTACTACTACTACTACTACTACTACTACTACTACTACTACTACTACTACTACTACTACTACTACTACTACTACTACTACTACTACTACTACTACTACTACTACTACTACTACTACTACTACTACTACTACTACTACTACTACTACTACTACTACTACTACTACTACTACTACTACTACTACTACTACTACTACTACTACTACTACTACTACTACTACTACTACTACTACTACTACTACTACTACTACTACTACTACTACTACTACTACTACTACTACTACTACTACTACTACTACTACTACTACTACTACTACTACTACTACTACTACTACTACTACTACTACTACTACTACTACTACTACTACTACTACTACTACTACTACTACTACTACTACTACTACTACTACTACTACTACTACTACTACTACTACTACTACTACTACTACTACTACTACTACTACTACTACTACTACTACTACTACTACTACTACTACTACTACTACTACTACTACTACTACTACTACTACTACTACTACTACTACTACTACTACTACTACTACTACTACTACTACTACTACTACTACTACTACTACTACTACTACTACTACTACTACTACTACTACTACTACTACTACTACTACTACTACTACTACTACTACTACTACTACTACTACTACTACTACTACTACTACTACTACTACTACTACTACTACTACTACTACTACTACTACTACTACTACTACTACTACTACTACTACTACTACTACTACTACTACTACTACTACTACTACTACTACTACTACTACTACTACTACTACTACTACTACTACTACTACTACTACTACTACTACTACTACTACTACTACTACTACTACTACTACTACTACTACTACTACTACTACTACTACTACTACTACTACTACTACTACTACTACTACTACTACTACTACTACTACTACTACTACTACTACTACTACTACTACTACTACTACTACTACTACTACTACTACTACTACTACTACTACTACTACTACTACTACTACTACTACTACTACTACTACTACTACTACTACTACTACTACTACTACTACTACTACTACTACTACTACTACTACTACTACTACTACTACTACTACTACTACTACTACTACTACTACTACTACTACTACTACTACTACTACTACTACTACTACTACTACTACTACTACTACTACTACTACTACTACTACTACTACTACTACTACTACTACTACTACTACTACTACTACTACTACTACTACTACTACTACTACTACTACTACTACTACTACTACTACTACTACTACTACTACTACTACTACTACTACTACTACTACTACTACTACTACTACTACTACTACTACTACTACTACTACTACTACTACTACTACTACTACTACTACTACTACTACTACTACTACTACTACTACTACTACTACTACTACTACTACTACTACTACTACTACTACTACTACTACTACTACTACTACTACTACTACTACTACTACTACTACTACTACTACTACTACTACTACTACTACTACTACTACTACTACTACTACTACTACTACTACTACTACTACTACTACTACTACTACTACTACTACTACTACTACTACTACTACTACTACTACTACTACTACTACTACTACTACTACTACTACTACTACTACTACTACTACTACTACTACTACTACTACTACTACTACTACTACTACTACTACTACTACTACTACTACTACTACTACTACTACTACTACTACTACTACTACTACTACTACTACTACTACTACTACTACTACTACTACTACTACTACTACTACTACTACTACTACTACTACTACTACTACTACTACTACTACTACTACTACTACTACTACTACTACTACTACTACTACTACTACTACTACTACTACTACTACTACTACTACTACTACTACTACTACTACTACTACTACTACTACTACTACTACTACTACTACTACTACTACTACTACTACTACTACTACTACTACTACTACTACTACTACTACTACTACTACTACTACTACTACTACTACTACTACTACTACTACTACTACTACTACTACTACTACTACTACTACTACTACTACTACTACTACTACTACTACTACTACTACTACTACTACTACTACTACTACTACTACTACTACTACTACTACTACTACTACTACTACTACTACTACTACTACTACTACTACTACTACTACTACTACTACTACTACTACTACTACTACTACTACTACTACTACTACTACTACTACTACTACTACTACTACTACTACTACTACTACTACTACTACTACTACTACTACTACTACTACTACTACTACTACTACTACTACTACTACTACTACTACTACTACTACTACTACTACTACTACTACTACTACTACTACTACTACTACTACTACTACTACTACTACTACTACTACTACTACTACTACTACTACTACTACTACTACTACTACTACTACTACTACTACTACTACTACTACTGCTACCGCTACCGCTACCGCTACCGCTACCGCTGCCGCTGCCGCTGCCGCTGCCGCTGCCGCTACTGCTACTGCTACTACTACTACTACTATTACCTGACGTTTCTAATGACGGTCCAAGTGCTGAGAAGTCATCCTTCACTGCCTAGTCTCTCACAATCAGTTGTACTTGTAATGGTATGACCAGTTACACTTTTGAAGTATGGAACTGTTAGTACAGAAATGCGAAAAATATCCTCATATGTTTAGCCGTCCTGGCTTCGTTGACTTTCGTATTGTTACAAGCGGGTGTTGGGAAAGAGTAAAACCTTTGCAACACGGAGTTTAAATTGTAAGTTTCAATAGTAAAGGTTTCGAGATTAGGCAGTTAAGGATTATGAGCTGCGTGTGGAATATAGTACTATCTTTTTCTGTTTTCCATGTTTCAACTGAATGCAAATGGACAATAGGATTAGTTAGATTTAAAAGAACTTACTCTGCTTCCCGCCTGGGTCCCAATTTAAATCATCGGGTTGCCTGGCAGTAGTTTCTTCCAATATTCAAGATGAGCCCTACTCGTTAATTGAGTTATCTCATACTGATACTTCTGGGAAATATGCCACATTGTGGTTAGGGCCCTATAAAATTAATATCCAAGCATGTCTGACATCTCATTACCTCTAATACCTACATGTTCGAGGACCCAGAAAAGTGTGATTGGGCCACTGGTGCAGGGTAAATGTTAGTTTAAAGGCCATTAAATTACAGAAACTGGAAAAGTTGCTTCCTCATTAAAACAAGGAGGCAAGGCAAACGTAAAGCTCAGCATTAGAGTCTAGACGGAACTGAAACAAGCGTTATCATGAGTGGGCGTAGCCTCTGCGTTTGTGATGGCGTCGGTTCTACTCCACAAACAATTATTGTCGACATTCCGGAACTGATCATACTATATTTATTTAACAGGTCGTGAAGCTTTGATTCCTTTCTACATAGCGCATCATGCAGTAATTTTATCAACGAATGCACGTGCTTTTGAACCTCCTTCGCTAACTCTCTTTAAACAAACAAGTAGTTTGTTTTTCTCGATGGAGAACAAATAAGAAGAAACAAAGAGTGTGTTGCATCTGTAAAGAGTGAAGAAAAAATGTTCTAGATAAGCTCGTTATGCTCTAAATCGCGTGACTACGCATTCTCTTGTGGACAGATCGGTCATCCTCGTATTTTCTCCTCCGATCTGAATGTTATGCATTAATTTAATACTTGTATGAACGGATATTGTAATATCACGCTTCTGCTGCAGGCAATTGTTTGTATTTTAACTAACCAACTAGTTTTACTAAATCCGCATCGTAAAGTTTGTTTGCGTGTCCTTTCGTCTGCACGCACGGAACAATTCACGATCCATGCTTACGGATATACTTTTATGTAACAAAGTTTTAAGAACATTTCATATATATGTTTCAATGTTATTTGACTTGATGCAAATTTGATGGCAATTTATTTGGAGCTGCTCCATGTTTCGAAATTAAATGTTACATACAAAATTTGTTGCCAAATTTCATCTTTGACCGAAATAGGTGTAAAATGATGGACAGTTTATATGAAAAGTATCATTAAGAATTTACGATTTTCAGGCGAACCTTTCACGTGTAGGGCTGAAAAGTTATGACCAATCATTCAAATCTTTAAATAACATTTGCCGAGGCATTTCAAATATTGAAGTTGTTGCTAAATTAAGCTGTAAAGTTAAGATTTGAAAAATGCAACACCACAACCAAGACACAACTACGGATCCACTGATCCACATAACTGAATAGCGTGGAAGAATGCTTATCCGTTATAATTTAGGCCCAGTAGCGATTAACTATTCAACCTGGAAGTTAAAAGTACTCGCAACATGACAAATCATCTTTAGTGTATTATCTCGAATGTTTGAAATCGCCTTGAAGGTTTACCAGGAACCCAAATCAGATGAGTACAGCTTAATGGGGGCCCGGGGTGGGGATCTCCCGGTGGTTGCTCAGCTGTAGAATCTCGGCATGAAACGCTGAAGTTTCGTGTTTCTAGGTCCCGGTGTTATGTTTTTCAAACGTGATTCATCTTTTCAATCATAGGCGTCGGCAGACTTTTTTTTTCAGGGGGGGGGGGGTGCATGTTGGATGTTTGAAATCAATCAATATTAATTCATTATTTTGTTGCCAAAAACTGTTAAGAGAAATGAGTCATAGTATTTGTTGCGGATAAACATATTAATTTGTGCTAAATAAAAACCGTTCTATACATCAAAATTAAAACAATAGTCTAATAATAATTGATTGCACATTAAATTCATTAATTTCCAAGGGAGGCCGCGGCCCTCCTTGCCCCATAGGAAAATCGCGGTCGGATATCATCCTAGAAATCTACCTCGAGAGTGGCCATAAGGTATGGCTTTGCGGCCACAAGGAGTGACAGAATTCATAAATACGCATCTTCGGGTTAGAGTACAAAACTTTAATCAAAGGCAACTCTATTTTACTATCTCAACTTTCCCTACATGACCTTGCGTCTATTTAGCAAAACTACGCACTCTTTGAATAAAACTGCGATTGAAAAAGAAAAAGAAAAAGTAAAAATATTGAGTATGTGTTATATTAAGGATGCCAGATTTTGGCAAGAAGATAAAAGGTGCAAACATTGAGCGTTAACCGCAATTAATTCTATAATATTAAAATTGTTGGACTTTCAGGATTAAAACATAGCTTTTAAAGTAATTATATTGTCAGCAAAACAAAATCCAACTGTCTACTTAAATTATGCTCAATTATCTTATTCAGAATAATTATATAATTTGAACATATTGTAACAAAGTGATACACTACATCAGAATGTTGCAAATAATCCTCCAGACTATTGAATTCAAGGGGCTGGGTGTGTAATATGGGATTTAATGGAAGGGAGGGGTATCTTTCCTTCAGTCTGATAGCTTGATGGAGAATGTTAAGTTTCAAAGGAATGATCAAATTTGCCGCTCGCTCAAAGCAAAATCCTCTCAGCAAGTGGGTGGAGTGAACGAGTACTAACGTTCGGAAGTTCCAAATGGCGACGGTAGTGATGACCATGGTGCCGTAGAATTGAAGGGATTGATGTCAATTTAGCCGGGTTTAAGGTACTAGATCGTAGCAGATTGGCAGTTCCACCGTATCTCTTCTAGGTATGTATAGGAGGGTACATTGTAAGCACATTATTTTGTGGTTTTTGCCTCTGCTTTCTTTTAAAAACCGTATAAAATGCAAAAGGGGAGGAACTAGGTGAGTCAGAAAACAAAACTATCTTGTTTTTTCGTGTAAGGCTGAGTTAGTGGGACACGTACTAGTTTTCCTTCAGCAGTATGTGGCTTCAGAAACTGTCCGGAAATTATATGACGAGCACAGTAAATTTCGAAAAGCATACTATTTCTGAAGGAAGTTAAATATGTTCTTGTTCCTCCTCAGCGTCATCGGCTGCATATTGCAGATTAAAAGGAATATATATTTACATCTCCATGAGGAACTTCAATTTAAGAAATATCATCTTGATACCACACATTATACATGGTTATTGCAAATGTAGGTTATTTGGAACTATAAGGAATTTTAGACACTAACAGTGAATTAGGTTAGGTAAGGTACTGTCAAGATATTGATTTTAACACAGCATGGCCTAAATAGAGAAACTAATTTGTCAATTTTCGAGCTTATGGATAAAGTTTATGGCGTTTATTTCTTTGCAATTACAGTGGTGGCCTGCTGAACTCCCAAAAGATTAAAAATGCCTGCTGTAAGGGGAGATGGAATGCGAGGCCTCGCAGTCTTTATTTCAGACATTAGAAACTGTAAGTATTCATAATTTTTGCTGTTATTAAAGTACAAATTCAGTAGTGTTTATACAGTTTACTGCAACAGTATCTATAACTTATTGGAACAGTATGACTTTGTTATTGGAGAGTATCTTTAATAGAAGTTTCAACATTGTAAAATTTAATGATGTATGGCATTCAGACAGACCCTGTTCTGAAAATCTGCCTTTCAGCATTTTTGCAACCATTGTTTTGGTCTCTGCAACCATTAATCTATGGATAAAAATTCAACCTTTAGCATGAATTGTTTGGAATCATGTGAATAGATATATGTATGTACACTTAACTACTTTAAGCATAACCTTAGCTAAACTTCATCCAAGTAGCCCCAGTGGAGTTCATTTCATATCCATTAATTTTATCATTTAAACCTGTGTAGTTAGTATAGTTAAAAGGCAGTGGTAAATCATTAACTATTAAATAAGAAATAAGCACATTTTTAAAGAAAAGTAGACCAATTAGCAATTTTTAAAATTATGAGGTAAACCTATAAAAATTAATCCTGTGTTGGTAACGTAATTCAAAGGATTTTGAAATATTGATTCCCTTGGAATGTCAATCACTGAATAAGTGATAAGGAAAAAGATAAATTTAAACATATGTACATGTGCATAGAGAGTGTAGTATGTTGCTTACAGCTTTATAATTTGAATGTTTATCGTACACCACTAAGCAAGTTATCTTAAATATCTCTCTTCATGAAATCTGTTCATTGAATTTTGAAGAAACTTACTGGAAAGGGGTTTAAGAAATTCATTGGAAAGTCTATGTTCTATATCTCGTCCCACAGTAACTTCATCATGTAAAAGTGATTTTAGTACCTTTAGTGTACATTTTGGATAACATTTGAGGACTTCCAAAGGTAGTAACACACCCACATTACCTTTCTAACCACAATTTCTTTTGTACAAAAATCTGCTGCAATGTCAACTTCCATAAGAAGAGTGAAGCAGTTGTGTCCTTGCAACTGTGAAATTACAAATAGCTGTAGGATCTGTGAAGCTAAACCTCAAATACGGTGACTTTTTTCATGCATAGGTTGGCAACATTCACTGCACATCGACTGGCACTAAGCGCCACTTACAGTGACTATGAAACCATCACAGCCATGTTGTAGATCTGCTGAAAGAGTTTTAGAGGAGAGAATACACTTTAGATAAGTGTCCTCTCCAAGAATACTTATATTCATAGACTTTTAACAGCAATATTACAATTGGAGAAATAACTTGCTGACAAATAGTAAGGAATATCTCTGAAATAGTTCACTCTACAAGAAAATTTACTTAGACATAAATTGTGTATTTTAGCAAGATCTACATTTTTTGTATAGTATGATTTGGTCTATCTCTTAACAGTTATCAGTTATGCAAAAGTCGTTCAGAGTAAATACGACTACAGGGGCTATAGCCAGAAAATTCAAGATATACATTTCATTTGTCATAAAAATATCTCAAAATTAGGACATTTTAATCAAAATCATTAGAGGCATTTTCAAGATAATAAAAATTTTCAAAAACTCTTCCATGTAAAGGGTAGTTTAGGGTGGGGCTTTTTCTTCAAAATCTTTGTGTCGCATCCTTGAAAGACACTAAACTTAAATACTAACTTCGGTTTTTAACCTACTTTTCGTTTTTGAGTTATGCTGTCCACAGACTGACACACATACACACACACAGACCTTTTTCTAAAACTGCTTTTTTTTTATTCAGGGAATCTCAAAACATGTATTTCTGCTCAGTGAAATCTCGACATCGAATTTTTGGGTGGAATACAATACTTCCCCTAAAGTAAAAAGTGACAAATTGTGTGCTTTAACAAGATCTACAATTTTTGTATAGTAAGATATTTTTATCTCTTATGATTTACTAGTTATGCAAAGTCATCTGGAATGAAGAGAGCCTCAGAGAGCATTCTCAGAAAATTTAGGAAATACATTTTGTCATAAAATATCTTAAACATGCATTTTAATCAAAATGGTTTGAATCATTTTTGAAAAACTTCAAAATTTCCCAAAAATGTTGCACATAAAAAGTAATTTGGAATAGAAAGATGCTTTACTTAAATACCAAATTTGGTATTTAGCTGACTTGTCGTTTTTGAGTTATGCAGTTCACACAAATGCACATGCATGAGTGTGCACATACACACACCTTTTTCTAAAAATGATCTTTTAGATTCAGGGGATTGCAAAACATGTATTTCTGGCGAAATCTTGGTATCAAATTTTTTGGTGGAATGCAATACTTCCACTACTTAGTATACGTACTGGAGAAAATAACAGGTGTGCCAATGCTGATGTTGCTCAAAACAGACATGTTATATGTATGCAGAACAGACCAAACATTGTCAGGTGAGGATCGGCCTGAGACAGTAATAGGAAACATAACTATTCATAATAGGTTTGATAAGTTGTAGGGCAGAATGGGGATTATAAGGAGGTAGAGGGATTGATAGGAGGTAGTACGATTGCTCCTCCATGGCTGCTGATCAGAGTGCAGAGACCCTTTTATATCACTGATATATAGTTCTTTGCGGGTTGCTCTTGTTAATTTTGATATCCAAAATCTTTTGAAAGTTTGTACAGGAGCTCAGCTTTTGCTACTGGTGGAGTTGCTCCTTTAATACTGGAAGTCCCCCTTGTCATGTGGGGTATTTTGTGTTAACTCAATTGTAATATGGGGTTATAATGCTCTAAAGATCAAGTGAGGGCACTCTGATAGTGTGGCAAAGAGTCACAGAATTTAGTGACCTGCCAACAAATTTTGTCCGTAATGTGTGGAATGTATGCTGCAGAAAGTTATTTTTATTGTTATTTTAAAGTGCAGTTTAATTTTAAGGTGGAAAATTATTTTAACCAATAATATTAAACAATTTAACCTTATACATGCAATCTAAGGAAAATCAAGAGGGCTACATCAGTCATTGGTTAAGCTTGAAGATGGTTCATAAAATTAATTTGTGGGTAATGTACTTCATTATCTGTTGTAAGTCATTAACAGTTGTATTTGTGATATTTTTATCATGGTTATAATTGGTCGCAATACAGTAGAGTCCCACTAATCCGAACTAATTGGGACTGAACCCTGTTCGGATTAGCAAAAATTTGGATTAAGTGGATTTTCATCTAATACAACATATTGATTTTAAGCGTTTATGCGTTAAGTATTAAAATGATTGAAAGTAGGAAATTAGTACAGTATGTTGTAATTTATTTTAAAACTACATTCTGAACCTCGAAAACCAATTACTGTAATGTTCTTATAAGCAAACCAATTACTGTAATGTTCGTATAAGCATTGTTGGCATCTACCTAGCAGGAGTAGCCTGGTGAAGTTTGGAATGGAAGTTGGCGAAACATTGCCTCTTCAAGTCGTTTTAGTGTGTTGCATCAAAAGAAGACCACTGACTTCACTTCTTAAATGTTGATTTACTTCTCCATTTTGTTTTCTAATTAATGTAAAAAAATTGCATTCAAACTTTGTTATGCACATTGTTAGTAGGTTTATTAGTTTTTGTGTATAAGATAGCTAGCAGATTCACTGTTCACTCCTGTAGCATTTATTTAATGTTTTTCTGTGATAATAAATTTACATTTTTACTTGGAAAAACTAGTTTAATCTTAATTTTTATTTTTTCCTGTTTTAAAATTCAAAACAAATTCGGTAGATATGTTTTCCCAGCCCTGTTTGGATTAGACAGATTTTTGGACTGTACTTCCATACTTCCTGGTTAATTTGTTGAACAGTAGTACTTTGAGAAGGAAAATGCTGTAATACTGGCTTCAAGAGATGCAAATACTTAACTTCTAACCCACCCACATGACTGAGTTGGTACCCTTTAGGAAATGTAAAGTCATTGCAACATATTATGTTACTCTCATTTTGTTAATACTGGGTTTGCATGGAGGACACTGCCAACTCAAACCGTATTACTGTAATTGGTGAGAATAGAAATCTTAGAGGTGGCAAATGTAAGTTGCTGATCAAAGATGTTATTTGAATTCAGTTCATATACATACAGTAACCTTATCATAATCTCAGTTATATCTCAAAACCACAGCACCCTGTGTTCTTACTGTGACTTGATATGGTCTCAACTGCATACTCTTTCCTTATACTTTCTATTTATTAGTTCTATCCCACAGCATTGTTTGCTCAAATGGTGTCCCTTCAGGATACCTTCCATTAATTATAATAGCAACTACTGGCCGAACTGTGAACTAGTCAACAATGATGAGATAGAAATATGTTGCAATTGGTTTTTGTGAACTAAATTTTGCAGATTATAGAGCATTTCTTGTTTATTTGGTGCAAGGGTTTGGCATTCCTGCAAAAAGCAAATGCTCACTTTATTAACTTATTTTGGTAATTGTTTACAAAATCGACCACTCGAGAAATCGAATGAAATATAGTGCAATGGATGCAGTTTTTATTGCTGATTACGATTTTGAAAGTTTTATTTGGCGGTCAAGCTTCGTTTTCGTTTTGCCTGTGTTAGGTTAGTGTATGTATGAGTATGCTGACAGGGTCCTGTGTTATCAACATATTTACAACTAGAGCAGTGTTAATGCAACAATTTCAACATAAATACATTAATCAATCACTCTAGCATATATGATACTCGTTTATAAACATTTATTTGCTAAATATTCACTGCATAAGCAAAATAAAACCACTGCATTGTACATATGGAATTTGCCCATAAATCAAAAATTAAGCTTGACCGCCAAATAAAACTTTCAAAAGTGTAATCAGCAATAAAAACTGCATCCATTGCACTATATTTCATTCGTTTTCTCGAGTGACCAGTTTTGTAAACATTTACCCTTATTTTATATAACAGATATGATGAACCAAGGAATGAAACCTCAAACTTGACAATATATGTGTCCTATAGGGCAAAATTAGCATATAAGCATGTTCTTTACACATCACAAAACTGCTGATACTATGCAGCTTAGAAGTTCATCAGATAAAGAAACCTAACCATAAAGGTCTCATTCCCACAACAGCATAAAGCATGCTTATATTCTTTGGTTCAGCTTTGGTTGGTTTAGCTACTAGCCCACCTATAACAAATATAAATATAATGGATATCTGCAGTCACAATGGATAGTTCGACAGTTTAGAAGCTTTTAATTTATTAAGCTTGATTGTAACTGACTACTTAAATTTACATTAATGGATGACAGATATTTACACTTATTTGTACTTCATTTAATATCCTAATGCACATATCTGTGAATTAAAAAGAATCAAGTTATCCTGAACTAGTAAACCTGCTTAAACATATACCTATCTGTTCCCATTCTTGAGAATGCTAATGAGCAATTAATTAGCAGTGGAAGAAAACTTGATCTTAAGATTTCTCAAAATTTGATATTGGAATGTGTAAAAAATGTCGACCCTTATTTTTGCATTTTCGATCAGTACTTTTAATTCTGTGTGAATGGAGTGTGTTACAAGCAAACTGTACCTTGATAAAACAAAATGTTTAGTGAGCATTGTGTTCTGCTAAATGGTGGATAATTTGAGTTTGTTTTTGTTTTAATCCATCCACATACAGAATTAAGAGAACAGTTGGAAATTCCAAAATAGGTACAGTTTGCCGTTTGAGAAAGTGCTTTTTACTACCTAATGATACATATTTTACAAACTATGTGCAGATTTTTAAATTACGTTGTACAAATGCAAAATTTATAACTTTTAGGAAACAAATCTATATGCAGTAAATAGTTCCGCTTTCTATGTACTGCATTTTTCCAAAATTTTTGTTCTAGTTCTGTTTCAAAATCACTTACAAACAATAAAAATGTTAAGTCTACCTCAGACAAATTGTTACATAGAGATGCTACTGCCTGAGATGGCTGAGATGCTAGCATCTCTGGATCACTCTCAGGAGGTTTAGGCTTCAAGCCCTATGTACCAGCTGATCTGAGTAGCGTTTCATGGTTACCTTCAGTCATCGTTTAAGCACTGGATTGGGTATTACCAAAGAAAAAAGAAATGGAGATAAAATTGATGGCCTAGTAAAGTAACAACTTCACAATTAAGTCCAACTATCAAGAAGTCGCGCAGACAGATGGTACGGAAAAGTGACTACACAGCAAAGGCCATCTGTCTAGTATTACATTAATCTATATGTATGCATAAAGAATTGCCAGCAAGTTCAAAGCATTGTCTGACTACGCTAACTCGAATCAATAAACTTAGTAATTGTTGCAATATGATCTCTAAGTTAGTGAGCTTAAACAAGGAAAACACAAATTTTAATTTTACATTCACGTAAGTTTCTCTGTCATTTATTAGTCTGTATACAGTAGAAGCCCAAAATAGTGCAGTCCGAAATACTGCAGATCCAGATTTAATGCGGAGGAAAGTATGTCCCCTGAAAATATATTGCACTTATTTATTTTTTATCCTTGAAAGCTGAGTTTAAAATTTTCTTCTAAGAGCAGTACTAGAATATACTTTTTGGGTAGCATTGATGATGGCCACTGTGATGAAACACAACATACATTTATGCAAATGAAGTGTTGGAGAGTATTAGTTAGTGGAATGGCTTAGGAATCTTTCCTTGATATCTGGTTCAATGGTGCAGCCTTGTCATTCTTAAACTTGTCTCCTTTTCTCTTGTATTAGAGGTTGAAGGTATGAGCGCCCATGGTAAATTAAAAGGAGCATCAAACAATACATGTAATTTTGAAGTGGGCTTTACATATCCGATGTTCAAAATTTTCCAACTATAAGAGTTTGTACATCTGAGGAAATTAGGGAATTCTGAATCAAGTTTTACCATTGATAAAATATGTTGACAATCCATTTTTAAAGAAAATGTATGAACATTCATATGCACAGTAGTTCTAACAGTGCAGGTGTTTCTCTTGTGAAAATTCCATCCCCTCAAGATTGCAACTACAGTGTCTAAGGTCAGAGGTACCCATGGATCCTACCATTATCCAGCAGTTATGAATGATGTGCAGAAGAATTTAAGAGTAGGTTCAGGGAACTCTTAAGTATTTTTAATAAAATCTTGATACCACATATTTGGTATTTTCTCTATTTATCATATGTAAGCATTAGAGAAACTATGGCAGCGCCGTGGCTGAGCAGTTAGCGCGCTCGCCTACCACCTAGGCGGCCCGGGTTCGATCCCAGGGACCCGCATGTGGTATTCGTGGTGGACGAAGTGGCGTCAGGGCGGCTTTTCTCCGGGTGCTCCGGTTTCCCCCACCATCTCATTCCACCGCTGCTCCATCTTCATTCCATGTATCAGTGTCACCACCTGCGGTGCCGTAGTAGTAAAAGCGGGCGTTAAACACTACAACAACATTAGAAAAACTAAAACTATGATTTGTTATTATTCTGGTCTAGTTATTTTGATTGCAAGAAATAATTATTATATTTAGGGTGGATTTATAATGCTTAATTATGTAAATATGTTTAAAGGGGAGTGAAACACAACTTGTTTCATAAATGAAGAATATGCTGTGTAAAATACGTTAATAAGACTTTCAATACATCATTCCACTGTTATCACTGCGTAAGCAAAATAACTCTGCATCATCAGTGCGTACTATACATGGGATGGAGCTTTGGGATTGTGAGGCAATCACTGCCATTTGTGCAGTGATATATTGTAATAAATTGTCCTTTGTTATATTTCAGGCTCAAGAGAAATGTATTTTTAGGTGGTGTTTTTGGTGATATTACTGCATCACTTTATCACACAAAAAATGTAATATTGTGAAAAAGAAAATGCCTCTCTGTAGTGTATGAGGGTCACCACGAAAGTTTTGAGATGTGAGAAAATGAAAGTTGATGCACTGGAATTGGATGCAGGATGGGATAGCCCCATCCTTTGGGTAAACTAGTATCAGGTAGTGACTCTCCTACTCCAGGAATCCAGCACCATAAGGATGAACAACTTGTGGTGCACACAGTCAGTTGCTGCAATGGAGCTTGTAAGAGAGCATTTTCGCTCGACTTCTTACGATCTTAAAAGTGGGTTAAACTAGCACCAAAGTCTTGAATGTTTGTCACAGGCTTTTGGGGACATTGCTCATTCCCATGCTACTGTTTTCCGGTGGTTTCAGGAATTAAAAAGGTGCTGAACATCTTTGAAAGATGAGTAACACGTTTCCAGCAAAAACAGTGACTGAGGAAAACACCGCAGCGTTGAGAAAAGTACTTCAGAAAATAATCTCACAAAATTTAAAGAAATTGAGGCAGCACTGCAGATTGGATCACCAGCAGTTTTGAAAATCCTCCATGAATTTTTTTGTGTGAGGTAGGTCACATCCCGATGAGTGCCTCACAGAACAAAAACACGCCCGTGTTGAATGGTGTGAAAAAATGCTGACAAGGTCCGAAGTAGGGGATATCAGATGGGTCTCGGGCATCGTCACAGGTGATGAAACCTGGATTTTTAGTTTGATCCGGAGACCAAGTTGTAATCAGCAGTGTGGATGTTTTGTGATGACAATCCATTGACAAAAGCGATGTCAACAAAGTGTCCACAAGAAAATGGTGGCCTCATTTCTCCTAAAGGGTGGTCTTGTGACAACCATTTCTCTGGAGGAGCAAAGCATGGTTACCGCTAATTGGTACACCACAGTTTGCTTGCCAAGCTTCAAGAATGGCGGCCATGCACGAAACTGTGAGGGATGCTTCTCCATCATAACATGTCCGCACACAACAGCCAACATAGCTGTTCAGCTCTTGGAGTCTAGAGGTCATACTTATGATTCATCTACCATACGTTCCCGACCTGGCCCCATGTGACTCCTCTGTTCCTGTTGATGAAAAAAATTGCACGGCTGGAAAGGGCAAAAATGCTCTCTTCCAAGCTCCTGGTTACCTGCACGCAGCGGGTTGTTCATCCTTGCGTTGCTGGAATTCCTGTAGTGGGAGAGTCACTGCCTGATACCAGTTTACTCATGGATGGGGCTATCCCATCCTGCATCCAATTTGAGTGGACCAACTTTCATTTTCTCACATCTCTAAGCTTTCGTAGTGACCCTTGTGTTATGTGAAAAGTAAAACAAGGGAATGCATTTTTCCAAATAGTCAAAACTCCCTAAAAATGAGATGGGTAGAATTTTGCAAAAGAATATTTTTTCAAGTCGTGAAGCTCACTTACATTTCTTCCATATTAAGGACTCATATTATGGACAGTCACAGGTTTTAAAAAAGTAGCTTATGCCCAATTAAAATTTTAGATGACCTTCATTAAAACCCGGAACTTTTACTACTATAAGGAGAAATGAAAAACATTTTCGGATGCCAAGATGTAATAAGACAATTGATGCCTCAGCGACTTCATCCCACAGTAAACAACAAAGAACAGTATTATTTGTAAAAGCATAGTTTCTGAGCTAAGTGACAATAGTGTGAATTGTGATAAGACTGATAATGAAGGCGGTGACTGTAACAGTAAAAGAAAGAATTCAGAAATACAATATGAGCTTGGTGCTGAAATTAAAAAGTACCTGAGGGACCGAGCTTTGCTTGGCTATTTTTCTTTTTTAGTAAAATCATGTTTTTCCTAGAAGATACTTTAGATAAATTTGCAAAGCAAGATATTACATAAATATAAATTTATATCCCAATTGTTCGTACCATTTTGGGATACGAGAGATGTAGAGACACACACACACATATATATTTCTTCAGCCATAATATAGCCACTCCTGTACATAGGCCTCTCCCATAGATATCCACATAGACATAGAGCAACTCCTTAGCTGCTTGCATATAAATATTTATTTAAATGAGCAATCTAAAGTTTGTTTTACGTAATGATAGGAATAGGAAAAGTTTGCCTTTAACTGTTTATTCCAATCACTTAATATAAGATGAGCTAGATTAGATACCTGTTTGGACACTGTAATTACATTACATATATTGTATATGAATATTTTGCAATCCTACGTACATATAAACTGCAGTCATTTAAATAAAAATCTGGTATGTTGCACTTACTTTACTTCTCTACTCTTGTACTAACCATTCTTACAAGCTCTTACTCCCATTTCTTTGTGTTGAGATAAACATATGCAGAAATTATCTTATTGCTTATTTCCTTGTAGGTGCAAGGGGAATGTGGGAATACAGTAGACTTTGAGCGATAGTCAAATCTTTCAGTTCTAAGATTTTGTTCTCTTTGCATGTCAATGATACAAAAAATGAATAATGATCTTCCATTTGACGAAAGTTTTAAGTATTCCAAAACTCACACACAAATAACGAGGAATATCTCTAAATGGTTCACTTTACAAAAAAATTTATTTGGACATAAATTGTATGTTTTAGCAAGATCTAAATTTTTTGTGTAGTAAGATTTGGTCTATCTCTTATGATTTATCAGTTATGCAACACCCATCCAGATCAACAGGACTACATAGGCTATAGCCAGAAAATTCAAAATATACATTTTGTTTGCCATAAAAATATCTCCAACATCTGGCATTATAATCAAAATCGTTAGAGCCATTTTTGAGAAAATTAGAATTTTCCATGTAAGGCGTAGTTTAAGGTGGAGAAATTTTCTTCTAAATCTTCATGTCACATCCTTGAGAGGACATTAAACTTAAATACCAACTTTGATTTTTAACTGAATTTTTGTTTTTGAGTTATGCTGTCCACAGACTAACAGGGACACATGCGCGTGCGCACACACACATACACACACAGAGAGAGAGAGAGAGAGATATCTTTTTCTAGAAATGCTTTTTTTTTTTTGGATTCAGGGGACCTCAAAACATATTTCCAGTGAAATCTCAGCATAGAATTTTTGGGTGGAATACAATACTTCCTCTACTTCTGTACATAGTAGAGAAAGTAAAAAAAGTAATGAGTACATCTAGTTCAACACTTTATTTTAAACAGCTGCTATATTATGATTTTTACTTTACAGTTTACCGAACATTAGTTAAAATTTTTGAACTAGACACAGTTTCACCATGGTGAAATTGGGTTGCAACCTAATACTGCATGGCATACTGTGTCGTGTGTATATCAAGGATTGTAATTTGGGTGGAGTATTTTTAATGTAGTTGGTCGCTTTACTCTGGAAAATGCTACATACAGCGTGCCATGCACAAAAACTGATGACCTTAAGTCCATTTCAACAAATTTGAAAGTTTGGCCTTGAGATTTGTGCTCTGTTATGACAAATGCAGATCTTAGCAAGAGTACAAGTATCTCATAAATCTACAAGATGGTGCTGTATGATATTGTTAGCATGAGGGCAAGAAGGGATCACTAAAGGTGGCGCTATCGATTCGTAATAATGTTTTACTCTCTAAATTTAATTATATGTGTCATCTTTCAAATAAGTGCAATTTTATACAAAAAATGTTTTTTTCTGTGTAAAATCACATTTTTCTCAGGAAAGACCCCTACATAGATAAACTTAAAAAGCAAAACCTTATCTAAGTACAAAATTTGATCAAAATCATTGTGCTGTTCCCGAGATACGCAAAATAATATATATACATACAGAATTGCTTGTTTAAAGAAATTAATAATAATAATAATAGTAATGAATAATAATAGGTAATAATTTCCTATAGGGCAGTGGCCTCTCCTAAGAGGAGGGTAGCTCAATATGCTTTTCCCACATTTGAGCTAAGAATGTGGAATTCCCGACTTTGTATTTGATTCTTTGTCTTAACCTAGATTTGTTTTCACTGTCATTTTCACTCCTCTGCCCTCTGATAATGCGGAGTGTCTTAGTTGTTGAACAGTTGTTTGTGGGCCTTCCAGGCATTGCAGTTCCTTGCCGTCCTGGTCCAGGTGCTGCCATCATCCTCTTGTTGTCTGCTCATCTTGTTTGTGGTCTTCCTGGCCCCCTTTGACCTTGTGTGACCTGCCCTTCTCCCCTTTGCTACTTGTGCTGCTGTTGCAGCGTACTTTGCTTGCATCCTTATTTCTGTATTTATCTGGTTTCTTATTGCTATTTGTAGTATTTTCCTTTCCATGTTTCTTTAAATAATGTGTAATGATGTCCTTTGTTGCTGGGTTGTCTATGCTTGTGCTCCATATATTAATGTTGGGAGGATGCAGCTGTCTAGGATTTTTAATTTTATTTTTAGCTGTTGCGACTTATCTATTAGGATGAAACTTAAGCTCCAAAACTTTCTCCAGCCTTGAGATCCTCCTCTATTTCTTTGTTATTACTGTCCTGAAAAGGTACTTTGGCCTAAGTATATACACCCTAAGACAAAAAAAATGAGCAGACTGGAAGCGTACATTTGTCTAAGACCAACCACTCGGCCATCTGCTCACATTGAATAGTTGAGACTCAATATGAGAAATGACAACAGAACGAGGCTAAAGACATGCATTCCGTGACAGCATTGTAAACCAACCTTGGAAATGACATGAACTTAGATAAATATATGCTTCCAGAGTCTGCTCATTTTTTGTGTCTTAGGGTGTATATTTTTGGACATACATAATCCTGTAACCTGAAAATATCTACATGATAATTATTGATGAGGGCAATCAGGATAAACTGAATAAAAGTTTCTATGATCCTGATACCTCAGATTCTGATCAGAGAGTTCAGAGAAAACTATTCTCCTGTGTCCAGTGACAGTCCATGAATTAATCCACACTGTAAACTGTTTGTAGCAGGAATATTGCTGGGTTTTGCAAGATTATGGGAGGCAAGTAATTTGTTTTTAGCTTGCTTTTTGTTTTTAGCCTAAATTATGTCTCAATATTCAAAGCATTACTGTTTATAATTGTGAAAATTTGAATGCTTTGTTATACAAATAATGCCACTCTTTGACAATTTTGAGTTCATGAAGTCAGAGCAACACACCCTTTCATTATTATTCACACGTAAACATTCATTGCACTTACACCAAAGGATAGAACCAGCATGTTATTCACTGTCTCATAATCACTGTCAGAATGGCACAATTCTTTGAAATCCTGTATATTTTCGGGGTTAAGCTGATACTGATACCACATTCATTTAAAAGCAGATGCAAAATTGATGTCTACCTGGTAGTATTAATTGGATTATGGGAAGTGATTGGTTAGTTTTTAGCTGTGCTAATGATGGACATAACTTACAGCTTCCTCTAGTTAAAAATCACTGAAGGCTCTTGTTTACCATTTAAAGTATTTCATAATGTTGCATGTATCTGTTTAGCCAAATAGAGGTTACCAATAAAGCCTGGGATTTGAAGTACTTATTAATTGTAAGTCACCATTGTGGCGTGCTGTCACGGATATGATTTGAGATGTCTTTGAGGTTTAACAGGGAAAAATGCGAGTCAGTTGGGGAATTTATTGTTGTACTGGCATGTTGACATGATAGCTCATATGGTTAGTCATGCATGTAAAGCAGATGTTCTGTGGTTCAGATTCCATTGTGTCACTGAATTTTTCAGTCGATTCTACTTTTCAATTCATTATTTGTAAGTCTTACCAGGTATCTATAGTGTATGTTTGAAAATATGTAATTCCACATTTTCCCACATGGGTTCATTCATAATGAAATGGTTTTGTTTTCCAACCAAGTCCATATGGCTTAATTGTAATATATGTTTCCAATGCGTTACAAATTTTAAGTTCCACATTTATTGCATAATATATAATGCCAGTCATTTCAGACTCTACTTAGAACAATAACTCCAGACTTTAGGCTCCCATATTATCTTTTCCTATTGTTCATGTTCACTTTTAACATTTATCGTGGTAACTCAGTAAACTTATGCCTAAAGTTCTGTATTCCATTACATAATTGATAAGAGTGGCAAGTGGATTATAGCAGTTGAGGAAAAGTTTCAAAATAAGAGACAGAGTAGGGTTTCTGTTATATGCTTTACTGCAGGTGTTTAGTGGATACTGCTTTTGGGGGAATTTATGATAATTATGTTGGTAATATTATCTACTTACTTACTCATTAATAGTTGGTTTAAGTATTAAAATGGCACAGCCAACCTTAAAAATATTGTGTTCCATTGGCTGGTCTTAGCGGATTTCAAGAGTTGACTATTTGCGATTTAAATGCATATTAATAAACAGAAACAGCATTAAAGATAGGGAAGACTGAAATGGTAACACTTCTACTAACATTCAGTGTATGTAATAATAACATGAAAAGCTAGTGGCTGTGATATGAGTAATGCCTGTGAGCTGCAAAAACAGCAAAAGAAGTTAGAGAGGTTAGATTGGCAGTAATAAATTGGGATTACCAACAAATGCCCTTATCCATACTAATTCTTCTTTCTTAGCTCTCTCTTTGTATCAACCCACTGTGTTGTTTTGCCACCAGGATTTGATTTGTAATTCCTTCAAAATGCCTGCCTTTCTCCAAACACTTCAATATTCTTCTTCTTTAGCATCCATATATCCATTAAGTCTCTTGTTTCTAACTCACACCATAATACCTTTATCCATTCCATGTTTTATAAGGATTATTGCTTAATTAGAGATTGTTTCTAGTAAAAGATTTGAGAGTTTTGTAGCACAAATACTAGGGACATTTTTACATACAATATAGGAGATTATGTAGACTTTTAAAGGGTGGAGAAAATCAGTTGTGATTCGTCACATACTTTCACATTTCTACTTCAGGTGGCAATTGTTACGGTATTGACTGTTGCTGAAATGAATTAATGTACCCTTTATGAAGAAGTTAGATTTGAGTTCATGGTTTAAGTAACAATAAAAAAATTTGAGACTGCAGCTTCTTTGCATTTGCTGGGCCCTAATAATCTAGTTGTCGACAGGCCCTTTAACATTACCACTCACTCACTCACTCACTCTTTGCATTTGCAGCTGACTACATTGCTCATTTTCTGTGTGCACTGAGAAGAATAAAACAAATATTAGAAGGATAAATATGCCCTTTGTATTAAGAGGTAGAACTGGAACTTAAAAATTCAATGCCACAACTGGGATTTGAACCACAGACCTTCCGCTTGCCGGGTGGACGCTCTAACCACTGAGCTATTGTGACAAACTGCCAGAATGGCATTAAATTCTCAAGCCTGTTCGTATTTCTCCTGGTAAACCACAAAGGCAGTCTCACATCAGAGACAATTACCCCAATGGTGACTTACTATTGCAAGTACTTTATATCCCAGGATTAAATAACCTTCACATGGCTTGAGAATTTAATGCCATTCTGGCAGTTTGTCACAATAGCTCAGTGGTTAGAGCGTCCGCCCGGCAAGCGGAAGGTCTGTGGTTCAAATCCCAGTTGTGGCATTGAATTTTTAAGTTCCAGTTCTACCTCTTAAAACTTTGCCCACACACGGCTTGTGTGTTTAAAAACAACAGTAAGTTTGTTGGCATAAATAAATAATAATGCCCTTTGTAATTTTCTTTGTTGTATGAGGAGCGCACTATTGGTTTGTGAGACAAGCTTGAGTCAGAAATTTGACTTCACAGCTTGTGCTATTAAATGACAGTGTAACAAGTTGCATTTATAATTGCAGGAGAACAATCTCTTGAGCTGATGAGTTACTCTTATGTGGCTGTAAAGTCATGCTGTGCTAATATGGTTCAGCAATACTACACCCTGAGCTTAAGTGGTAGCACTTTAGCATATTTAAAGTTTAATAATGCTTAAGCCAAGTGTGACATATCAGTATGCCATGTAACACCATCTCAGGAATTCACAGGCAGTAGGTGTGGAGGGAATGTAAGAGCAGACTTTGTAAAATTGAATCGACATACAGTTTATTCACCAGGTCATGGTCTCTGGCAGGAATGCAGCGAGTCAGCACATCAGTAAACAATTCCAGGTTCACAGCAATATCTGAAACTGGACTTGTGCTTCTGGTTGTGCTTATGATAATAGAGTCAACCTTGGAATGTGTATTCACGCTGATTAAAATAAAGAAATTGCTCAAAATAGAACTTAAATGTTATTTTCAGTTCATGCAATATGAGTAGCTTATAAACGTAAATGTTATTTTCAACTGCTCCATCTTTCTCCTACTGATTATCTTCTACCTTTTCTGTATTTTTCAGAAGCCTGCTATACAGAAGTTAGGGCTATGAGCAGTGCAAAGTGGAAGAGTGAGGTAGAGTAAGGGGATGGTGCGGGCGGGTAACAGGTCGTTCAGGTTTAGCCATGAAAGTTAGTTGTTTTTTTAATTTTCAACAAATCTGTTATTAAACGGAATGAGCAAGTGTACAAGCAGTGCTATATGTAGCAATGGAAACACATCATTTTCACTAAACTGTCAATTGGTTTTTGTCTGCTATAGCACAACATGGCAACTGTTTATGGAACACATGGTTGCCACTTCTCTATGTTCTGTCTTATGTTGGTCTTGTTCAGAACCGAATGGTTGGAGGTTAAAGTGTAACAGAATGTGTTAACTGATGATGATAATAATAATAATTAATAATTCTTTATTGCCTACAGACTTGTATACAAGTTTCAGACATTGTCAAAATTGAATATTTACATTTACACATACACATTTACATAAACATGTTTACAGTTTATCAAGAGAATAGACATTTTTGGATCAGATAATTTTTTAAACAAGTTTTAAAGTTACATTTTCTTATAGTTTTAATCTCTAGAGGTAATCTGTTGTACAAAATTGTTCCTACTACATTTATATCTTTAAATACAATTTGCTTATTACACGTATATCTATGGTAATTTATGCTACTTGTGCTATATCCATGAATATCATTATTTTTTGTTGAACTCTTATTTTGTATATATAGTATAGTCCTATACACATATAGAGAGTAAACCGTTAATATTTTGTGTTGTTACAAGATTCCCTAAATTTTAAATTACTAATAATTCTGATGCATTTCTTCTGTAAAATCAATAGCTTATCCATATGCATCTTTGCTGCACTTCCCCATACCTCAATCCCATAATGTAGATGTGGATAGATTACACCGTAATAAATCATTTTTAATTCTTCACTGCCTAATGTATGTTTAAAAAACCTTAAAAGATAGATTTGCTAATTTTGGTAGCTATAGCATTTGTGTTGTGCCCATGTAAGCCCACTGTCTATCCATATTCCTAAGAACTTATGCACATCTATTTTGTCGCAATTTTTATTCTTGATCACAAGTGATTGTTCCAATTGTTATCGTTTTGAGAGATCATACTTCATAAATTCTGTTTTATCCATGTTGCATATGAGATTATTCATTCTAAAGAAGTTTAATATTTCATTGGTACCCAAAGCTATTGTTTCCATTAAAGATACATTACAAGCCCCCCAAAAATTTACTGTAGTGTCATCCGCATACAATGTTATAATGGCATTTTTTGGATGATTAATATTAACGTATAATAAAAACATTAAGGGACCCAAAACTGACCCTTGAGGTACCCCATATCTTACTATTCCCTGTTTTGACTTCACCTTTGACAAACCCGTATCATTTTTAACATGAATTTCATTTATCTGTTTTCTACCTAACAAGTAAGATTTACAAATTTCATAAGCTTTTCCTCTTATTCCATAAGCTTCCAATTTATCAAAGCAGATCACGCTTTAGGCTATCAAAAGCCTTCAAGAGGTCAAAAAATTACGTGCCTACCTTTTTATTCTGTTCTAATAAACCTATGACCTGATGGACATAGTCAATAACAGCAGTTGTAGTTGAAAACCCCTTTCTAAATCCGTGCTGAAATTGGCAAAATACATTTTCCTTATTTAAAAATTCTAGCATCCTGACTAAGAGAACCTGCTCATATATTTTCCCAATCTCTGAGGTTAGAGTTATCGGCCTGTAATTATTTATATCTAATTTCTCCCCTTTCTTATAGATAGGCCTTACAATACTCATCTTTAAACAATCTGGAAATATTCCCTTCTGTATAGAAAAATTGATAAGATGTTCCAATGGTTTTGCTATTTCATTCTTGCAGTATTTTAGTAACATTGGACTGATTTCGTCCCAGCCTGAAGTACTTTTACTATGTAGAAGCCCAATTATTTTCATGTACATTTGTAGGTTTTACATACATTGTTGATTTTACAACATTTCTAATAATGTTGTTGCTTTTCCCTGAACTTTGTTGTGTTAAGTTTAAATAAAAATTGTTTATATACTCACAAATTTTTTCAGGGTCTTTCTCAATGTTCCCATTTATTTCTAGTTGGAAATTTTCTACCTCAGTATTTTTACTCTTACTTTGGTTTACAATTTCCCACAATGTTTTAGATGTATTTTTAGAGTTTTGAATAGTATGTCTATAATATTTCTAACGAGTTTTAACTGATTTAAATACTCCTTCCTATATTTACTATACTTCTTTTTAAATACTTCAAAAGAGGTAGATTTGTATAATACATAACAATCATTAGCTTTTTCCCTTAGCTCAGTAATATAACTAGGAACATTAACTTTAATAATTCCATTCCCCACTTTCTTGGTTAAAAAAGGACATGCCATATCATAATGCATTTTAAATACTTTATAATCGTTTATCATCTATGTTGACAGAATTATAAACCTCATCCCAGCTTTCCTGTTTTAACAGACTTACTAAATTTTCCAAATTACTTTCTTTCAATTGCCTAAACGTTTTAGTAATGTTTTGTTTTGATTTCCCATATGATGATTATTATATAACATTAATGTGTTGTATAATTAGCAAAAATGAAAGCGACGTCTCTAGTGTTATCCTGTGAAGAGTTGGTAAAGCCTGCCACAATGTTGTAACACAGCATGCTGAAACACAGATGCTGGTTACATCTGGTTTGTATCGTTCATAGCCTGTACTTCTGTACCGTCTATTTCAGTCACAAGTGATATACCCTCGAGTGTTAATTCCTTTAAGAATAAGCCACCTGTTACATTTCTTTAACTATTCATTTTATCTTTGCCCAAACTAGTTCTATGGGATTGAGATCACACATGTATGGGGGCAAGCAAGCGGCAATGTGGCACAGTGAAACCAAATATGCATTAGCTTTAAAAACCTCTTAGGTTTGTTTATTTCAATCATCCTCCAATGATCGGGTTGGATTGCATTCAGCAAGTTCACTAGTAGCAATGAAGACCCGTGAACATTGAACATGTCAAGGAAATGTACAGTATAGTTGCATATATACATAAACATATTTGAATAATGAACATAAAAAGACATTTATACAGGAAATATAAAAAAAAACATAGACTAAAGCAGGGATGGTTCAGAAACAAAATCAAATCTTCCCTGCAGTTATAAGACTAATATAATATGTATACAAAAATACAAATTGAGCTTTCTTTTATACTTCCGCTAGGCTATTACATTCAAAACGTCTCATTTTGTTATTTGATTAGCAATACATAGCATCTATTTTCAGTTGTTCAATGCACATACATTTAAGTAGCTTTTGAGCAACTATCAAATGTAATTAATGATTTGTCACTAAAACAGCTAGATACTAATTACAGAACTACATAAGCATTTTTCAAGATAATTTGTTATTCAGGTAATTGATCTTGTACAGAATAAAATGATTTCGAGCATAGGTACTCTTTAGCAGCATTTTTGAAACAATTAAAATTGTCAGCTTTTCCCATATCGTTAGGAAGAGCATTAAATATGTTTTACACATAGTGTCACTCTGTATCCCTTTGTTGGAATGAAAATATCAACAGATGATATCAGTGTTCCAATAAATTTTCAAGCGAAGAGCATTTTAAAAATAATGGAATAAAAGTCTGTTACACTGAACATGGCACAATGCTATGAATTGACAATGACAAATTTACCTATATCAGGTTTTCCTGATGCTTCATCTTTGATTACTTAGTCTTGTTTGAAATCACAAAATGGTCATGTAATCAGATAAACTGTGGAGATCATAATGTACTGTTGTTGCTTGGAAATGTGCCTACAAACTGACAAAAAGTAGATGTAAGTGCAGATGTCTTGGTTTTATGGAACAAAAGTCTGTACCTTTGTGCCGTACAGCCCTGCTCTGCAGACACTTTGTCATGAAATTCAAGTGTACAAGAGGTAGGACTTGTGATTGATGGACTTTTTTTTTGTTATTCCTTATCAAAAGTTCTCTTCACGTTAAGATGAATTATCCATTTTCAGTTTAGTGTCAATCCCACCCCCTCCACTGTAATGGTTAATAGGGGTTCTACTGTATGTATACAATGCAAGACCTTGGAATTGTCCCTGCTTTGGTTTTTTAAAGCTCCAATAGAGGGATCTTATGTGGGCATCTAATTGTATGGCATGTTCACTATATTAAAAAACAAAATTTAATTCACTATTCTTTCTTATTTCTGTATACAAAGGTTAGTTAAGTTATAAACATTACAAAGTGCCTGAAATAGTTTGATATTGTCGGAAAGGAATAGTCACAACTTGAAGTTAGAAAACTTGAGTCAAATTTCTTACAGCATATCTAAGTATTTTCCTGCTGCATTTATGCACACTTACATAGTAAATACTAATGGATACTATTGAATGTTACTTTGGAATGTTTATTTGTAAAATAACACTTTTTTGAAACTGGAATGGTCGGAACTGTTACTGAAAAATAATCTCTTCTGCCCCTGTTATATGTTGCTCACCTGCGAGGACCTATGTTAAATGTTTTGGCAAAATTAAGATGGTTAATTAATACTGTAGACCTTATCCTAAGATACAGATCAATTGATACAGATTTAATTTTGTTGAGCACATATCTCCTTTAAATTTTTACAGCTCATTAGCTGTAAAGTACATGTTAAAATCCATATTACGTTTTGACTTCTTTATTAGCTGTAAATTTATGGATTGATTAGTTGAAAATTGCAAATCGCGTTTTAAAAACCTAAACATTCTGAAATGTTAGAAAATCCAACCTAAGCTTCATAAGTGTCGCCTTGGTACCTGGGTATTTAAATTACTTATGTAATGTGTGTGTGTGTGTGTGTGTGTGTGTGTGCGTGTGCGTGCGTGTGTGTGTGTATATCAGAAAACAGATCAGTGGCTGTGATTCTGAACCTGGAATTATTTCTAAGAGTAATATGCAATGATCCATACTGACTATTTTTGTATTCAGTAATGACTTCTCATATAGCATGGAGCTTTGCAAATTCCAGTTATTTTACATCTGAAAGTTAGCATGTACAGTTCTTCTTTACCTGATTACCCTCCCCTTATGTAGGACTTGCATCCCCTAGGACTTACAAGCCAGTGCCTAGGGTGAGATACCTGTCGAGGAGCAGAGGAACCTATGGACCGAACAGAGTGAATACCTGGAAGCGGGTGGTCAGCCAAGCACCAGGTATGATAGTGAAGAAGAGGAAGATCTGAAATGCAGGCGAAATGGATGAATGGAAAGGTGGTGATGGAGCAATTGGTGGAATGAGTGGCGGGGGAAACCGGAGAACCCGGAGTAAACTCGCCCAGGCGCCGTTTCGTCCACCACGAATACCATTTGCGTGTCCCTGGGATCGAACCCGGTGGTGGTAGGCGAACGGTACAGTTACTAAAAATGAATGGCTGCTCTCTTGAAAGGCAGAATATGACAATGACAACAGAATGGGTGAAAGCACATGTTTGAGCATGATACTAGTGTTCTCTACAGCAGTGCTGCTAAGAATTGTAACTTCGAGTAGTCTGAAGCTTTCACGGCCGGAGTCAGAATTAAAGCTAGAGATTTCTTCCGGGCTTAAAAGCCGTTGTCTGCTGGAGTTAAGAGGTCCAGACGTTTCGTCCACACCTATGGTGGACATCATCGGTGGCGTGGTCCGAGTCTTCCCAGAACTGAACCTTCGCCGTGAAGACTTCATTGTAACTTTGGCCGAGTGGTTAAGGTGATGGTAATGGAACGTAGTGCCGGAGAGCGTGTGGGTTCGTCTTGCATCTTTGTTCACCGTTTTAATCCGATGTTGTTTTTTAATTATTCATATAATTTAACAAATTTGTGTTTTAAATATTAAACTAAATTATGTGTATATATTCCCCTTTCAAAAAATGCTAGTATTCTTCCACTGATTAATAAACCATATCTACTATGTGATTCTTTGTTTCATGAACATTAAATAATTCATGTAATAGCCATTTATTATTATGCATATCTTACCTTGCAGTGAAGTTGTTCTGTATATTTTATATTTCCCTAATAAGAAACATCGAGAATGCTAGGTTTGGTTCAGTTCTACCAAGAGTGCTTTTATATGTTCTTTTATTCTACTCTAGATTGAGCTAGCTACACGTGTTATGACACACAACCACCCCTCTCGACGCCTATTTGAACTTTTAGGATACACCTTGCTGTTGATGTATTTCTTTCAGTTGAAATATGACTACTGTGTTAGCTTTGATTAACGCAGGGTTTTCGCCATCTGGAGCAGCTTGTAAACATGGCATATCAGAACGAACTGGAATGCGTTGGGCTCAGCAATATAGGGAACAGGGGCAAGTAGAAAAGCGACATAGCACTAGTCAAGTAATTTTTATTTAGCAGGATGATCGTCTTCAAGCAGAAGTAGAAAGAAGACCCTTTTCAAGTGCACCGGAATTGAAGACGGCTTGTCACTTCCCCGGTTCTTTACAGATCATAAGGCAGGCCTGGGCAACTGGTGCTCTTTGAGCACCACGACCTTACACTGATAATGTTTAACAGGAAAAAAAGTTGCTCAAGGTATTCCGCGAGTCGCCCAGACCTGCTATAAGGAATCGCTGTAAAGAGTTTGCTGTCGGGAACTGCCCATAAAGCGGTTCTCACGGACCGTCTTACAGATGCCGTCGACGTTAGAGACATCGACTGGAGGGGAGCAATCTTCGCGGACTAACCCTGAGGACACGCAAGCGTTTATTTTGCGTGCGCTTTGAGCACGTAATAAGCGCGCAGCTTAGCTTCACTAGAGTAGCCGTCAGGAATGATGGCGGTAAATGACCTATAACGCACAGGTGGGGCTAATGGGAGGTGCTACGTTGCATGAAAGCAAACCGAGCCTAAACGGGCGTGTTAGCGGCGAGCGCTCCATAGGCCTCGGGCTCATTTGAGCATCATTTTACCCGTTTCATTCATTCACGGTCCGATATGACATTACGTTGGAGGACGTTAATTAAAAAAAGTAGCGGGGAGTAGAATTGAAATGCTAGAACGCGCGTAATCTAGAAGCGTGTGAACTCAACTCACTAGCATAACAAGAGAATAAGTAAAACACTTGACATTCAGCGCGTTTCGTTTGCGTTCTGCTTCTCCAAGAGCCTCTGCAATTGCAAAAATGGCTACAGAGCGATTGATAAGTGAGGTTGAAATTCGTCCTGTATTATGGGATACCGCTTATGATGTATACAGGGACAAGCGTCCCTTTATATTTGAAAGAAATACATAAATGAGAAAGCTGACATTTGAAAATAATTTAAAATGTTGTCACTATCTTCACGAAGTGGAGGATACAGTGTGTAAAAATTGCCGTGAAAATGCCTCTCACTTTTAATTGGGTGTACCCACCACCTTCTTTTTACAGCAATAACTCTTCACTCTTTGAGAACTGAACAGACGATAGAGCACGAGTGTGTCAGCCGTGTGTGGTTAGATCTCATACGCGCGTAAAAGCTGACGCAAAGATTACGCTCGTGTCTCCAGTGTTGTAGTGTCGACGCCGTATAATGCGCCAGTGCGCGTGTACCTTTCACTTGGTCACCGATTTGATCGATGATACGTGGCTACTAGTGGTCGCGTAAGCGTCTCATGTTGGGGCTGGATTTTGTTTGAACGTCTTGGTTACCTTGGGTGAGACAGTTGGACCTATGAGAATATAGACCAAGGAGACCTTACGGTCTAGGAAATTCTGCGCTAGCAAGAAGATTCCGAGAAAGAGAACGCGCAGCTCATAATTATACTGATCGACTTACACCGACAGCCACTTACACCAGCCATGTAAGTGGCTGAGCTTGTAGCGAACTCACCTCGCGGACGTCCGGTTGTGATTCTACCTTAGGTAACTTTATTTTAAATCGTTCTAAAAGTTATAACAACTTCTAAATTAAGTTAATGACTTAAATATCAATTAAATCATACTTTATTTATGTAATGACTTACAGGTAATTAACATATGAATTGAAGATACTTTATTTTTTAAAAATTAAGCTCAAATGGACTATTAACGGAGGTAAATTATAACTTTAATTACCACTATAATAAAATTTCGGATAAGGGTTTATTTATATAAACATTTTTACAATATCGTCTGAATTTTTCAGTTTTTTACTTTCTCTACTACGTTTAGTAAAGTAGAGGAAGTAGTGTATTCCACCCAAAAATTCGATGTCGAGATTTCATCGGAAATATATGTTTTGAGGCCCCCTGAATCCAAAAAGAAAAAAAGCATTTTTAGAAAAAGGTCCACGTGTGTGTGTGCAGCATAACTCAAAAACGAAAAGTCACTTAGAAACCAAAGTTGGTATTTAAGTTTAATGTCATTCAAAGATGCGGCACGAAGATTTTGAAGAAAATAGCCCCCCCCCCCTAAACTACCCTTTACATGGAAAATTTTTCGAAAATTTTGATTTTCTTGAAAACGCTACGTAAATGCATTAATCATTCTAGCATATATTATACTCCTTTATACACATTTATTTGCTAAATATCCACCGCATAAGCGAAATAAAACCGCTGCATCGCATGTACGAAATTTGCTCATTAATCAAAAACGAAGCTTGAGCGCAAAATAAAACTTTCAAAATCGTAATCAGCAATAAAAACTGCATGCATTGCACTATGTTTCATTCGTTTTCTCGAGCGGCCGATTTTGTAAACATTTACAAAACGAATTTAGTAATATGCCCCGTTTGTGATCACCTCAGTTTCTTATCGTCTTACGGTGTCTCGCGATGGATAGCCACCAGACAGTTGCTATAGAGGAAACAGTTCATTGGGATACCCCAAAAATCAACTGACATTGTTCTCCCATTATGGTGCGGTCTGGTTATATTTGGTGGCATTCCAAGGTTGCATTAGTACCGACCATAGTGTTATTACGTTGCCACAGAAGCCCTTGTTTTTGAACCCGTTGCAGAGAGGCTAACCGATTGATTTTAAAACAAGATTCTGTTTAGACGCCGTATTAATTAATTTGTGGGCGACATTGTTTTGCTCGTGTTTGCGTGATTATGTGTTGAATTCTCTTAGATCAGTTTATGCGGTTATAGTTAATTTTGTGTTGGCAACAGTACGTGTACGTTGTGTACGTTAAATATATATTACGATATTTAGCGTTCGGAAGTGATTTTATACAAAAGTGTTATTGCAGAACAAGATTTGCCAAAGGTGAGTAGGTTCATTTGTTGTTTGGTAACGATGTTCAAGTATCGTTAGAAAACATCTTACTTCAACCCTGTGATACTTGAGGTTAGAAATGTTATTATGTACATTGGCTGTACTGCTTTTTGGGCTAATGATGTCTGCAGTTTAGTGTAATGTCGGCCATTTTGAACTCTTGGGAGCTGCCGATAATCTGTGTCCCCTATATACGGGCCTAGAGGCGTGGCGTTGTAATGAGAACAAGGAGTGATAGGGGAGGGGAAGGGTAGATACACCCGACGTCCTAGAAAACGTTTTAATTTGCTTTAGATTTATTATAAGAAAAACTAACTTTGTCCTTAGAATCACAAAAAGGTGTAAATCTTTACGGTAAACATAATGCAATATTACACTGAAAAGTATAAGCACATTTACTCCTACAAGTTCTCCATATATTTATACTGGTATTAAAAATCGTACCAAAGTAGCTTTATCGTGTTTGTCTATTACGTTATATCAATACAGTTTCTGCTTTCGAATGCAAGGTTTAATTCTAATACGTGTGCAATATACCGCCTTTCTTGGCTGGCATTAAAATGTAATTGCATTTCTGTGAATTTGCAAAGTTTCAAAAATTTGTCGAACTGTGTTACCATAGACCAATAATAATCTGGCCATGTGTAGTATCCGATGTATACGGCGTGGTGTAAATGAAACAGTTGAGCTTAATGAGTAACAATTTACTTAGCAAACAGGGGGAAAAATCAATACTTTTCTTTCAGGCCGACGTGTCATTGGTTATAACTATGTCCAGCCAGCAGCGTGAAAGTGCTGTCATTGCAGAGGGGTAAAGAAAGGGAAAGGAGAGGAAGCTATGAAAGCCTCGTTAAACAATTGATACCCTTGCATTTTTTAAATTCGTTTTCTGTACAATAGTGCAACAGCAATACATAGCAATTGGATCCTCAAATTTACAAGGCATATCTTTTACCTCTCCACAGCTTATATTTTAAAATTTGTAATAAATTTTTAATGTGAATAATACTTAGTTTTAATTTACCTCCATTAAAACATTTGAAGTTATTCAACTTTTTTATAAATAAAGTATCTTTAATTCACATTTTTAAGTAGCTGTAAATAAAAACATTACGATTTAATTGATAATATTTTAGGTCATTAACTTTATTTAGAAGTTACACGAGGTAGCATCGAACCCGAATCGCCCGTCTGGCAAGCGAGTTTGCTACAAACTTGGCCACTTCGCTGTGCTGGCATGATGTAAAAATCGACCAGTTTGAGCTGCGCGTAAAACTTTAGAGCCCCTTTTCTCGGAATCTGGTGGCTTTACTACTTTACAGGGTAGGCACCTTGAAGGTATACTACTAACCTGCGAAGTCTCATCTCGAACTGAATTTCTGAGAGCGTAAGGTCCCCTTGCTAGCCCCATAAGCCAGAGAAAAGTATCTCGATAGAAAAATTCTGTTCCCGCAGGACTCATGGCGTTCATAAATCAAGGATAGTTCACCGTTGGTTTGATGGGCAAGAGGATATCTCAAGGTCGCCTGATCTATACCCGATTGAGAACGTGTGGGCAGAAGTGGAGATTCTTCGAAATTCCCGTCACCTGCCTCCCAAGACGTTTGGCAGGGAGGGAGTCAAAGAAACCTGGGATTCCCTCGCAGAAAGACCACATTATTTTCACCAGCTGATAAAACTCAATGCCTAGAAGAATTAACGAGGTTTTCGGGCAGGAGAGATATTGGACTAGGTATTAAGTATTTTTGTGTATTTTGTCTCCATTTTTGTTTTTATTTTATTAGACACAAAACGTGTCTCAAGTGCAAATTATATTTAGGCCAAAGAGGTTTAGCAATAATACGAATTTTAAAACTAAAATAGTTTAAAGTCCCCCTTTTGTTTAAAAATTTACCCTTTACTTAGTTGTTAGTCGTGCAAACAACGAAAACATTACAATTAAAAAGCGAAGATTGCGTGCGAGATTAGAACCTGCGCAATTCGTATGATCCATATTTCAACGCCTGGAACCGCTCGGACACGTTCAGAGGGTGGCTTAATTCTGTTTTCGATAAGCTTTCATACAGGAAATACAGTCCACGACAACATTCCGTTTAATCCGCACAAACCCAGCACTTATTCACACATGGGTAGGTATAATCGAGAAAGTCGTAAACGTTTGTGTTTTACTTCAGGAAGCGATTGTGTCGTTGAAGATTTATTCGTGTCAATTGTTCGCGTTCACAGATCAGCACAATGCCTAATCGCTTGGAGCCTGGCCTGGCTTCGACTAAGTTTGGAAGCTCGAGATGATCTTGGTTTCTGACAAGCGGACAAACATATGATCAACTGCATAACCAAGAGTCAACTAATAAGGCATTCGAGGATCTCGATATTTGGTTCAAGTCTCGTCAACTTTTACTCAATTATAAAAAGGAAATTTTATACACACAGAACCAAGTGCACAGTTATCGAATGAAGGTTTAAGTACAGCATGGATGCAATTACTGACGTTCCGCAGACAAGCTGTTGGAGCGTAAAAACAGACGTGGAACGGTATCTAATTTGTTGTACATATAGACAGCTGATTGGTCGAGGACTAGAGGGAAGTCAACAATGGTTTAATATTGTAAAAGAAAGGGGAAAGCGACAGCCGCAAGTGTATAGGTCGCGCGTTAGTTCTTGACGAATGACATTTTTAAATGAGAGGTTAGTTGCGAGTCACTTAACTTTATGGGAACACTGGCAAACAGAAGCAGAAACGACAATCAGATTCTGTGTACTTTGCTCTCATGTTCTGCATTCAAGAAGTACAGTAACTACAAAGCAAATTATAACAGTTCCAGTGAGGTATTACTCTATCCTCTGTAACACTTTACACTTAATTTGCATATATTTATTCTATACCGAACAAGATGTTGATTCCAACAAGATTCTGCATTAACAGAAGTGATGTTTCATGACATCAGTGCAATTTTTACTTCCTCTACTAGTAAGTAAAGGAGGTATTGTATTCCACCCAAAAATTCAATGTTGAGATTTCACCTTAAATATGTTTTAAAACCCCCCTGAATCCAGAAAAAGCTTTTTTAGAAAAAGGTCCGTGTGTGTCTTGTCAGTCTGTGGACAAAACGAAAATTCGGTTAAAAACCAAAGTTGGTATTAAAGTTTGTCTTTCAAGGATGCGACACGAAGATTTTGAAGGAAATAGCCTCATGCTAAACTACCCTTTACATAGAATATTTTTCGGAAATTTTGATTTTCTTGAAAATGGCTCTAATGATTTTGATTAAAATGCCATATATTTAAGATATTTGTATGACAAAATGTATATTTTTAATTTTCCGGCTATAGCCTATGTAGTCCTATTTACTCTGGATGACTTGAATAACTCGTAAATGTAAGATGGACAAAATCTTACTATACAAAAAATGTAGATCTTGCTAAAACACAATTTATGTCCAGATAAATTTTTTGGTAGATGAACCATTTCGGAGATATTCCTTCTCATTTGTGTCAGTTAAAACTTTTGTGAAATGGAGCATCTTTCATTTTTTATGTTATGCGTGCAAAGAGAACGGGACCTCAAAGCTTTAAGAAATTTGACTATCCTCAAAGTTTACTGTATTCTAATGTTCCCCTTGCACGTACAGGGAAATAAGCAATAAGGTAATTCTCAACTAACACGAAGAAGATATAGGAATAAGAGTTTGTAAGAATGGTTAGTACAAGAGCAGAGAAAGTCAAGTGAGTGCAACACATCAGATTTTAATTTATGGTGTTCTTAGACAGTTATCGTTCTAATCCTCGTACACTGCAGGGGCTTAAGTGATTACATCATGAATGAATTCGCAAGATTCCTACTGCTGAGTTTAGTGAGTGAGATCATTTTTACGAAGCACGCTGCCTATTTAAGATCAGAAGGTCGACTTTTCCAGCATCCACTATACAGGGAGGAAGGTACTGCTTCGGCCAGAATAACTTGTTGATAGATGCAGGTGTAAGGAATACAAAATACTAAGTTTCGTTTCGGTAGATTTAATCGTTTTGTAAAGATTTCATTTTTTCGGCAATGTAAATGGCAACGCTACGCTATCCACGCACATGCCAGTGACATGTGTTGTATCCGACCAGCGTGAGGCTTCCAGGCCAGTACTGCCTCAGTTGTAAACAAAACACCTGACTTGCGTGTGCCTTGTGGCCAACATTGCCTCCTTTGTAAACAAGACACCCGACGTGTGCTTCCATGTAAACAAAACATTCACCCCGTGTGTTTACCGTACCGTTCGAGGGGGCCACCATCTTGGCAGATCGACACGAATCTAAATGTTATGCCGAAAGGTGTGAATGTAACTGAAATTATGCATTCGTTGAAGTAATAATGATCAGTTTTCCATAATTAAAAAAAAAAAACAGAACAATGAAACAATTGGAATTACGTACTTTAGGGTTAAAACAATGCTGGCATAAAGGGATACTGATTTTCCTAATGACCTCCTCCTCCTCCTCCTCTTATTATTATTATTATTATTATTATTATTATTATTATTATTATTATTATTATTATTATTATTATTATTATTATTATTATTATTATTATTATTATTATTACTTGTAAACGTAATATAGTACTTGTAAACGTAACATTATCTTGGGGTACATTAACTTTGCTTCAATCCCGTATTAGATACGAATTTGGTTTGTCATATGTATAGAGCAATTCCATATTATGTATACTTTCTTTGTTAACATTGGATTGCATTTCAGTTCACAAGAGACGATATTGTTTTTGTGTTTAAAGGGGAAAACAGAAGAATTGGAGATGGAGTGGCTTATTTCACTAGATAAGGGATGAAGGGGGTGGGAACATCTGCCTTTTTACGTGATCTCATTGTAATGTTTATTGTATCTTCCTTTATTGTTTATCTATTTTTTATTCTTAAGGGGAATTTCCCCCTGAAATTGGTAGTACCATGTCTACCATGTCCCTTGAGGTGAATGGGTTCATGATCGCAAGGTAAATTCTTTCGTATTGTAGACAATTGTACTTTAATTCTTCCTTCTCCTACCGCTGACCTTCACACCGTCAAGCGTTACCTTCCCTAACCTCGCAGACAGCCGAATTTGTGAGAACACGCGACAAGTACGTTTATAGTGGTCTACAACGTTGCCATATTTCGCGTAGAAATTAAACTTTGCATGATGCTTTAACATTAAATTGCGGTTAAATTCATTCTAATTAAGATAAAAAGGCATTGCAGCAATATTCACACAGTGTCTGTGCCACGGTTACTGAAATAGACTATATCCGTTCGTCAAGAAGCTATATGGCTCCAAATGTTTGACACAATTTTTTTTCTCGGCGAAACGGTTCTTTGACAATAATTGTATTGGACATATTTGTTACTCACGTGCAATCCCTGGTTAACGTCTGGCCGAAGCAGTACCTTCCTCTCTGTATACTAAGGATTTTAGTGTGCCTCTGCCGGCACCATTTTCCCGGTCACTCGGTTCTTTCGCGCAGTGGAGACACCGGGAAAAGGAACAAGAAATGGATCTTTCAGATAACTCGGATAATCAGGTTAGAACTGAATAGGATGTTAGTCGGGAACATCTGAGCATAATTACATTGAGACAAACTGGGAATTACTGTGAACCAAGAGAAAATTAAGGGTTGAGGACCATGGTGAGCCATCTGCCATTTTAAAAAACGGAGAAACATAAGACCTAAGTTTAGTTAATTTCACAATGTATTGAATGATTTGTAACAATGCAGGATTATGTTAACAACATATGCTACAAATTATTCAATACGTCGAGAAATTAACTAAACTTAGTCTTATTTTTCTTAGTTTTTTTTTTTTTTTTTTGTTTTTTTGTTTAGAAATGGCAGATGGCCCTCTATGGCTCTCAGCTCTTAAATTGTACAAAGACAGGATACATTAGCTAAAGAACATTACTGGAAAGCAAGAGAAATTAGCTAGGGAAATCACTGAAAAACAAGTTGGCCAGTGATCAAAGATAGCTAGAGAAATGTAGAGGAAACAAGATCAGCTTGCTACTGATATTAAGATCAAACAAAGCCAGTTAGCAGCTGATATAAATGACAAAATAGAAATCAGATCTAAGCAAATTAAGTTTCAGATAGAACCAAGAGTGCAAAAGGTGTGTTTAAGAACGAAAGCAATGACAGAAGAAATTGGACCACATTAAACATAACTAAGTAGTGAAATTGAAAATTTGAAATCTAATTATGGGAGCATAAATGATAGTGCAGTAAAGGAAATAGCGTTGGTTGCTAAGAACTTAGTAGCAGGACTGAAATGTGTGCCACAAAAATTGGTTGCTGAAGGAGTGCATAGCCAAAGCAAATTAGAACCAGGATTTGATAGAGTTAAAAGAAATTAACGAAAAGTTCAGTCCGATAAGTAAAATAACTTACAAGAAATTGTGGACACACTTCATGTTCATAATGTGCGTAAAAGTGAGCATAACAATGTGAACAATGATCTACTTAACAATGACCAGTAATTACGGGTCGACTGAGACATATTATAGGTATAATAACAGACACAAACCACACAACATACGTACAGCTTTCTCCAAGTATCTTATGTCTGAAATAATAGCTCCAACATTTGATGATGGGCAGGCGGACAATCCGAAACGATTTCTTAGGAAGACCGAGGAATATTTAAAAATAAAAATACCATACAAACTGAGAATGCAAGTAATAAGAAAAATTAGAAAACGGCCAGAAGAATGGATACGTATGATACCTTCGGGTGAGGAAACCTATAGCGCGTTTAGGAATTTGTTGCTAACTCGCTGTTGAGGACAGACAGTTCTAAAGCGGATCAGAATTGAACTGGTAAAAGGCAAGTGTAATCCTGAAGGTAACTTGACAGTGACTGATTATTTCATGCGCATTGCGAAGAAAGCGCGAGTATCTGATCCTTCCATAAGTGACAAGGAAGCTTTGTGTGCAGTACCTCGCATAGAACACAAACATAATCCGATAGTGGCAAAACCAGCTGATTTTTAGATGTAATTGAATTGCTAACTGCGTTTCAAAGCAAAGAAAGACAACGCACCAGCAGTGAGGTAGCCCTTATTTTAGGTGAGAGAATAACAGACAAAATAATGAAAACAGAAACTACGAGGGTAATTCAAATATAAAGGGTAATTGTTGCATATCACGGAGGAAGCAGTTCAAAGCGGGGCAGTGGAGTGCGGGGGTTGAAGGTTGGTGTGTTAGGGATGGGGAACTAGCTTTGTTGCACAGAACACCTAGTAGTAAGAAAGGAAACTACGTGTTAAATCTTTGTCAACAAAACAGCGCTCCAAGTGCGGCGAGTTGGAACTAAAGTATGAAAAATCGCGCTCCCGAATGCTCACGCTGCCGGTAGCTCTTACAGGATTTTTCATACTTGCCTACATGTCAGTTTCAGCTGATTGTATGTCCTAATGCCATATTTCTACCGCTGACGCGTGAAGTTTAACACGTGAGTCTCCATAGTTGTGATTACAGTTTTTAAGGGTGCTGCATATTAAAAGCTCACGCAAATTAACTTTTATGTGCTTTAATAAATTCGGCACTCTTAAAAACTGTAATCACAACTATGGAGGCTCACATATTAAACTTGATGCGTCAGCGGTAGAAATATGGCATTAGGACACACAATCAGCTGAAACTGACAGGTTAGCAGGTGTAAAAGCAGTTTATTTGTTATAATTTCTTTTTATTAAAATTGTCCAATAGTCTGTACATCAATAGCTTTTATGAAATATTAATGAGTTCTGTAATGGTTGCAGGTTCAAATGACTAGTTTTCTTAATAGCAACAAGATGTTTTTTTTTCCAATTCTGACGCTGCCACTAATTACTATGTATGGCATAAAGTAAAATATTTTCTACTTTAATGAGCTACCTCAATGCAACCAAACAGTAGGATGTGGTATTTGACAGGGAAATGGGAACAATTACACAAGTTTGACACTTTTATTTATTCCTTCTAGCATAACAAAATTTGACATATTTGCGTAACAAGCACAAATAACCTCACAAAGAGGCTTCTTCTACATACATTATATACAACACTGTATTGCTCCATATGCGAACACCTGTTTTATCATCACTAGATCACTATTAGCCTGACAACAAATGTGCTCTTAAGAGTTTCACTTCATTTAACACTTTCACACCATTTCACTATGTTCAGCACCAGCACTGGACACCAAAAAGGCACAGCTTGTGAAGTTATACATCCACAATCACAGGAATACCTTTAACTCCAACTTTCCACCATACATATCCTAGAAATAAACAAAAAACAATGCAACGAATAGCAACATTTATGTATAACTAAAGTTTAAGTAATGAAAGTGACCTGGGTAAAGAAGGGCTAGGTCTTTATCATATTTACATTTAAAATATAGATAATTTTAGATGGATTATAACTAGGCTTAGTAGTCGAGCTACATTCAAGATGAATCAAGTCATCGGCATTTGTAGTCATGTGACAGAGTGCACAGTGTGCGGAACCAGTTCTGTCTGCTGTTCAGACAAAACGTGCACAACTTCATTCTTTTGGTAGCTCACCTACTAAGCTTAATTATAAACAATTTCACCAGTTGTAAATATGATTATCTAGCAAGTAATAAATTTTCTGCCAAAAGTCGCAGGTTTGCAATCTTAACACTCGTGACAACTTTAGCCAACACATTATTATAATATCAATGTGCTTTATTTAACACATAATTCGGTTAACGGTTCGGCAAATAACTCTTGAGAGTTAGATATCAAGAGTATGATTATCTTGTTTTATAGGCATTCATTAAAATATCAATCATATATGTTAATGTACATATAAATTCATTTATGTAAATTTGGTTTGGTTCGGCAAATACAAAACACTCATCTCTTGAAGACAATGTCAGTGACTTACTTGTGAAAAAATTGTTTCATATGACAATTCTGTATTTGTTGAAATAGGTTATGATGAGCACGATTTCTATTATCCACAGTTCGTTGAATCCATTTGTATTTTCTAATGTGGCAGTGTTATTGCTGCATTTGCTTATTAATATAATTTAAAATATGTAACCGCAAACAGAGGCACTTGATTATCTCCAGCCAAGTAAAAAGTCTTAGTCAAATCATGTGCCTATTACTTTGCAGAACAACCAATGTGTAATTTTTTAAAAATACATATTTCTTATAATATCCTGCAATTTTGATTACTATTCCACATCTTCTAAGGGTAGGTCAATTATGTATTTTACAACTGTGCAACAAATGGATGCAATTAACTGCCACATGTGCGTAAAAAGCTATGATAAACATTTTGTTAAATACACTATCTTCATCCAATATCATTGGTACAGTAAGCAGCTCTTAAAACTTATTGAAAATAAATAACGTACCTTCAGATTCTAGCTTTAGTTTCCAATGGGTATTTACACTGCAATGCTGCAAGAAATGTATCGTAGGCATATCCCACTACCTGCGTGGCTGAAAATTAAATACAAATGAATACAATTATCAATTAAATACATGTTAACACTTCCACTGTTATAACCTGTTAAAAGCATCTTACACCTAATTGCTACGTATTTCACCAATATTAATAGTAAATACCAATATTACACACACATATATTAAGTAGAAACAATGTAAATGTATAATTACCTCTGTCGAAGATCATTTGGCGACGAAAAACTTATATCAACATGCAACATAGCTGACGCTTCCAGAACACCAAACGTTTGTTTTCGTTACAAAACCTCAAAACTTGAATCAGCCAATCAGATTTTCGTACGGGTCTAGCAGTGCCACCAGCGCCACTCTGTGTTGTGCCGATAGAACTACTAGAGCTGGTGGATTCGTGTTTCCAGCTCCGCAATCCAAGTGGGACCCCTATGCTTTGTTGGCTGCTTCGCTAGGTTCTGGCGTCAGTACAGCCATGAGTGAGCAAGAGGTTCCTTCGTCTGTTGCGCAACGCATTATCAAGCTTTTAACCAATGAAGGGGCTAAACCTTCGGAGATTTTAACTCGTTTAAGGGCGCAGTTTGGGGACACTACACTGTCACAGAACCAAGAGTTTACTTGGGCCAGACAATTTAAGGGCAGCCGAGAATTTGTGGAAAACGAAAGTCATGCTCGACGCCCAAGGTCAAATCTCACAGATGACAACATCCGTACCGTTCGAGAGCTCCACTGTTGAAGGAATCGCATCAGAAGTTGATTTTCATCATGATCAACGTACAGTGACTGTAGCTTACTATTGCCAATTGTTAAGGTCTGTAAAAGCTGCCTACTGAAGCAAAAGACGTTGTATGCCCATCAGAGATGTCATCCTTCTCCAAGACAACACGATGCCACACACCGCCAATTTGACAATGGACACAATGCCGGACATGCACTGGGAAACCCTTGAACACCCTCCCTATAGTCCAGACTTGTCCCCCCCCCCCCCCCCCCCCACAGACTATTTTTTGTTTGCACCCATGAAAGAATCCCTTGGAGGGAAACATTTCGAAAGCAACGACAACGTCGAGGAGCATTTGCGCATTTGCTTGGCGACGCGCCCTCAAACTTTTTTTGAGGAAGGAATGTTCAAGCTTCCGAAACGTTGGCAAAAATGTGTATAGTGTGAAGGAAGCTATATAGAGAAATGTTGATATAGTCACTTGTGTATATATTTAATCAATAAATATTTTTAACAAAATTACCCTTTATATTTGAATCACCCTCGAATCACTAAGACTGCGAGAACACATTGGAACGCCATGCCATGTACTAATGGGAAAAGAAACAATGGAACCTCACCATCTCAGACCAACAATCGGCGTTCAAGAAACGCGTAGATGAACTACATGATCTTTCACAGTGGCAACCACACCAACCATCGATCTCGCGACCTTGAGATCAGCATGGGATCACGTAACCAACTGAGCCACCCAGACCGACTCATTTTGCCATTCACCTATTTTCGCACTTAACAGCAGTTGGCATTTGTCTCATGTTTAAGGGGGTATTTATGCGGTTGGGATAAAAAAAATCAATTTTGTGTTTATCAGCTTATACATTAGTTGGATACCATGAGAATATTATCCGAAAGTTTGAAGCATATATTACATCTAGAACTGTGTTAAAAATGTGTTTGTTTAAAGGGTTGCATGAAGTTACGCCCCCTTTCTGTCAGATATCACTCACTAAAAACAATTACTTCTACATTCTTTCCTATTTGGGCGGGCACACTTTCAGGAAGCATAGATACCTGGTTCAAGAAGACTGTGGCAAGATGGCAATTTGCGTGTTTTGTTTGTAAACAGATCTGCTACAAACTATGGTTATGGCCAACAGTTCTCCAAAAGTATTTAAGCTATTGCACTGAAATTGTGCACAGTTATTAAAGATACCAAAATGCGTTTTGCTGTGGAACAGAATTTTGCTAAAGTTATTAGAAGGTAAGCCATTGAGAAATACATGTGATAAAAATAATCCTAAAAATTCTCAAAATAATAAAATATTCTTTAAAAAATAACTAAGACGTTTAAAAAATTCTGTTCCACAGCATTTATTTATCTCTTATGTAATGTCTGAAAAAAACTAAAGGATTGCTTCAGTAGTTTTCAAAAAATCTATGCCCTAATTTGAACCTGTATTTTACATATTTTAATCAGCATAAATTAAATATAAAGTAATCATTTGTTTTTAAACTTTCTGGACATCTTCTACACGTGACCTTCTAACAGGGTGCAAAATTTGGTAATTCTATCTCAAACAGCAGTGAAGGTATGTTAAAGTTTGTATGAGGCTACATTTTTGCATATGGCGCCCCTTAACTGCTACACTACAGTACACATTACAAGTTGGTAGATACGGTGTGTCTGTTCGACTTGCATAGATCTATAAACCATTTCTCGCTACATACAAATGTTGATGCACCGGTATCTATCATTACTTTACAAAGTTTGTAATTCATCTCTAGCTTTATTAGTGGCGGATTTGGTAATTCTAGCTGGATGTCTGCGTTCTTTTTCCATTGTTTCCTATCCATTTTTATAGTGTTACATGTATTAAAGGGACTTCATGTGTCGGAATTACGTAGTAAAGTTGATGACCAAAGCTTGTGTGAGGCAGACAGTGCGAAAAGGTGTTTTCGTGCGACATTTTTCAATAGAGGTGTAATGATCTGTAGATTATACACAATCATGCCTTACTGGTTTTTCAATGTGGCCAAAGTTCCTGTTACAGGGCAGAAAAGAGTAACCAGGTACGATGAAATGCTGCAGTATTTTCATGAATGAAGGCCTTTATCGCTGAACATTGTAACGTTTTGAATGTTGCCATCAATATTAGACACAGTGCGAAAAATAATTGGCTATTTTACCAGATCCGTGAATTTCCACACGTACATTGTTGTAGTCCAGTTTTAATGTTGTGGATACAAACGTTGTACGTCCACAACTTTCCTTTGTAGTATTGCATGCCAGATGTAGGTTTTGGGGCACTAAAGCTATGTGCAAAAGAGTATCATCTGTATTAGTTTTGTACGTCTTCATTCAAGTTCATCCCCTCAGTAAACGAGGACAAGGGCTTTTGTGTTCCTTTCGTGCTCGGTGTTCTTTCATCTTTATAATCAAAGGGAAAAATGTGTAAATTGAATTAAGTTGCCTCACATGGCTCATAATTCGTGAAAATAAAAAAAAAAGTTGTCCGGTGCTGAGTTCGCTATTTTATCTTCGCAACAGCTCATATTGATAATTTGGTCAAGAAATAAGAGGTAAACAGTTGATAAGCATGAGTAGGGGGAAAGCATCAGAATTTTCAAGACATCCTAGTGTAACGTTGAACGAACCAGTCGTGTGAACCAACAAAGAAGAATCAAGATGAGGAATTTCAAGAATAGTGTGAAAGTGTAATTTTTGAAAGGAGTAGAGTGGAGCTGAAAGTACATAACTTTTTTATTAAGGAATATTCCACAATACAATGGGTTTCCTTCATAAAACAGTTCTGGTAAATAAGCTCCGATTGTAATTTAATCCTCCGCCGATATAATTACGTCGAGAAGAAGAATTTGCATTACTTGAAGTACCTACCTTTTAATAAGCCATGACTTAAAGTTTCTAGTCATTGGAAATAGATTTGTATGTCAAGAAGAGACAGAGGGTGGCGCTGTGGCCGAGCGGTTAGAGCGCAGCCCGGATTCCATCCTAGGTGGACGAAGCGGCGTCTTGGCGGGTTTTCCTGTTTCCCCCACCAGTCATTCCACCAATTGCTCCATTATCATCTTTCCAGTCGTCAGTTTCGCCTGCATTTCATATCATCCTTTTCCTCACCATCATACCTGGTGCTTGGCTGATCACCCGCTTTCAGGTCTTCACATTGTCCGGTCCACAGGTTCCTGTGCTCCCCGACAGGCGTCTGACCCTAGGCACTGGCTTGCAAGTCCTACATAAGGGGAAGGTAAACAGGTGAAGAAAAATACAAAAGTGAGATGATTGGGAAAAGGAGAGAGAGAGAGAGAGAGAGAGAGAGAGAGAGAGAGAGAGAGAGAGAGAGAGAGAGAGAGAGAGAGAGAGAGAGAGAGAGAGAGAGAGAGAGAGAGAGAGGGGGGGGGTGTCACCTTGTGTTTGTACAAAAAATACTGAAAGTAACTTTTAAAGCTGTCAGATTTAGTTCTCTCAGTTTCTCCTTCCCCGTCATTTGCATTCACGTTTGATACACTAACCTCTCTCAATCAGTACAATTGTTATTTTCCTCTATACTTCCGGAATCAGTATTCACCTTCAGTCTGCTTTTCATGGTTTCTACCATTTTCGCAATTTGCTGCTTACTTAGCGTTATATTAAACGTGAGGTTAATATATTTTTATTTCACGCGATTTCTTTTTCCTGGCGTCCGGCTAATTCTGATTTTGACAGCAGTATAGGATATGTATTTAACAAATCCACTAGCGCCAATCTAGGCTTAGGATTTTCCTCTGGTTCAATTGTTAATACGTAGCAAAGGCTGATAGCAAACCGGCTTACATAACATTAACTACACTATGCACAACTCATCTCACCTACCAGCAGGAAGAAAATTGTAAACAGTTCCTGGAAGACAGATATCTATGCCCTCATTGCCTGCCGTTTTAAAAGCACAGGATAAACAAAACTTGTAATTTCAGCTGGACGGTGCGATTGCCAAAACTCGGAAGTACTTGATCAAACCGAGTTGTGACATTCTACTCAGGCATTTAGGTGCACTGTCCGTTTTGCGGGCATCTATGAGACTTCTTGCTAGTCTCTTCCTCAGCATTAGTAGTATAGTTTTCTGTTTCTAGCTGTTCCTGTATTGTGTGAGTAGCTGTCACAATCATACTGACATTTCTGACATCAAGAGATTCCCCCTCGGTCAAGGACACTTTGCAGTGCGATATACCAATATTTACTGGCATTAGATAAGATAACGCTCACGCTTTATTTTAATTAGTTTATTATGTATTTACTTACGTTGCACTTCGTTTTCTTGTGACTTATTATTACGGCAAGGCAATTAATGATTTTGCATCTTTTTCTTATGAAGGTTGAAAGATTGCTTGCATGTATGGAAAGGTATGACATTGACTAACGGGTTAAATAAAAGCAATTTGTTAGAGCATTTTTTTTTTTTTTTTTTGCTTTTTTATATTTTTTTACAAATGTTATTTTTTTGTCAATTTTAAGCTGGTTTTGAGCATTTTTAACTTTTCCGAAAGGGTGGGAGATTTGTATTTAAATCGAGATTTTTATTAAAATTCAGTATTTTTCCTTGTCATTGCAATTTCTTGGAATTAAGTAGAGGTTATGCTAACTCCTATCCCTGTTTCTCAAGGCATGTGCTTATGGGACTTGCCCACACTACCAAGGAAATTCCTATCTCTGTGTAAACCGACATTGTGCTGTTAACCCTACAACACTAACACTAATATGTTTTCATAGTGCACTATCGCTAAACATTCGTAAATTTGACTACTCGAAATTAAAAATGTTTCCAGTGTTTAAATATTAATTCACAAAAATAAAATATTTAGTTAATAACACCATTACTTATGATGTACCATACCACCTGCAGTCTTTTCTTGCATCTACCTGGCTTGCACGAATAAAAAAAGGAACACACTTGTATATAATACTGTCATACATTTTAAGAAATAAAAAGGAAATTAAATCACAATAAAACTATGTTAACTCTTATGAAATCCTGTTAGAACATCTTAACTTATAAGTAAAAACCTCAGATTAAGTAATTCACAAGCATATTTACAAAAAGAATTAAACAAAAATTAGCTCTGTTTCATTTCTCCCTATTCACTTAGCTTTCCTCACTGCACTGGACACAACATATAGCTCGGTGCTCTGCAAGTTGAACAGTAATTTGTAGTCATCCTACGTTTCGAAGGACAGTAAAAGCATGTGTTTCTTGCTCCAGGTAGTGGAGCAGGAAGTTGTTCATCCTGAAGGCCGAGATTTTCAAGAATAATTTTCCTCAGAGATCTACGCAGGTTTGGAATCAGCAGACGTTTCCTCATTTGTGCTTCAGTCAGGGGAAAAATAAAGAGGTTTCATAAACTCCTTTCGTGACAAAGGATGTTTATTACGGGAAATCTGGTTGAGGCAGTATATTACATAGGCGTTTATGAAAGCAACATTCAGCATTCCATAAAATACACAGTGGCCATCTTTTTGTTTTCCTGCTACTGGATACATTGTTACACATTTGGTCAAGTGAATCCACAGCTCCTTTCGTAGCATTGTAGGTATCAGTAATTACAGGCTTTTTTGTCACATCGTTGAGCTCCATTTTTTCATGCATTGTAGACAATAACACTACCTTTTCTGGTTTTGGCTTGTAGGAAACCAACACCTTTTCCATGTCAAAAACAAACATAGAAGTTCCAACTTTTCTTGCACGTGAATTTTGTAATTCGGTTGGAATTTCTCTCTTGTTTGTTCTAATGGTCCCAACCATAGTCAATCCAAAATTTGGACGCAGAATTTCTTCAGCCAAATGGACACTAGTAAACCAGTTGTCCATGGTTACATTTCAATGGGATTTATGGATAGGGTTGGTTATTTCCTTCACAAAAAGTCTCCTAATGGCAAACCGTTACGGTTCGTTGACTTTCCAAGGTACGGAATTGCATTGATCATGTAATGAGTACTATCGTCACAAAGCATTACAATTTTGATCCCATACTTGGCAGGCTTATTAGGAATATACATCCTAAATGGGCATTTGCCTCTAAAGGCTAGAAGTTGCTCGTCGGCTGTCACGAAAGATCCGGGATTATAGTTCGCAATGCAGTTAGAAACAAACTCATCCCATATCTCTCGAATTGCTGCAAAAGCATCAGTCTTCTTTCTCTCTTCACGAGTGCTTTTGTCAATTGTAAGAGCATCGAGCAAAAATGCAAAACGTTCAGCACTCATAACTGACTTAAATTCTGTCCCACACAGGCTCGTCAAACATTTCACGGACTGAAAGACGATTATTTTTGATGAGATTAGTTCTCTACTTGGGCTTTTAGCACTTTCTGCAGTACTGAAAAATGATTATTTTTCAGTACTGCAGAAAGTGCTACAAATCTAAGTAGAGAACTAATTTTGTAGTGCTAAAAGCCCAAGTAGAGAACTAATCTCATCAGGATCAGTGGCCGCAATTGTTTTCAGTTTTGTAATTTTTATCTTATCAATTTGTTGGTTGGTATACGGAACCACATTTTCAACGATTGATTTACTAACGGATAATCGGAAGTATTCTTCTGGGGTAAGTGCATTCTGAGCCTCTCCCATGGAACCTTGCCTGTAGTAGATAATATTCCGCTTAGGAGTCCGACTAATTCTTTCTTTCGGTTTTGTTGCCCACAAGTGCCCTCCTCTGCCTCGAAGAGTTCTTTTTTAGCAATGTTATTTTTGAATATGACTCTACAGTATAATGAGTTTCCTCATCTGAATTCTTTTCCTCTTCCTGTTCTCCAAGAACAATCTAAATGTTCTGAAATTGCAGGAGGCTGGTTCTGCTCAGTTGAGATTTTTCTTGCATTGATGTTTGTGGATGTACACAATCTTGTTTACTTGTTGTCGGCTTAGTATTTACAGTAATTTCGATTGTACTTGGGGTGTTAGGGCATGATATATGTCGTGAAACTGGTGGCTCATCAGTCCCCTTTTGAAACTTTTTGCTCTTGCTATTGGATTCAATTAAGTCATCAGCATAATTTTCATCTTTATCCTTATATACATAAGTAGGATCCGTTATACGTACTATCGTCTGAATCAAATACATCGTGAGCTTCCACAAAATCTTCTGTTTCACAGCAGTCTTCATCTGTTTTATCTTCCTCGTAAAATTTGAATTCTTTCAATATTTGATCGACCTTGTCAGAGTCAAGATCAGACAACGGCACTGGAAAACGTAACGTCATACTTGAACTCGAGTAGATAGCACTTCAGAGCCAATAAGTAATCTGTATTACGCACAAAATACTTTACCTGGAAACAAAGAAACACAAAATAAAATCACGGAACAAACAAAATACTAACACCATCGCCAATACCTCGTAATATTTACGAACTGAACCCCGTACCTCACATACAAACTGGAGAAATGTTAATATCAACCTTACTTCAGCAAGAGTTTCCCTCCAACTGAGACTAGAAGAGCAGCCAGTCGCCACGCATACGCAGAAGTGGATGAAAAGTCGAGTAAACAAAATGGCGTCGTAAAATTTACGACGTGTTCTAAGGTTAAGTGAGGGATCAAGTTGTTCCTAACATCTGTACGAACACTATGAGAGCATAATGCCTAAAGTAAAGGGAGATACTAGAGTTAAATTGAAGGCATTTGTTTCAAAATACGGATATATATATATATATATATATATATATATATATATTTTTTTTTTTTTCACGGACGGTAAAATATTCTGCAAGATCTGTGATGTGAGAATGGCTGCTGAAAAAAGGTTCACGGTAGAGCAACATATGTCACGGGAGAAACGTAAACGTGATCTGCAGCGACTTCGAAAATAAATCCAGTAAGTTTACAGCAGATGCTTCTGGGCGAAGCTCATTTAACATTTTTGCCATTTTGCGAGAAACTATGTGAAGCATCTTTATCTGCTGATGTTCCACTTCACAAGCAGAATCATCCTAAGCCGCGCTTTCTTAGAAGAGGAGACCGGAAAATCAATTCCAGATCCCAGAACCTTGAGAAACACCTACGTGGATCGGTACTACGACAAAACGTTGCTACAAATAAGAAAAAGGATTGGAGAAAAAATATATTCGAGCAATTCCGCGAACATGTCATACCGAGTGTTAAAATTTGAAATTAATGTTTCACTTTTTTTTACTGAGGAAAGATGATGCTAGATACTCCAAAGTATCTTATGAAGTGAAAAATAAATGTTTTAAACGTGAATATGGGTTCAAATTTCACTTCTTACCCATATATTTCCAAAGCACTAAAAATAAGCGCGAATAACGGTGATTTTCATATCAATATTTCAGGAGCTATGTACAACTGTTTTAATTTTTTTGTTCTGTGCATCACACAATGACTCTTCGTCTTCTAAACGTGTATATGGCTAATAATTTTTGACATTTATAAATAATCCTTACAGCCTCTTTAATTATTACTGCGTGTCAATGTCAGTCACGGTAAATAAGGATAAAGTCCTCTGGAGGGAAAAGTAATAGACTGAAATAAATATCCTTTTTGATTCTGCGTCATTACAATATAACAAATAAAAAAGTATCAGAAAGTTTTCCTCTATAGTCATTAGTTTTCCCACAAAACACGTGACTAACGGACAATTAGTGCTGGCGCCATGTGGTCGTCATACGCGTGCAGTGCTTCTGAGACTTCAGTCAGGATAGACGTATCAGTCTGTTTCTGACTTCATGGCTAAAACACCAGCCCAAAGACAATGTGAATACAAACAACGTCTGAAGGAGCAAGGCAGTTATGCACAATGGAAGGAAACAATAGAAGTGACTATGAGGAAAGGAAGAGCAATACTGAAACAAACAAAACAAGGAAGAGAACACCTCAAAGCTGAATATAGGAGACATAAGCAAGCACAGAGGACAAGACAGAAAATAAGAGACCAAGAAGGGATTGATAAGGATACTCCAACATCAACCGCTTTCAAAAGCAAACGGTATTTCGGAAAGTGCAGAAAACGTGTTGAGGAAGCATTGCCGCAATCTACACGTAAAAGAAAAGAAATGATTTGTAAATTAGCAGTTGAAGAGGGATTACATGTTGTAAAACCAAAGCATTCTGTCCTGGTGTCAGGAAAACAACTATCAGAGGAACTTAAAAGTGCAATCATCAAGTTCTGTCAGGATGATTCAATATCTTACCAAACTCCTGGAAGAGATGATTTTATTGAAATCCATGTTCAGGGAGAAACAAAAGAAGTTCGCATTAGGTATCTAGTGGTAACATTAAAAGAAGCACATGCACTCTTTCTACAAGACCGAGTAGAAATATCCGTGGGGTTGACAAAATTCGCTGAATTACGCCCTGCTCACGTGCGTCTTCAAAGTCACATCCCACATAATGTGTGCACATGCATTATACATGAAAATACGAAGTTTCTTTTCAAAGCATTGTGTAAAAATCACGTACTCAGCGAGACTGAATTTCGTAAGTTCATAGCACAAGTGGTTTGTGATCAGAAATTGAGTGAATGTGTGCAGGGAGGATGCTCCAACTGCCCGGGATTGAGTGGAGCAGACATTTCGGATAAACTTGCTAATTCTCCATGCGAATGGAAGCTGTGGAGTTCACGTAATGGAAGAATGGAAATAGAAGTTAAAAATGGGTATGTAAAAGACTGCATTGAAGAACTGAGCAATTGCCTGCCACGTTTCCTAAATCACGTGTATGTAAAAAGACAGCAATCCGAGGCCTTTAAGAAGGCTCGGGAAAATGTTGCAATTAGTGAAGCTGTGATACAGATCGACTTCTTTGAGAACTACACATGCAAGGCGCAAAATGAAATTCAAGCTGCCCACTGGAACAATATACAGATCTCAATGTTGACTGCTGTTGCCTGGTATAGGAAAGAAGATATCGGTGAAATTCAGAAACAATCTTTTGCTTTGGTGTCTGATTATGTATCACATGACAAATATGCAGTTGATATTTGCTTAAGGAATATATTTTCGGAAATATTGGATATTGTTCCGAATCTTGAACTTGTGAAAGTGTCTTCTGATGGAGCTGCTAGTCATTTTAAGCAGAAATACACATTGAGCCATGAGACATATATTTCCGAAGTATTTGGAATCCAAATTGAATGGCACTTCTTCGAATCCTATCACGGAAAGGGGGCAGTAGATGCGATTGGAGGTCAAGTGAGGAGGATGGCATAGACAGCTGCGAAAGCAGGAAGCAGGATTCAGAGTGCTGAAGAAATTGTTAATACTGTTAGAAAGAAAACCAAAATATGTATTCTTGAAGTTTCTCTGCCTGAAATTGAAGAAGCAAAAGAATTTCTCGACAAAAGATTTGAACGTATTTCACCTATGCCGTCCACTCAGCGGGTTCATTATGTGAAAGTATTATGTTTAAATGTTGTGGAATATGCTTTTCTTTCATGTGCGGAAAGTGTCAGAATGATACACAACTTTCGGAAATAAAAACAGTGTAGTGATATGCGCGTGTACTACGGGACTACTGCATCTAACGTTCCTGCTTTTTAGTGTTTGAGATTTTTAGTTTTTAGCACTCGTTTTTACCACAATTTGACGTTTTACGTTTTAATGTTTTAAATGTTTAGTTTTAATGTCTTTTTTAGATTTGAGCTTTTACACTTTTTATGAGTGGTTTTACCAAGTTTTTAACTTAGCGCAATTACGTGCCGTTTAGTGCTTTTATGTTTGCGCTTTTAGTTGCTCTTTTAGCCCTCACATTTTAGGCAGCTTTTAGGCGAGTTTTAGATTTTTTTTTATATTCTGACCTAGGGCCCAAATGACCTAGTTGTCGACGGGCCCCTAAACTCCATCAATCCAATCCAATCCAATCTAGCGTTCCTGCACTATAAGGAGTCCAATCATGTGATACAGGTATGTGCTATGTGCTCTCATGTGTCGTCTTTGTTATGGTTTTGAGTCGGCTTTTTATACTTGCAACGACGTAACTGTAATAAGAAATGAGAGCTGTCAACATGTTTATTCTGTTAATGTTGCATGACAGTAATGCTTCTGCAAAGGAGATGATTCTTCTCAAAATGATAAATACAATTACACACCTGTATGTATTACATGTATGTAACGTATAATACGTATCACTATGATTTACCATATGTTATACCATGTAAAACAAAGACAAGGTATTACAATTTTCGCAAGTGTCAGTTAGTCACAAACTCATGTCAGTCACGCTGCCCTTTTGAATAAATATCTCCAGATGAGAATAACATGCCAAACCTTTTTTCAGGTCATTTGAAAGCTTAGAAGTTTCTCTCAAGTGATTTTTCAGAACAAATCAAATTAGAAAACTTTCAGAGAAAACGGAGGACAAACGTTTGAAGTTGGACCTGCAGTTGACAAAAATGTCAGTAAGTCACGAAAAGTTTAGCGCTCATTATTAAATAATTGTTTTAATTTTTTAAGGTTTTTATATTTCCTATCACAACCGCCAATGTATTCTCTGTCATCGTATGTCGTTAAAATAACATTTTTACGCCTGTATTGACCATTAGAAAGACATTTTAGAAAGAAAATGTAGTGTAAATGTCAGTTACTCACACGCGGAATTGCTCATTCGTATCCATCGACTAGACAACAGACTCTGTAGGCCGTTATGTAGCGAATGTTATTGTTGGAGTTCTAGAAGCACACAGCTCTGTAGAACGATTTCTACTATAGTGTGAGCGGTTGGACAAAGTGAACTATTCAACCATCAGCTTAGTATTTGACCATGCATTGAGAATAGTTTGGCCTAATGGGATTCGAAACTCCAATGGATTGCTTTTTATAACAGACACAGTACCCTACATGATAAAAGCTGCTGCTTCTTTAAGTGCACTCTACCAAAAAATGGTGAATGTGACGTTTAGCGCATGAATTACACCGGGCGGCGGAAGAAGTATGTGCAGATTTTCGTGAAGTGGATAAATTAATTAGATGCGTCAAGAAAGTATTCTTGAAAGCCCCCTCTCAAGTTGTAGCATTCAGAGCAGAATCTCCAAAAATACAATTGCCCATTTCACCTGTTTTGACTAGATGGGGAACATGGCTCGAGGCTCGCAAGAATTTCGACGTTGTGAAGAAGATAGTTGACTCTTTTGATAATGCTGAGTCTGTGTCAGTAAAAAAGGCGCAAGAACTGCTGGCTGATAAAGAAATTGCGGATAAACTTTCTTACATAAAAACCAGTTTTGGATTCCTTCCTGATGGAATAACTTCTGGAAAAATCTCAAGTGACATTAGTGGAACAGTTACAACTAGTGGATAAAATAGTGCATGATTATGAGCCGTGTAAATGGTAAAGTGGGTGATGCAGTGTCAATGAAAATGAAGTGTATAGACAAGAACAGGGGAATTGACAGAGCTTTGTCTGGTGAACATTTTTCTCTTGCTGACTGAGTTAAATCCAGGAAATATTGCTTGGTTTCAGTATGTTCCAAATTAAAATTAAAATATATTGTTTAACTACACTGTCAATTGCCAGGATCATATCAGCGTCGCCGGTGTGCCGGAATTTCGTCCCGCAGGAGTTTTTACATGCCAGTAAATCTTCTGACATGGAGCTCTCGTTTTTAAGCTCGGTATGTTCCAATTGTTTCCGTTTAAGGGGATAAGAGTTTTTCTATTTATAAGTCAGTACTAGCAGACAGTAGACACTCATTTTTGTTTGAGAATCTCTTAACTGCATTTAAAAATTGTTATAAAAGTGCCTGAAATGGATTTTATACAATAAAAGGTATTGTAACATGTTTTAAGTAACTTCTATAATTTACTCTCAATATTTCCATATTGTGATCAAATTGCGTAAGCTTTTACGGCCGATGTCATAAAATACACAATGATTATCCTGGCTTGTGGGCTGTGATCTAGTGTAATTTTTTCTACTAGACCACGGCCCACAAGCCCGGATAATCATTTTGTATTTTATTTTGATATATTTTATGTAACTTAGAATCAAGTGAGTGCTCAATGTAATAGTAATAATAAACAACACTTTTACAGGCAATATTTTACTTTTTGGTAATTTTTTAATTTTTTGGTTTTTTGTTGTAAGTTTTAGGTCATAAATGTCTTGTTTATTTTTCATTTTTTACCAAATTATAGGTCATTAAATGCCTTACCCTACTCATCTTGATATGGTTGTTGTAGGATTGGGACAAAAACAATAATTTCGTACTGTAATATTGCATTTTCCGTGCATTCATGTAGTTCAGTTTTATATTCTTTTTTAAAAACATATAAAGCATGGGCATGTAAAGACGTACAACAAGAATCGTCAAATCTCCTCATAAGCAAAAGATTACAATGTATGTACATTTTCTGTGTAAAGGCATTTTAGAGGTGCATATGGGAGTTTCAGCAACAAAGTTGAATCTTAGAGTGTGATTTTTAAAAATAGTAAAACATACTGCAATTCTAAAATCAAAGCGCACTTTGAACAATTTGTCAAGAGGGCTTGGGACTGCCTCAAGGTCAAGTGCCACGTATTTTTATAAATTCGCAACTATGTTTTACAACACGTAAACATTCGATGTTTATTAAAGGTAGCTTGCTTCCCACACTATGCCCTCGAAAGTGTTGGAATATTCAAAAGTATGCTCACTTTATTCGGACTTTCAAAGGTTAAACATACAATAAAGTAGCATTTTACGTAATATTAAAATGCCCCTTTTCAGATAGGTAAGGCAAAGTGACATTTAATAGACAAAAGTGACATTTCATGTAGAGGACGTCAATATAGTTGGCAAAAATAGTGAAAAACCGACAGGATATGATATAGAAATTGCAATTATATGAAATCGTGTTTACAACCATAATGCCAAACCTGTTTTGTATAACTATAAACACCGTGCTTATTTTGCTAAAACGTTATATTCCGAGGACATGGAAAAATTTGGAACTTTTATTAAGTACCCTTATCACTTGACTTTTAGCATTTAATTTCTGCCCAAACGTTGTCCCTCATGTGATTTTTGTAACTGTCACATGAGGTTACAAAGATAGGGATTTCGCCCCACTGAGGTGATTAATAAAAGCCGGAATGATATGGACTCGCATGCGATACAGGTTAGCTGGACGCATAGTATGAATGACGTCAGAAGTACAGCACGGCCATCAAATGTGCAAACAACTGCCACTGTATAAAAAGGGGTCAAAAACAGCGTAACGTATGACGCAAACGTTCCTCTCCGTCGAAGACGTCTACTTTAAGACCTATAAGATCTCGTGTTCGGTGCCCGGACTAGCTCTAGCAAGAGGTCCTAAACTGCAGGGTGTGCGTGGGTTATGGTAGGAATGCAACCAAACGAAGAATTAACCAACATATCACTTTATTTGTAAATTTCCAGATTTGTAGAGAACTGCCGACGGTATTTAAACAGAATGTAACTTTGTAACTTCAACTACAACGTTATAACTCTTTAACTTTGTCACCCTTTAGCAACCGCCGAATTACGCATACGCGCTTGCTTACGTACAACTCAGAAATTGCACGTGCGTTATCTCGACTCGATTCAAGACGAGTATGTGTTGCGTTGCATTTGTTTTGCGCGAGCAACACGAAGGAAGCGATTTCCATTGGCTAACTTTAGAGCACGTCATGGTAAGATAGGAATCAGCCCGCGGAATCACTATGGCTTCGTACAAACAACAATTGTAACCTTATCACTTATTTAAATCTGCCTAGGCTTCCATTCTTGAGACTTCAACATATTCAGCTTTATTACGTCTTCCCCTTAACTATTGACTAGAATCTCCTTTTGTTTCTTTCTATTATCAAATATATATATATATATATATATATATATAATTTCGGTTTCACGTAGTACTGTGCGAACTATAGTGAAGCATTGCTTTGCAAATGTTCGTAGACTCAAGGTCAAAGTGTAGTATAACGCGACTCTTCTGTTTTTTTTTTGTTTGTTTTTCGCAGTGAGCTCCAGACGTGGAGTGGTAATGTTCTTTCTTGGTCAGGCTGTACCTACCTGCAGTTGTTTACATGCGCGAGCCATAACTTAAAGTCCATGTGCAGGGTACCTATAGAAAAACGCACACGCCTCCGGCCTTTGGTGATTAAGAAACACAAAATGTATAAAAAATACTGTCTTCTGCACTAGTGAACATTTTCCCATGCACACGCCAGCGCTTAGTGTCCATGTCGGGCGTATTTCGTTATGCCACTACGTCGCGGAACGAAGTGAATTGACAACAGTGGAACGAGTTCACATTAGGGAAGTGACAGCTACAGCGGAAGTTGAACGAGATTATTAAATAACAATGAAAAGTGAAGTGACAGTATTGGGGGGAAAATAAAAAAGAAAGGAGACCCTGGATAAACTGCCGCAAGTCAATGATTCGGAAAGTTACCTTGGCATGTATTGCTTCAAGAAACCTAAACTGCCTTCTTGATATTGCTTTCAGAGCAGCACGCTTTGCCTATTACCTTTGCATTTTGAGATGAAGGATACTTCTGGGGAAGTTCTGTGCAAAAAGAAAGTTTTTCTGCTACAAAAGGAAGCCATACAAATTATTTGCGGTATTGGGCCTCATTCCAACAGTCCTTATTTTAAAATCGTTTAAATTTCGCTCTTATTGGAGAATATGAATATTTGCTCCTACCCCTTGCATGATTTTACAACAAACCTAGTCTTGCTGACTAGGGTATTAGGCATTCAGGTAATTTTCACAAGCCAGCAAATACTTTTAAAACAGCCCTAAGAAGAATGCTAGGAACTCTAAGAACCATAGAGCTTTTAAACAGAATTGGCCATTCATAGGCATACTTCATACCAAATGGAATTTCAATATGTTATGTAAGTTTTTTAATGTGCAGGTATCTCCTGCAACTTGCGATTTCAAAATTTTCGTAATTGTGCACTATACATTATGAATTTTGAAACACACAGTGTTAATAATGTTAACGGTTTGATGTTAGTTTTTTACTGCATAACAGTGAATATCTCTGAATGAAACTCGCAGTGGGCCCATGTGAATAAACAAATGAACTAAACCATAAAAGTACAAGAAGCTTACTGCAAGAAAAGTGCTCATTATAATACATTTATATAACTAAAGGTAATTGCCATTTGACATCCCAAATGTTCTCTGGTGTAAGTTGTTTAATTATATTTGAGACTCTGGAAGCTATTCTAAGTTCTTCCCCTTTCACAGATCATAATTTTGCTGTGCGCGAGTCACTAACATGTGACCAGTGCACAGCTTGAACGTTATCATTCACCCATGAAACTGGTAACATGATCTCCATATAAATCATTGTAATGCTAGCAGAGCTTGATTCACTGGTATGTTTCAATACTAATTGCAGCATCTAGTCTGTGCTGCTGGGTTAATGTTTTTAAACCCTGCCACCACTGGGTTAGCATAGGCGTCGCGAAGGGGGGGGGGGGGCAAGGATGGGCCGCGGCCCCCCCTTGGAAATTAATGAACTTAATGTGCTGACTATTAAACTTTTATTTTAATTTTTATGTAAAGAACAATTTCTATTTAGCGCAAATTTATACGGTTATCCGCAACAAATACTATAACTTTTGACAACAAAATAATGAATCAATGTTATCTGACTGCAAAATTCTAACATTTGCCCCCCCCCCCCTGGAAAAAATTCTGCCGACGTTCATGTGGGTTAGTGTATTCTCTGCTTAGAGTTTCTGTATTCAGTACATCAACTATTGTTTTATTCATTCTTTTACGTTGACAGAAATCAGAGTTTGTGTTATATATCTATGCTAACCAAGATCTAAAACAGAAATGTTTGAATTGTAGCACTCTGCATGTTTGCAATTTATCTCCTGTAAACATTTCAAACTTGAAAATATATTTTGTGTTAGTTTCATATGACATTCTCTAACCTCTTAGCCTTTGTTAGTGGGTGTACAAATTATTCTTAATAAAGCTTTATTACTTTCTCAAATGTACTTGCATTAAGTAAAGGAGGTATTGTATTCCGGTTAGTACCAAAATTTCATCGGAAATGGTTTGAGACTCCCTGAATTAAAAATAAGCATTTAAAGAAAAAGGTGTTTATGCATTCGCATGCGCGCGCAGGTCATCTATAGTAAAATTAAATGCAAAGTGGGTTAAATAGCTAAGTTTTTAAGTTCAGCACTTTTCAGCGATGTTACAGGAAGATTTAAAAGAAGAAAAACCATTCTAAACTATCCTTTACATGCATTTTGTTTTTGTAAAAAATGGCTAACGATTTTGATTAAATTACTATATATTTACGCTATTTTGACGGCAAAATAAATATATGTGTTGCGTTTTCTGGGTATAGCCCATAGATGGGAAGAACTGACACATTGTGTCACTTTCACTACATCGTAGCTTTAACCCCGTCCACTGCCTCACAGCGATTGCCTACCAGGCCACGCCTCCCACTATTGTCTACCTTAGAGAATCGGTGAGTACTTCAAATTGTGCCAGTAAGTGGAGAGGGTAAATGCTCAATTGCATTGCTGTCACCCCTCTTCCCCATGTCCGGTATAGTCTCTGGTGTTCTCTTTTTCTGAATGACTTTTGTATAACTCAGGTCTGGGAAGCAAGGCACTGGAAGTGTGAATTTACCATCTCTCGTCCCAACCACTGTCTTTCAACAGCCAGGTAGAGCCAGTTAAACCGGTTGTTTCTGGCTATAGTCGCGTGGCAGTGTAAACAGAACAGTGGTGGCTGCACATGCAGCATGAGTGAACGACGAAGGTTTAATCGGGACTGGGAGAACATTGTTCATCTTCCCTTGCCATAGATGAAATTACTGATATTAAAGATCCATTTACATATGCTCTTTTGGCTCAAGATGAACTACAATTGGCATTCATTAACCTTCCAAGCAACACACCATTTCGCAGTTCAGGAAAACTTGGTTTGGATTTGTACACATCACAACCGAAAATGTTGCCTAAGCTGCGCCTTTTTGCAAGTAAATTATTGGCCATGTTTGATACTAATCAATGTGAACAACTCTTTAGCATATTGACATTGAACAAGAGCTTGCTACGGATAAACATCTTCAATGTGTTCTACGTTTAAGTTCATCTAGTTTGCAGCCAGATATTGAAACGCTAATATTTAAAACAAACCAGCACGGATACCAACCGTGTAAATTAGCTATCATAACTACGCCACTATCTAATAAAATGTACATTGCAAACAATTTTAATAAACATTCGATATAAATTGTAACGTTTCTTTTTGAGAATACAGTATAGAAACTTTTAAATATCTTTAGTAGTGCAAGTAGTGCAATAACTATTGTATAACAAAACAAAACAAATGTAACTAAAGGTAATAAACATGTTAATTCTATAGAACTGCTTTTGTCAACTTAAGGTTGACTAGAGCTATCTCATCAGCAACGTGGTGAGAGAGCTGTTTGTCACACAATGCCAATATGAGCCGTCTACGTCCTTCATTCATATTCTCTATAGTGTCATTAAACCTCTTTGTGCTTTCCTAGCCAACTCATGAGTTCAGAAGTATGCATTTGATTACGTCGCAAAAGACGTTTCACCCGAACCCGAATGGCCGCTACTGCGGCACACCTCGCCTATTTGTTTACCTGCCAGATAAAAGGAACCACGGAGGGGTGTAAAGCATTTCACACATCCAGTGCTCATCTTGCCGACCCTGGTATAAGAGGGAAAATCTTACTACTATAAAAAGCGCTTAATTCGTCAAATACTTTCTTTTGTGATGCTAACCATTTGAGACATTTGTTATTGGTTTGAATTTTCCACTATCTATGGTTATTCCTTTTTTTACTTTCTCTACGTTTAGTAAAGTAGAAGTAGTATTGTGTTCCACCCAAAACTTCGATGTCGAGATTTCACCGGAAATATGTTTTAGGCACCTTGAATCCAAAAAACACATGTTTAGAAAAATGTGTGTGTGTGTGTGTGTGTGTGTGTGTGTGTGTGTGTGTGTGTGTGTGTGTGTGTGTGCGCGTGTACAGCATAACTCAAAAACGAAAAGTCGATTAAAAACCAAAGTTGGTATTTAAGTTTAATGTCTTTCAAGGATGCGACACGAAGATTTTGAAGAAAATTCCTCCACCCTAAACTACCCTTTACATGGAAAATGTTTATTTTCTTGAAAATGGCTCTAACGATTTTGATTAAAACGCCGTATGTTTGAGATATGTTATGGCAAATAAAATGTACATATTGGATTTTCTGGCTATAGCCCATGAAGTCCTATTTACTCTGGGTGACTTTTGCGTAACTGGTAAACCGTAAGAGATAGGCCTAATCTTACCATACAGAAAATGTAGGTCTTACTAAAACACACAATTTGTCTAAATACATTTTTTATAGAGTGACCAATTTCGGAGATATTCCTTGTAATTTGCGAGTTTTAGAATACTTAAACTGTCAAATGGAACATCGCTATTCATTTTTTATGTTAACCGTGCAAAGAGAACGGAATTTGACAGCTTTAAAGGATTTGACTCGCTCTAAGCCTACTGTATTCCCACATTTCCCTAGCACCTACAAGGAAATTCTGCAAATGTTTACCTCTACTAACACGAAGAACATAGAGGAATAAGAGCTTGTAAGAATGGTTAGTACAAGAGTAGAGAAAGTCATGTGAATGCAACACATCAGATTTTCCCCATCCTGGTCATACAAAATAGAATAGAATGTCAGACATCACATAGCGAACAGCTCCTTAAATATTATACACATTGTACCCTCGTGGAGCCTAAACCAAGGTCGTGTCTGGAACGCATACTACATACGTGCCTACATCCATTTATATAGATATACATACACACATGGCAGATACAGTTAGACATGCCTATTCGTTGAAAACTGCAAGTTATTTGGCACGCGTGAAACTGTCCTCTGCCGTTAAGGTAGCCTCGCGTTCCAGACATGACTTTTTTTTTTTTGTCCATAGGTGTACATACAAGCCAATATATAACGAAACCACTCCTACAAATATCTGGATTAACATGGAGTGGATATAAGAATAAACATTTGTAAGAATAATTTGTACACCCGTGGACAAAAAAAGTCATATCTGGAGCGCCAAATTCGTTTAAGTCCGACACGGCACAGCACCTTGATTATATGGGTTAGTAATATTAAGAATTGGAACCTGTGACAACTTGTTGCTGCCGCTGCACAACTATCGCGGATGATGTAAACAAGGCACTGTGTTATGTAGGACTTAAACAAATTTGTCGTTCTAGAAATGACTCATTTTTTCTCCACGGGTGTATACGAGTGAGTAGTCATATTATTGCATTAAATCAGATTTTTTTTTTCAATTTCATTTAAATCGGGTCAAAGCTTTGCAGGAGCAGCCACATTTCACATTTCATTATAGATACAAAGGGAACAGAGGCAGTCAAATGTTAAAGAAATGGATGCTATAATGCTGGCCTTGCAATTCCATACTCTTTGCATGCCATTGGGCAGTTGAAAATCCACAGGACTTTAAAAGAATGACAAAGTATTGAACAATTTAAACCATTAATAATAGATATCTCGGAAATGACTTATGCTACAAAAAAGTTTATTTGAAATAAATTGTATGTCTTAAAGATATCTGGATTTTTTTTTAGTACTGTACTGCGTAACATACCAGTTATACGATACAAGATTATGCAAAATTCTTTCTGAATGGAAAGGACATCACAGGACTTCTTTAGATAATTCAAGAAATACATTTTTTGTCATGTAAATATATTTAATAAATGGTATTTCTAATCAGAATCATTGGCCTGTTTTAGAGAATGAACATTTTTTGAAAAAAGTTCCATGTAAAGGTAGCTGGATGTTTTTTCATGGATTTTCTTGAAAATCTTCATGTTGCATATTTGAAGGGTATTGAACTGAAATGCGAAGTTTGATATTTTCCCCATCTTTTGTTTTTGAGTTGTGCTTTTCTCTCTCTCTCTCTCTCTCTCTCTCTCTCTCTCTCTCTCTCTCTCTCTCACTCACACACACACACACACACACACACACTTGCTCGCGCGCATACGCATATGCGCACACGCATGCACACACCCTACGTTTTTCTAAATATGCTTTTTCGGATTTGCAGTGCTTCAAAACATGTATTTCCAGTGAAATAGTGTTAAATTTTTGTGTGGAATGCACCTCCTCCTATACCTGATACATATGTGGTAGAGAAAGTAATCTTTATAAGTTGTGAAAGTATTCGGTATACATTTATTTTTTTCAAAGGCAGATGTACATTGAGCTGTTCTTATAGTACTCGTTCTTCTGCTTGTATAATATTCATCCATTTGTGCTAGAATATTCACACTATAATGTAACAGTGAATTTTGACAAGTTAACTCTCGCCTGGTTAAACATGCTTTATCTGCAAGAGTTGAGCAGTAATAGATAGCATCCTGCATCATCCTGTTTTGATAAGAGATAATAAGGGCGTATGGTTACCAGCTGTAACAGAAATGTTCTCTATAATTCGAATGGACATTTCCTCATTTTAAGAAAATTCTGAATTTTGTTGCTTAGAAACAGCTTAGGGATATGCTGTGGTCAGCACTTTTAAGCAACTGTGTCATCTCTGGCCTTTTTCTGTGCTATAAGCTCTTAAGTGGTTTATCCATTATGGATTATTTATAGATTTGTACTTTTTCTACTACTTAATGTGTGTAGTGTGGTAGATTGTATTCGACCAATATAATTTTATATTGATATTTTGCTGAAAATGCATGTTGGGAAGTCTGCTGATTGCAAAAAGGAACTTGTTTAGAAAAATCTGACGTGCTGCACTCGCATGACTTTCTCTACTCTTGCACAAACTATTCTCACAAACTCTTATTCCTCTTATCTTCATATTAGTTGTGATAAGCATTTACAGGAATTATTGCACATTTCCTTGTAGGTGCAAGGGGAACATGGGAATATAGTAGGCTTTGAGCGGTAGTCAAATCTTTTAAAGCTGGTCGCTAAATGAAGGCTTTAAAATTCCGTTTTTACACGGTCAAGACATAAAAGTGAATAACGACCTTTCATTTGAGAAAAGTATAAGTAGGTATTGCAGAACTCGTACAAATAACAAGGAATATCTCCGAAATGGTTAAAAAAAAAAAAAAAAAAAAAAAAAAAAAAAAAAAAAAAAAAAAAAAACTGCAGTTGGACACGAATTGTGTGTTTTAACGAGATCTACATTTTTATAGTAAGATTTGGTATATCTCTTACGGTTTACCAGTTACGCAAAAGTCATCAAGAGTAAACAGGACTACTTGGGCTATAGCGAGAAAATTCAAAATATGTATTGCATTTGCCATAAGAATATCTAACATTTTAATCAAAATCGCTAGAACGATTTTTGGGAGAATCAAAATTTCCGAAAAAAGTTTCCACGTAAAGCTTAGTTTAGAGTGAAGGCATTTTCAAGATGTTCGTGTTGTGTCCTTGACAGGCATTAAACTTTGCTTTTCAACCTACTTTTCACACGGACCTTTTTCTAAAATGCTTTTTTTTTGGGGGGGGGGGGATAATATAATACAGTAAAGCCTGACTAAACCAGACCCCTTATATACCGGAAACCTCGACAACCGGAAAATAAATCTGGGAACGGAGCTGTTTCATATGTTAAATAACACTCTAAACCGGAAAACTGCCTAACACGGAAACGCAATTGTTTTTTCGGAACCGTTTGCATAAATAACCTAAGACGGATTTTCATTATGCTTAATACATAGTTAGGTGCTTTGATAACGAACTTGCCACGACTGAAGACATTCAAAGCGGAGCAGATATTGCTGCTGGAAACAAGTCATGGAAGGAATGAACGACGACAATGACGACGAAGCCAACGAAAGGGAGCCAAAAATACGCACTTTTAGAGAAGGATTATCTGTTGTGAGTGACCTTCAGGAATTTGCAACTTCCAAGAATGTTCCAGAACTCCTGGAACTGATGCAGGATACAAGGGAGATCATAAAGCGTTCTCTTGTGAAGCAATTTGAGGGGTATGTAGGGGGGGGGGGGACTAATGGAGAAACTGCAATTATGTATGACATGTAAGTTGAAAATACAGCAAAACATACAATTGAACCTATTCTTTATTTACAGAATTTTATTGTAAATTATTCCTCCAGTTTAATTCTATACCGTTATATTTTTTGTACTTTGTTTTACTGAAATCTGTACCACCTTTGTAGGACGGAAACCCGTGAAAACGCAAAAATGTTACTGGAACGATCGCTTTCCATCTTAGGCAGGATTTACTGTATTTTGAATTCTGATTTGTGGCTAAAGAATTTGGGGTAAGACCGAGGCATGATTTTGTGTCCACCTAGTATTTAAACTAATTAAACAGAAACCGAAATGGGATAAACTGTCTAAGGTTGATTATGCATCCTGCACATTGGATGCGCTGAAACTATTCAAGACTACCCCAGAAGAAAATTGTATCCAAAGACAATTGCATGTACAAAATCTGCTGTACGTGAAAATTTTGGTAAATATTTAACATTCAGTCAATAAATTAAAGTATGAAAATCAATTCAGTTTAGTAACCACTGCATATACCATTATTTTTTACTGTATAGTCCATATTACTGCATATACCTGTTCCATCTGGAAATATAAGCAGAGTTCTAATAGGGAAAACAATGCACACAACTGAATTATGTCTTCTATCTTAGGAATTTGCTAACAAAATGCTATAAGACAGGATTTGTGGCGCCTTTTTGTAATTAACCTTTGAATTAAATGCTCAGCAGCTGCATGCTGCCACAGTAAATACTGATTCAACCTTTCTAATTTTGAACTCTTGTTTTATATAATTACATTTTTAACACTGTTGTACCTTCTGAACCATCCAATTTCTATGCAAACTTTTGCCTGTAGAAAAACAGAATGTTAAGATATGACTTCTAATTTTTTTTGATCAGAAATAAAAAAGGAGAAATCTGATGTTGCACTCAGTGCTCTTGTACAAACTATTCCTGCAGAACTTACTGTTCTCTAGTGTTAATACAGATAAACCTTCACTACTCATTTACACGTTTTGTTGTAGGCATAAAAGACATATTCCAGAAGCTGCGTAATAACTTTGAAGTTCTTTCTTTGCATGAACGTGAATATTAAAGAATAGCAATTTGCAGTTGAAAAAAGTACAAAAAGTATCGAAATGGTTAATACCAAACAAATTAATATAGATCTAAATCTTTTGTGCAGCAATGTTTTGCGTATATATTACGTTTACCAGTTTTATAGGTCATTCAGAATAAGGAGACCTTCTCGAGCTACTCCGAAAAAAATTCAGGATGTTAATTTTGTCATGAATATAGCTGAAGCCTGAGGTATTTTAATCAAAATCATTAGAGCCATATTTCAGAAAATGAATGTCTTTTCCATCCAAGGGGTAGTTGGGATACGTGGATTTTCTTCAGTCTTTGTGTTGCATTTGTGAAAGATCCTGAACTTAAATACCAAGTTTTGTATTTAACCTCTTCATTTGTGAATTATGCAAGCGCACACGAACCAGCACACACACGTGTCTCTTCCTAAAAATGCTCTTTTGATGGGGAATTCAGGGACCTCAAAGCATGTATTTCCTGTGAAATTTTGACATTGGATTTTTGGGTGGAGTGCAGTGCTCTCTGCTTACTGTAAGTACATAGTAGAGAAAGCAGTAACATACAGAATAATCTTTTGAAATCATAATTCAGAATGAAGGAAGAAGTACACAGAACAAAATGTAACAAAGTAACAATTTTGAACTTTGCTATATGCAGTTCTTCACAAGATACGACTTGGTAGAATCCTGCATTTGTGCCCTCCTAAATGAGAAAAAAGCTATGAAGTGGTTTTACTGGGAAAATGTACACCTATCTCTGCCACTTCACATTGATCCAAGGTGCTGCAGTGCTTTTGCATTATGTGTAGTGTTAGAACAGCAGTTACAGAGCAGGGTATTCACTTACTGCTCAGCTGTTGAAGCTCGTGCTGAAGATGAATCACTTGTTAGTCTGCCATACGAAGATATATAAGTTAATAGTGTTACGTTTATTATGTCATTGAGCAGCCAAGTTCTCAGACCTGGATGCACGTTGACTCCAACGAGACTACGATTTCACTTCATTGTAGCAATGTAATAAATTCTGAACTGTCATAATCATTGTCCAGACGTATGTTGGCTTACAAGATAAGCTGTTTTCTTAAATATGCCCTTAAACTGTTCATCTCGCTTACATTTTTTCATGTTGGCACTGAGAGACAACAGACAAAAATTAACTTAAAACACATGTGAGAACAATAATGGTTAAATTAGGTTAGTAAATAAGCATCCACTTAACAATGCAGATTACATTAATAGATACATCTGCTTCTCAAGGATCACTTTGAGTGGTATAGTTGATTTTTGGGAACCAGCTGATTTACATATGGCAAATAATTTTAGGGAAAAGAATGCTGCGACATGAACTAGGAAAACCCCTAGAGCCAGGGTTGCCAACTCGTACGATAATTATAGGGGCATACGATAATTTTAATGTTTGTACGATGGTTGTCAACCCGTACGATAATTATGGGGGTGTACGATAATTTTAATGTATGATAGTTCGATATCAGCAAAATATCATTTTCACTGATTTGTCACTCCAGCGAAGTGAAACTAATTACAAATAACACCACTTTTGTCCTCATTGTCTGTCTCCACGCCATAGCTACTAAGCCTGCTACCCTTTATCCTCTTATTGCCAGTGTGCCCAGGTCTGATAATCTCAAAGAAGGTACTGTTCAGAAAATCGACGATCAATGTAGAAAACTCGGAATACGTGCTATTCCGTGTGAAATAAAGAACATACCTGAACCTGACAAGTTTCTGAAGTACTGTTAAACATGTCACCTTGGTGGAAATGCTGATTTCAAAGAACTAGCGGCCTTTGCATTATCAGTGGTTTCCTTGCCCCACAGAAGCACTTCTTGTGAAAGAGTTTTTTTTTTTTTTTTTTTTCTAAACTGGGTTTAATAAAAACCAAAGTTAGAAACAGATTGGCACTAGATACGGTAAATGAACCCATTTTGTCGTCTCATCTTATGAAAGAACGTGGTAGATCTTAAAATCTGCAAGTCACCGAGAAGATGTTAAGGTTTATCTCAACAACAAATTGGTGGAATGCTGCAACGGTTGAGGAAGCTGAACTTTCAGATGAATAGTTGGAGAAACATAAGTGCTAAAGTTACAATATTTGTTGAGGTAGTGGATGTAATAAACATCATTACTCTTATATATACAAAGTATTATACTGATATGTTTATTGTTGTAGCATTTGCTTTATGATGTACGATAATTTTGATTCCAAATCTATAATTTTGAGTGGCTGGTACAATAATTTTACTTTTAAATGTTGGCAACCCTGCCTAGAGCTGACTGCATTATTGCATTAACTGCAGAGATTATCTTCACTCTCTCTGCTACTTCCCTTCCGCACGTGTTTCTTAGAATTTTAGTCAGGCTACACTGACCGTCGATATATTTACACCGATGGATCAAAGAGCACCAACGGTGTTGGATGTGCTTATGTTTATGGAACCGAACCATATACATTCGGTTTTCCAAATAGCACCTCCATTTTTATTGCAGAGCTTTATGCAATTTATCGAGCCGTTTTGTATGTTCGCCGTCGTAAATTAGGCGACTGCCTGATTTTGAGCGATTCCCTTAGTGCACTGCAGAACCTTTGTCAGTTGTACAACCCCCATCCTATTGTACAACGTATCCAGGATGCCCTCCATGTTTTACACGCTTCTGGTGTTGACGTAGTGTGTGCATGGATTCCTGGTCACGTAGGTTTGCCGGGGAATGAGATGGCAGATTTAGCAGCAAAGACGGCAACTACTGAACCCAGTATTACCATCTCACGTGTTACTTCGGAAGACTTTAGGCTTGAAGTGCGGAGAGCGGTGCTGTCGTGCTGGCACGACGAGTGGTCAGCTCTCCGCGGTAATAAGCTTAGAGAAGTGAAAGAACTTCCGATAAACTGGGTAACTTCCTGTCGCACATCTCGTCGCGAGGAGGTTAGTTTGGCTCGATTGAGAATAGGGCACTGCAATTTTTCGCATGGTTACCTACTTAAAAGGGACCCTGCTCCTATATGTCCGCTGTGTGAGAACCTTTTGTTGGTTCGCCATGTGCTGCTAGTGTTGCTCTCTAGCGCACCTTCGGGATTCTCTGCAGCTGCCTGCCAGACTTGCAGAGGTCCTAGCTGACGACAAAACAGCGGTTGATAGAATTTTTAATTTTTTAGCGGAGTGCAATATCAATTTGAGGATGTAAAATTGTAATTATCTGTTTCTGCTTTTGGACATATTTATCACCTTTTTTCATATCTGGCTATTGCCACTGTTTTTTACCTGTGTATATTTTTCTTGTTGCTAGTATTTTTATTTTTTGAGTGAAATTTATATGTGGCTATTGCCATGAATCTTTTAAGGGCGCTGATGACCTAGAAGTTGAGCGCCCTTTATGTATTAAAAAAAAAAAAACCTCTGCTACTTCGCGCACTCTCGCCCTGTTTTTTTTTTTTCTGTTTATCTCTCTCTCTCTCTCTGATATGTGTACAACAGACACAATACCAGGCCCGCAGTCAGGACTGAACGCTAGGCGGGGCTCCACATTTTGTAGGGGACGAGATAAAATAACTTTAAAAAGCAGATGTATTGCTCTCGTATAACTTTCTCTACTCACTCTTGTACAACCTATTCTTTCTTACAGATGCTTATTCTTCTATTTGCTTCACGTTGACAGAAACATTTACAGAAATTGTCTTATTGCGAATTTCCTTGTAATTACAATGGGATTACTGTAGGCTTTAAGCGATAATCAATGTTTTAAGGCCGATTGCTATGTGATGGTGTTGGAAATTCCATTTTCTTTGCGCGCGCGCGCGCGCGTGTGTGTGTGTGTGTGTGTTCATGTTCCCATTTGAAAAAAGTGTGTTTTAAAATTCAAACCAGTAACAACTCGGAAACGGTTAACTAAAACAAAACAAATGCATACGACATACACTGTGTTGTAAGATTTTGTCCATCTCATACGGTTTACTAGTTATCAAAAAGTCATTCAGAATAAAGAGGACGTCAGAGGCTATTCCCTGAAAACTCAAAATCATTACTTTAATTTTTGATAAAATCAAAATTCTTTAGTTTCCATGTAAATGATAGTTTAGAGTGGGGGAGTCAATCTTCGTTTCGCATCCTTCGAAGATGCTGAACTTACATACTAAGTTTTGCTTTTAACCAACGTTTCTTTTTGGGACATGCTGTTCACTTACGCACACACAAGCACACATGAGCGTCAGCAGACTATTTTTCAGGGAGGGGCCGCATATTGGAAGTTTATAATTCATTATTCTGTTGCCAAAAACTGTAGAAATTGAGTTATAGTATTTGTTGTGGATAAGCATGTTAATTTATGCTAAATAAAAAGTGTTCTTTACATCAACATTAAATCAATAGTCTAATAGTAATTGATTGCACATTACATTTATTTTCCTTGTGGGGGCCGCGACCCCCCTTGCCCCCCTTCGCGACGTCCATGCAACAAGCACACCTTTTGGTAAAAACTGTTTTCTTTGGATTCAGCGGGCTTCCAAACGAATATTTCCGGTGACATCCCTACATCGACTTTTTAGGTGGAATACATTTACTTCCCCAACTTACTATACGTAGTAGAGAAACTAAAAACATATCTAACTTCTAGAATAATGTGGATATAAACTTTATTTTTCACATCATCACGAAGCGGCGTCAGGGCGGGTTTTCTCCGGTTGATCCGGTTTTCCCCTCAATCTCATTCCACCGGTGCTCCATCTTCATTCCATGCATCATCAGTGTCACCATAGTCTATTTTTTCGTATAACAATGAGCTTTAACACTTCCAGGATTGGCATATACTATGTGGTTAGAAATAAAATGATTCAAAATTGGAATTCAGAGTACAGCAATTCGTCTACATGATAAGGAAGTAATGAAAGAACTTCATGGTTTAAAAAGCAAAACATTAACATACCATATCTGTATATATCACGTTAAGATTAAAGGTTGCTAACACCTCGTTTTACTTAAAGAAAGTTGGTAAAAGTGATGATTATGTGCTTGTGGGAGCCCTGATACTAGAGAACACACTTTGTTTGAATGTGATCTTTACTACTAAAGACAATTTAGCGTTTTTACTTGAATTGTTAAAAATGGATTTTCCCGGATCAATAAAAATCAGACTTAATAAAACTCGGCCATAAATAAATTATATATGCCTTCTAGCGGCTTCCTGAGTAGCCTTTGACTGCCACGATGTTTGGACATTCGGCGCTGGAATAAGACAATGGATAACTATTACAGCATTGTTACTGTTCATATAGTCTTCAATACATAGTTATTTTAGTTCTTAATTTATTATTGAAACATTTCTAAAACTTTAAAACAGGAAAGGACAAATGGGAATTCTCTCAGTACGGACAAAATTTGTTCCAGTATGGGCGCTGCCCGACCTGGTCCCCCTCTGGCTACAGCCCTGCACAATACACAATGCTTGAAAACTAATACATCGCATAAGGGTTTTGTTAGGGATTGAAACGTGTCTAAAATATTTAGTACCTGGTATGGCATACTGTTCCTACAACTTGTAAACTGAAAATCTGAGCTGTGGTTAGAGATATTTTATTTTCCATTTAGAATATTATTCTAACATACATTCACTACCACCAACACCAATCAGTTTTTAAAATGGCCTCCTTTTGCACCCATACAGGCTCTGAGTCTGACCACTCACTCATCTATTGCAGCATACATGGCATCCAGAGGAAAGCCGCTGTTACTGCCAACACTAATGCTTAAGACTTTCGTTGTGGGATGTCTTCTTGCAGACAATCCCCTCAACCACTGACCACAATCAGTAGTCCAATGAGTTCAAATTGGCCTGTCTGCAGGCGAAATGAAGTCAGGAACATAGCACTCCAGCCACCCCTGTGTTGAACTTGCCTTCTGGGCTGGGGCAGAATCTTGCTGGAAAGTCCATTGCTGATTTTGGAACAAGGTTTCACTTAAATTCTTCACGATGGGATCCAGTATTGTGGTTTCATATACTTTGCCACTGATTTTCACTCCCTTTTCACAAAAATGAAGCTGGGTGGCACTAGAATAATTCGTACCCCACCGAACCATTATGGGGGAGGCATAAGGCGCCCTCTGAAAGTTTAGAGATATCTCTCTAGCTTCCTGAGAGCTATAGCTATTTTCACGTCATGAAGGTACAACGGGCTTTTATGGACCGTGTTATTCTTATGGAAGAATCAGGTGCGCTGTTGCCAAATTTGCGTGTTTTCATATGTGACTAAGATAAAGTATGAACATGCATTTCGGTGTAAAATGTGTCGAATACTATGGTATGCACAATAAACCTTCTATGCAATTGTAAATTTTTTAAAATAAAATGTAACATTTTGTTGAAAGCAGATTTTTTAACATCTTTCTCGCTCCGCACGTTTAAACATGCCTTTAAACCGAAATAATTGCAATGAAAAAAATCTGGATTATTCGCTTGCTTTTATAGGTCACGCTAGTATTTCGATTATATCAATATGTCTAAACATATATTTTTAAAAAAAAAAATACAGTTTAAAACAAAGTGTTAAGATTTTTTGTTTATACAGTGGAAAATGTCGCTGGCTAATTCTCGTTCTGTAAGTCCACGTAAAAACTTCCAGCGACAAAGTTGTCAAGGAAATAACGAAATTATTTTTTTATATAAATATAGAACATCTCCAGTAACAAGCCATCCATAAATCACCATTTAAAGGCAAATGCTTTTAGCGCGCCAAGCACACGGTCAACAACACCCGGTTCTCCTGTCTTGCAGATGAAGGAAACCAGATGTGTGGCAGTTGAAGGGCGATAAGGGATTGTACTTCAGTGGAGGTTTTCAATAGGTTTTGGGGATTTGAGGTGTGAGAGAGTTTTACAAGTTCTCTGGTAATCGTGTGCATTGCAGTTAAGTGATCATTGCGCAATGGATCGCAGAAGAAAAGGCGAAATTATTAAAAGTAGCGAGCGAAAAACAATTCTTAGGGTGTATGATTATTTAAAGAAAAAGAACCCCGGACACAGTGACTCGTTTATTGTTAGTGAACTTCACAAGGCGACTGGTGTAAGTAGGCCTACATTTTTTATATTAAGAAAAGAATGTAAAAAGGGTAAGGGTTTATTATAAGGTATTATTATTAATTATTATTAATTATTATTAATTATTATTTATTAATTATTATTTATTATTATTTATTATTAATTATTATTATTATTATTATTATTATTATTATTATTATTATTATTATTATTATTATTATTATTATTATTATTATTATTATTATTATTATTATTATTATTATTATTATTATTATTATTATTATTATTATTATTATTAATATAATAGAGCAATTCCGCGAATATGTCATACCGAGTGTTAAAATTTGAAATTAATGTTCCACTCTTCTTGCTGAGGAAAGATGATGCTAGATACTCCAAATTATCTTAAAAAGTGAAAAATGTTTTTGACGTGAATATGGGTTCAAATTTCACTTCTTACCCATATATTTCCAAAACACTAAAAATAAGCGTGAATAGCAGTGATTTTCATATCAATATTTCAGGAGCTATGTACAACTGTTTTAATTTTTTTGTTTTCTACATCACACAATGACTCTTCGTCTTCGAAACGTGTTTATGGCCAATAATTTTCGACATTTATAAAACATCCTTAGAGCCTCTTTAATTATTACTGTGTGTCAATGTCAGTCACGGTAAATAAGGATAAAGTCCTCTGCAGGGAAAATTAATAGACAGAAAAAAATATCCTTTTTGATTCTGCGTCATTACAATATAACAAAGTATCAGAAAGTTTTCCTCTATAGTCATTCGTTTTCCCACAAAACACGTGACTAACGGACATTTAGTGCTGGCGCCCTGAGGTCGTACGTCATACGCGTACAGTTGCTTCTGAGACTTCAGTCAGGATAGACGTATCAGTCTGTTTCTGACTCCATGGCTAAAACACCACCCCAAAGACAACGTGAATACAAACAACGTCTGAAGGAGCAGAGCAGTTATGCACAATGGAAGCAAAAAATTAAGGTGACTATGAGGAAAGGAAGAGCAATACTGAAACAAACAAAACAAGGAAGAGAACACCTCAAAGCTGAATATAGGAGACATAAGCAAGCACAGAGGATAAGACAGAAAATAAGAGACCAAGAAGGGATTGATAAGGATACTCCAACATCAGCGGCATTCAAAAGCAGACATCATTTTGGAAAGTAAGTTATAGGTTGCGCGTTCGTTCTTGACGAATGACCTTGAGCAGAAATCCAATGAGTGAGCCTACCCTTAATAAACAGGTCAGCAAATGTTTATGCTACGATAACAGACACCTCTGTCTTCCTCTGTCGCGTTTGTGTATACAGTCGACTGCAGAAGTTTTGTGTGGTACGGATGTATGTATGCATGCAACGAAAATAGCAATTCAGACGAGGGAGAGATGTCGGGAATAGAATAAATGCAAGAAAGTTAAGTGGAAACAGTTATAGAGGTATAGTGTATAATATGTGTGGCTGATATTACTGCAAGTGTCATAAATTGATTTGTAGTGTTGTACTACTTCAGCTCAGAAGCATGCGCGTCATCTCACTGCAGACTGTATAGGTCGCGCGTTACTTCTTGACGAATGAAAATTTTATATGAAAGGTTGAATGCGAGTCTCTACTCAGCTTTTGCGGGAACGAGAGAGAGGAGGTACAGTCTGCAGTGAGATGACGCGCATGCTTCTGAGCTGAAGTAGTACAACACTACAAATCAATTTATGACACTTGCAGTAATATCAGCCACACGTATTATACACTATACCTCTATAACTGTTTCCACTTAACTTTCTTGCATTTATTCTATTCCCGACATCTCTCCCTCGTCTGAATTGCTATTTTCGTTGCATGCATACATACATCCGTACCGCACAAAACTTCTGCAGTCGACTGTATACACACACGTGACAGAGGAAAACAGAGGTGTCTGTTATCGTAGCATAAACATTTGCTGACCTGTTTATTAAGGGTAGGCTCACTCATTGGATTTCTGCTCAAGGTCATTCGTCAAGAACGAACGCGCAACCTATACCTCCTCTCTCTCGTTCCCGCAAAAGCTCAGTAGAGACTCGCATTCAACCTTTCATATAACATTTTCATTCGTCAAGAAGTAACGCGCGACCTATAGCAGTTGAAGACGGATTACATGTTGTAAAACCAAAGCATTCTGTCCCGGTATCAGGAAAATAACCATCAGGAACTTAAAAGTGCAATAATCAAGTTCTATGAGGATGATTCAATATCTTATCAAGCTCCTGGAAGAGATGATTTTATTGAAATCCGTGTTCAAGGAGAAACAAAAGAAGTTCGCATTAGGTATCTAGTGGTAACATTAAAAGAAGCACATGCACTCTTTCTACAAGAGCGAGAACAAATGTCCGTGGGGTTGACAAAATTCGCTGAATTACGCCCTGCTCACGTGCGTGTTCAAAGTCAGATTCCACATAATGTGTGCACATGCATTATACATGAAAATACGAAGTTTCTTCTCAAAGCATTGTGTAAAAATCACGTACTCAGTGAGACTGAATTTCGTAAGTTCATAGCACAAGTGGTTTGTGGTCAGAAATCGAGTAAGTGTATGCAGGGAGGATGCTCCAACTGCCCGGGATTGAGTGGAGCAGCATTTCGGATGAACTCGCTAATTCTCCATGCGAGTGGGAACCTGTGGAGTTCACGTAATGGAAGAATGGAAATAGAAGTTAAAAAGGTATCTGTAAAAGACTGCATTGAAGAACTGACCAATTGCCTGCCACGTTTCCTAAATCACGTGTATGTAAAAAGACAGCAATCCGAGGCCTTTAAGAAGGCTCGGGAAAATGTTGTAATTAGTGAAGCTGTGATACAGATAGACTTCGCTGAGAACTACACATGCAAGGAGCAAAATGAAATTCAAGCTGCCCACTGGAACAACACACACATCTCAATGTTTACTGCTGTTGCCTGGTATAGGAAAGAAGATATCGGTGAAATTCAGAAACAATCTTTTGCTTTGGTGTCTGATTATGTATCACATGACAAATATGCAGTTGATATTTGCTTAAGGAATATATTTTCGGAAATATTGGATATTGTTCCGAATCTTGAACTTGTGAAAGTGTCTTCTGATGGAGCTGCTAGTCATTTTAAGCAGAAATACACATTGAGTCACGTGACATATATTTCCGAAGTATTTGGAATCCCAATTGAATGACACTTCTTCGAATCCTATCACGGAAAGGGGGCAGTAGATGCGATTGGAGGACAAGTGAAGAGGATGGCATGGACAGCTGCGAAAGCAGGAAGCAGGATTCAGAGTGCTGAAGAATTTGTTAATACTGTTAGAAAGAAAACCAAAATATATATTCTTGAGGTTTCCCTGCCTGAAATTGAAGAAGCAAAAGAATTTCTTGACAAAAGATTTGAACGCATTTCACCTATGCCGTCCACTCAGCGGGTTCATTATGTGAAAGTATTATGTTTAAATGTTGTGGAATATGCTTTTCTTTCATGTGCGGAAAGTTTCAGAATGATACACAACTTTCGGAAATAAAAACAGTATAGTGATATGCGCGTGTACTACGAGGCTACTGCATTTAGCGTTCCTGCACTATAAGGAGTCCAATCCAGAGTGTGCTACAGGTATGTGCTGTGTGCTCTCATGTGTCGTCTTTGTTATGGTTTTGAGTCAGCTTTTTATACTTGCAATGACGTAACTGTGCTAAGAAATGAGAGCTGTGAACTTCTGTTTATTCTGTTTATGTTGCATGACATTTCCCCAAAGGATATGATTATTGTCAAAAAGATAAATACAATTACACACCTGTGTGTATTACATGTATGTAACGTATAATACGTATCACTATGATTTACCATATGTTATACCATGTAAAACAAAGACAAGGTATTACAATTTTCGCAAGTGTCAGTTAGTCACAAACTCATGTCAGTCACGCTGCCCTTTTGAATAAATATCTCCAGATGAGAATAACATGCCAAACCTTTTTTCAGGTCATTTGAAAGCTTAGAAGTTTCTCTCAAGTGATTTTTCAGAACAAATCAAATTAGTAAACTTTCAGAGAAAACGGAGGACAAACGTTTGAAGTTGGACCTGCAGTTGACAAAAATGTCAGTCACGAAAAGTTTAGCGCTAATTATTAAATAATTGTTTTAATTTTTTAAGGTTTTTATATTTCCTATCACAACCGCCAATGTATTCTCTGTCATCGTATGTCGTTAAAATAACATTTTTACACCTATATTGACCATTAGACAGACATTTTAGGAAGAAAATGTAGTGTAAATGTCAGTCACACGCGGAATTGCTCAATAATAATAATAATAATAATAATAATAATAATAATAATAATAATAATAATAATGATAATGATAATGATAATGATAATGATAATGATGATGATGATGATGATGATGATAATATATTATATTAATTATTATTTATTATTAATATAATGATAATGTAAATGATAACAATAGCAATAGCAACAATAATAATAGTAACAACTAATGATAATAAATCTGGTTGTGAGCAAACGCGGTAATCACATTGGCGCAACATACGTGGCAACGCCGCGCTGATTCTCCATAAGAGCCATTGTGCCTTCATAACGTGAAAACTCCTATAGATGTGTACATCCTGCCGTTTGGGCGTGAAAACTCTCTTCCGCAGTGAAGATTTTCTCGCCAGTGAAGACAGTTTTCCAATGACCATGATGGACGTAATACTGTAGAAGCTACCTACATTTTAGCACTCTCTACTCCTTAATTTCTACATTGAGGTAATGCCCTGTACCCGGTTAATGAGTTCCAAGTGTAAGGTCCCCAATAAGTTGCCTAGATATCGATGTCTATATTTTAAGCTCACAAACCACCACTGTTTACTTCCGGCCTGAATTTCGGGGAATACACACTATAATCTGTTTAGTCAACATGTGATCCACAAAGGGAATGTACGCTAGCTACAACTATTGTACGCCCAGTGGATCTCCGGCTCTGACATTTCTCGCAACCACGTGGCGCGGTTTGCCAGTTCTTTAGCGAGAATTTCAACAGGTTATTTTAAACCATTTACACAACGCATCGCTACTTTGTAAATTTACGTGGACACCATGCACATAAATGATCACAGTATAGTAGAATATGGAGGCTATACAATTTAACTACCGGAAAAAACAATATTGTATTATACAGGGTGATTACAAATGATTCATCGGGTTTTGACGTCTTACAGCTTTCAAAATGTAATGCCCACCCTTTTGTACTAATAAACAATTGAAAGAGCATACTTCAAAGTTTTGTTTAAGCCATTGCAGATTTGGATGTGACTTGCTAAGTGGCAGGGCGATAACAGTATTAAAATGGCGACTAATCAACAGAATGGTAAAGTGAATCGTCACAATGTCCGCATATGGGGCACGGTAAATCCCAATGTTGCAGTGGAGACTGAGATTCTCCTAAGATTAATGTCTTCTGTGCTGTGTCACGTACCAACATTTATGGGCCTAACTTTTTTCCTGGAAACATGTGATGGTTATGACGTACCTACACATGCTACAAAACTGGATGTTTCCCAGACTGATGGCTGATATGCCGCACTTCAACATTGGCCGAACTCCAGGATCGCATCACTTCTGTGTTGACGAACATCGACAGGGACATCCTGGAACGTGTATGGGTTGAACTTGACTACCGCATAGATGTGTGCCGTGTAACACGAGGAGAGCACATAGAACATTTGTAATAATATGTAAGAAACTTGAAACTGTGCTTTTTTATGCAATGTATCATTGATTATTTTGTATGTAATACTTTGTGAAATACATTCATCCAAAACCCGATGAATCATTTGTAATCACCCTGTATTATACTAATTGAAATTGGCTATTAAACAACTTACATTTTAATCCAATGGAAAGACGCAGCAATCCTCGTAAATATCGACTTCGTCTTCATCACTGGAGTCGCTGCTGTTGTCACCTGGGCCGAATGAAATTGTCAGCTCTTCCACACAATTCTCCATTACGCCGTCAGATTCCCTTGCTTTTCTTGAAAGTTTCCATTCGTCTGTTGCCGCTTGTTGCACTCACTGTTGCACTAATGGTTCCACATCAGCAATTCGAAACGTTTTGTTATGTTTCGCAACATAACCTTTTACTTGTGCCCAAATCAATTCGATCGCAGTGAAGTGACAATGGTAGGGAGGGAACCTGATGACGGTATGACCGTGAGCAGCAGCAGCAATGGTGTCTATCTCATACATACAAAACCGCGGCTTATGCAATTTTAAAACTTGGAAAAGTTCCGCTTTTGTCATTTCTACGCACACTTCAGGTATGTTGTTGTTCTCTCTCCAACCACTGCAGAATAACACTTTTTCTGTCGCTCATTGTCGGTGCTTAGTTTAACTGTACCGAGTGGCAAGGCGCATTGTCCATAACAACAATGGAGTTCGCACCGATGTTTGGCAGGAGGGATTCTTGGAACCAGCGTTTAAATGTGTTTCCATCCATTTCTTGGTGATAATCACAAGTGCTCTTTGATGTAAACATGGGAATAGCGCCTACACCACCAGCGTAGCCTTGAATATAAATTCACGGCTTTTACTCTTATAAGAGCCGATTTTTTCTTCGATTCCGACGAACCAGTAGCCATGTTATTACAATAACTATGATAATAATAGCACGAGAAACACTTAAATCGGAATTCACGCACGCACAAAATAGCTAACAAACTTCACCTGCACAAACACCATAAGCAACGTGGTCCTTGTAACACGTGCTAGATTTGAAAGTCACGCCTGGCAGTGAGAGCGCTGATTGGTGCTACCAAAACACCGGGTGCGTTACTAGCTTCCAATATTGCCAATAGTAACAGCTACTGTCCATAATAGACGTAACCGTGATATTCGAACATAATAGTGGTGTAACGAAAATAAAATCAAAACTTGTATTTTAATGTTCTAAACTTAATAAACATCATATACTTTCATTCTTAGGCAATTTTGAGAATCTAGTTTCCGAAGCTCGTTACTATAGCCCGGATTTTTATGTAATTACATATTTTAAATCCTGCATAATATTTCAATGAGAAGTAAAAATGTTGGCGAATTAGGTCATTTGGGACTCCCTTACAAATTTTTATTTTACATTTTTACATATTTTGCACATTTCTACATATTTTAACAATGTTACATAAAACGTGCATATTTTCTGGGTTTCGTTACAATTTTATTATTTTTTAAAAAATATTGTAGTCACATTTTAAACTACTATTTTCACAAGTTTTGCTGAAAGCAACAAAAGTCAATCTGCGAAATAGGATGCAAGTTAAATTAAGAATGCGATAATAACCGCGTCGCCTCGCTCTCATTGTTCGTTTATATCAAAGCAGGTGCCGCTCGACAATGTTAACCTCCAGTGTCATGTTTCTCTTAGCGCTTTGGGCATTTACAAGAATTGGAGAAATTGATTGTTACTATTGTTACCGTTGTCGCGGTAGTAATATAATAGCTGCGAGGAAACAAAGTAGCCGCTGGACAGCCAGCAATATAACGAGGTGATAATACTGCAATTAGTTTCTTGCAAGTCTTAGTAAAATATCACCAGTTGCGTCCTCGCTATCCTGCAAGTTCAAATCATGTGTGAAATTAGATAGCGCCTTTACAACCGACGGAAAAGTAAGTCTGTCAAGCATGTGGTAAAACAATTGGCTGTTCCATGAAATCTCAATTGGAACAATATATCAAAAGTGCTTTTCACATACGCAACAAACACCTACAGTCTTCTAGAAAGCAAGTCTCTGCTTATAAGAACATTTTATCCGATAGGAGACAAACAATGACCCCTGCAAATATGGAAAGGTATATTGCTATTCACTGTACGTTGAAAGAAGCAAAAGACTCGAAATGAAAATGCCTGGTTGTTCATTGTATGTCAAGAGTTAGAAAACTGAAAATGCATCCTCATTATAAAATTTAATTATGTTGAATTGTTTCACTCATTGGTAAATTGGTTCAGTATTTCAACATTGTTTTGCCGTCTAAAATTTAAGTAAAATAATTATGTGAAACGAGTAATTTTAATAAATATAATCCAAAACATATTTTTTATTTCATAATTACCTACTTGAAAATAAATTTTAGGTAAATTCTGCATAAAACAAAACATTTTCCTTATAATTCAATATTTAGTAAATTTGAACTCATTGTAATTTATGTACTTACAGAGCCATAAAATTAGAAAATTCTGGGTAATTTGCAGTCTGCATTTACATTTGAGGTGGTAATCTTAGCATTTAGATTATTACATAATTTTACATATTTTGTTGATATTACCTATTTCATTACATATTTTGATGTTTTTGTTACATAAATATGTACATATTTTGCACCTTGATATTACATAAAAATCCGGGCTCTATGCATTACTATATGTTGGCAATGTTAACCTCCAACCTCCAACTCATCACAGCTGTTAAACGTCAGAGCCGGAGATCCACTGTCCATACAATAGAGACGTTCATAAATCTATCTCCACACTTCAGGAAAGGCAAACCTCTATCCCCATTCTTGAAGACCAATATCAACCCTGATTTTAAGGAAGTAGCAATTACATGTTAACTCCACGTGGAGTCGCGGTTACCAAAATTCTGAATTCTGCTTTTCTAGATGCAAAGGTTCATGTTAAGATATTGCAACTGTGCAGAAAGGAGTGAAGAGGAAGGACCCGTGTTGTAAAACGATTATAAGGGTTCCTCAAAGGGCAGCCGTACTGTACATGTGTTGACTCTACCACTGCCATCTTTGTTGCTGGAGTCCAAACAGTTAGGGGACGTCCCTTCCACGGGTGATCCTTAACAGAACCAGTGTCAGTGAATCACTGAATGGTCCAGTGCACATTCAACTGATTCAGCTTTTTTAATGTCAGGAAGATTTAAATTCAGTTCAGATTAAAATACTTAAAGATGTTCCAAGCATACCGGAGCTCTTATACCATTCAGATTATGTATTTTGTATTTACTATTAAGAATTAGCGTAACTTTAAGGATTACTTTTTTGTTTTTAAATTGTCGATTATCAATAGAATTAATCCTTTTTCTCTGAAGATTTCCCCATCTTATGTAAAGCTATGACAGCAACTGATTTTTGAGGCGCCCCCTCCCCCATTCCATATTGAAAATTGAAAATTGCTATAAGACAGGATTTGTGGCGCCTTTTTGTATAATTATGAGTTTAGCTGTGAAAGAAGCACGCAATTTTTGTATAGGTTGTTAAAACGACGTTACGTTAAGAACTATTTTACTGTATTTGCACTTCGTTTGTTGACAGTAGAGGAAGTAAGGAAGGGGAAGGGGACACCGCTACAGTAACCTGTTTGTAAGGCGATGCGACTTTACCGCCCTTACCCAACGTGTGCTAAGGCACAAAACCTCCGTGCAAACATAACTTAAATGCTGACCTCATGCAACAGGGACCGAAGCTTGCTCATAATAAACCATAGTAGAAGACTACGCAAGGATGCTTTATTATCTTAAAACCGTTGCACAGTATGCCTCATCTATTGGCAGCTGCCCGTTTCCAATGTCTAGTAACTGTCATGAGAATACCTCGGCTGATTTATTGTTTTGAAGCTGCACACGAATATTCGTAGTCAACTGTAATGTAGTGGTAATGACCATTGAAAAAGCTGTTTTCTTGCGGTTGCAGGTATGTTACTGATGCAAGAAATAGATAAAAACAATCTTTGAAGTGGGTTGTATACCGTGTTAAAAGTTGAGTTAAATCAATGCAGAACTTTTTGAGTTTTTGAAGCATACACATACCAACATATATAGATACTATAGCAATAATAGTAAAACAGTAATAACAATAACAATAATAATAAGTCTGGACACCTCTGCCCTGACAGTTGCCAACTTTATTTATTGCAACATTAAGATTTCAGATACAATTAGCATAAAACACCAGAAAACTAAAACATACAAATTAAAACATTGTAGTCCTTTAAATAGATCGTTCACATTTGGCATTCTCAGACACTATACAATAAAAATATTTCAATCAATTAAAATTCTCAGTTCAAAATACTCACTTCCTATTCGGAAAAGTTATTTTATCCTCATCACCTCTAGTTGCTGCACCTAAACTCGTGCATTTCAGGTTACTTCTGCTTCCTCACGTTCTACTGTTCCCAATCTCTCAACTCCTCTCTGCGCAGTCTCCATTCTTGTGGTGGATATAACACCTTCTGTTCCTATATCTCAGCTAATCTCAATTTTCTTCTCCTGTCACATTCAAATATAAAAGTTATTCGCCTACATCATTTAAATTCCCTCATCGGTTGTCGTGGGTTGGCCGTTTCTTGCTCTGGTAATCCTTATTGGTCCTTCACTCCTTATTTGAACATTTCTTATCGATAAATCTCCTTTTCTTCTATCAATTTCCCGAGTTCTGTATGTGATATCTTACTAGCCATTTCCTTCATAACTAAAGCATCTTCTTTGTCCTTATAGCATTCCACACTTGTTTACCTTGTTTCTCTCTCATCTCGCCCAAAACTGCATCAAATTTGCTGCACTCAAAAAACACGTGTTCCAGTGTATCTGTTTTTCCACACGCGACTTCCAGAACGTTTCCTTCCAATCCTATGTAGGTAATTTTGAAATTTTCTGTGTCGAGTTAAGTAATGTGTAATTCTGTGTTACTGTACCAGTGTAGGTCAATCACAAGCGTTAGCTCCCAAAGCATTAGGATGAAAGCGGAAGTGCCCGACATGTTTACAACCACACACCAGGTCAATTCCCTGACCAACCTCAATGCAATGTTGTCAACTTACTGCACGTATGAAAAAGCTGCTTGGAGTATTCCTTCGTGTCTTTTAAGTGGTTAATCATTTTGAAATCCTGTGTGATGTCCCATAATTACTACCAAAGCTGTGTAAGAAATGTTACTCTACGCATCTTACAAGTAACAAACGGTTACCTTCGTACATTCTTGTGGAATTATGCGTCCAATTTGGATCAAAAACAATTTTTTTCGAAATCGGCTGATCAAAGAACAAAATGCCATTCAACTTTTTTGTTTGTAATGCTTCTATGAAGCACATATTAAAAGGAATGTAATGACTTCCCTTCCATCCTGTATATAAATAAATATAATATACAATGCTCATCACAAAAAACGTTCGGACAGTGCAAAATATATCCAAATGAACAAAATGGCTGATGTCATACACCTCTCTGGCGAATATTAAAAGGAGGATACCTTTATAAACTGAAATATAATGCATGCACCAAACCATTGTGTATTGTGGCCATCCTGGGTTGAATGGGTGTGTTGCAACATGTACCAAACAGCTGGGACATGCGTAGTCGAAAATGCCGTTAGTAGTGGGACTGTCGCAGTTGTTCAGGAATAATCTAGAATGCATGGGCGTCGCGAAGGGGGGGGGGCAAGGGAGGGCCGCGGCCCCCCCCTCCCTTGGAAATTAATGAACTTAATGTGCTGACTATTAAACATATTATTTTAATTTTTATGTAAAGAACAATTTCAATTTAGCGCAAATTTATACGGTTATCCGCAACAAATACTATAACTTTTGACAATAAAATAATGAATTAATATTATCTGATTGCAAAATTCTAACATTTGGCCCCCCCCCTGGAAAAAAGTCTACCGACGTTCATGCTAGAATGATGACAGCATACCACATTCTGCATAAATAGCATTTGTCATTTGACATTCTGGTCACTTATTTATGGGTCGAGGCAAGCCAATTAGCGAAGATCTTTGTGTTCGAATCATACAGGAATTCAGAAACATTTCTTAGCATGCCATAGCCAGGAGGTTTAAACTGTCATCATCTACAGTACATAATATTATCAAGCGGTACTGTGAAAGTAGTGAAATCACAGTTTGTAAAGGCCAAGGTAGGAAACCTCTTCTGAATGTCCGAGCTCTTCAGATCCTGCAATGTCACCGTGTCACGCATAGGAATGCTACGATTATGGATATAGCCACGGGGACCTGCACATTCTTTAGGAAGCCATTATCATTGAATACTGTATGCAAATGCATCCACAAATGCAAATGAAACTTTTACTGTGCACAACAGAAGCCATACATCAACAAGCGAGAAACACCTTAGTGTGATACGGGCTAGGGTCCATCGCAATTAGTCCCAGGCATGCTGGAAGAACATATTGTGGTCTGGTGAATCAACCTTTATGATTATTTATGGAAATAATTGATGCCTTATACTCAGGACCAAACACAAAAAGGATATTTCTGAGTGCTCCATTTATTTGGTACAGAAACCAGCGTCTGTAATGGTCAGGGACTGCGTGAGTTGGCAGGGACTGGGAGACTTGCACATCTGCAATGTACCGTCTATGCTGAAGCATATATACAGATTTTGGAACAAGCTATGTTGCCTTCTAAGAGGTGCCTGTTTGGTCGACGTCATTGTATATTTCAACAAGACAACGCCAAACCTCATACAGCATTCATAACCTCTGAATGGCTACATAGGCAGCGCATTCCTAAGTTGGATAGCCCGCTTGCAGCCTGGACCTGTCGCCAATAGAAAATGTTTGGCATATTATGAAACAAAAATTAAGACAGCGACGACCCCGGACTGTTGAACAGCTGGAAACCTACATCTAACGGAATGGGACAGTATTCCGATTGTGGTGGTTGGAATATTGGTGTCATCAATTCCTAGAAGAATGCAGTGTGTCATTAAGAGGAGAGGTGATGTCATACCGTGGTAAATGCAGTGCTATTTCAAGGTTTTTGGAGTATGTTGCCTGTGCCAAAAAGGACAAGCACCTATATCTTTATTTAAGCATATCGTAGATGTAATCCAATGCCCTAATGTTTCGTTTATGTAGTTTATTGTATTGAGTTGATATAAACTTACTCCAAACAAATATTGTTGTGTTATGTATTTTGCACTGTCCCAACTTTTGTGGAAGTGGGTGTTGTAATATGATATATGATATAATGGTGTGATATATGATGATGATGATGACGACGACGGTGACAATGATGACGATGACGACGACGGCGATGATATATGATAATGAAAAATAATATATAATGACATAGACAAGGTGTAACTTGGCACCTACTTTTTAGAAAGTGAAAGAAACAGGTATTCTCCATCTCTTTCTAAACTGCCTCTTTTATGGCGAGCCAGGCAGGGTAGACACACCAGTGGCAGGTGATCCTTCTGTATTGTCACATTGATAACTGATACTTCACTTGCAAGAGTTGCAACACCACTGATGCCTGCTTATCCTCACCACTGCAGGTATCAGGTAGACCATTTCAATGAAAGAAAGCCACAGCCCGTGCTAGACAAGGATAATGCAGAAAGTGTCAAGTTAAATCCTGTGCATTATAATAGAATATGATGTATGATATATATGATATATATAACATAGTAGATATTTATTTTCTTCATAGAATACATAATTAGTTCACATATAATTCCTCAATTCTGAGTAACACTTAAATCTACTCTACAATATCCCTTACATATCCTTATCCCATTTCTTTGTGCTGCTGCATTACAAAGAACCCGTAGCATCAACACCCTGGTTATCATGCTACTGGGTCCTCTTTACTTCTTCTTTTCCTCAACCCACTTTTGTTTCTAATCCTCACTTCTAATTTTCTTTAACCACCTGTTTCTCACTATACCTAAATAGTTTCCTATTTCTATTAAACTTTCTTTTGATTTCACTCTTAGTATCCTTTTGCCAATAATTTCATTTGGTAGTCTGAACCAATTATTTTTTTGTACTTTCCCTCTCAAATTCTTTGTTTTTTCACATTCCAGGATTAAATGCCAACAATTGTTTACTTTCTTAGTACACAATAAACATTTCCCTTGATTTTTCCCCTTCCCCATAACCTTTCAGCCTCACCACCCCCGACCTAGCCCAAGCAAAGCCCTCTCTTGCAGATTTGTTACATAGATCAACATAAATTCCTCTTTCCCATGACCTTTTAATCTCTATGTATGTACGCAATGAACTTTTTGAATTAAAACTACCCATTATTTCCTGTCTCTCCATGTCCTCAATTCTCATTTTAACTCTTTTCCAACATCCTTTCTCAAGTACCAGTCCATCTCTCCATATATCCCCACACCCTATTTCATTTAAAACTCCTTCTAGGCCCTTATACCAAGTATCTTCTTTATAAAGCTTTTGCTGAGCCTCCAAACATTGTTTCATTATATTCTTATCTAATTCCTTAATCCTCACCCAGTATTTCACTACTCTTTCCATGATTTTCGCTTTACTACCCAATCTCGCTAACTCCATTTGTGCAACCCCATTTGGTTCAACCATCCTCTAAGCCCCAAATCTCTGCACCATATAGCATTCTTGTCTCAACTACTGCTCCGTATATTCTTTCTAACCATTTCACTTGCACCTCAGGTGTTTTGTCCAGACATGCTCTAATAGCTTTCATTGCCCCTTTTCCTTTGGCTAACGCTTGTTTCTTTTGTTACCCCCATCTACCATTACTGCTTAACCTTACTCCCAAATAATCAAAGTTTCTGACTACCTCGATTTCTTTTCCTTTCCAACTCCACTTTTCTTCTTTTCTCAGCTTATTGCCCTTTTTAAAAACCAATATTTTTGTTTACTTGTATTAACCCTAAGACACCACTTGATACAGAACCTTTCTATTGCCCCAATTACTTTGTTCAGTCTGACCGTGGTTATTGACCCTGCAACCAAATCGTCTGCAAATAGTAACCCTGGTATTTTATAACATAGTATATATTATATAATTCTGCATTCTTATGTCCTGATGCCTTAGATCTATTTCTGGACTATAAGTCCACATATCTCCCGTGATTTAGATCCATTGTACAAAAGTTATTAACAAATTACTTTTGCAGATAACTTAAACAATCTACATAACATAAAATAATTGGTTTAAATATAAATTGTGATGCAATTAATAGATTTATATAAGAGGTGTTTGTCCTCAGGATGACAAATCAGGTAATGTCTAGCAGATGTTTTACTTCTCCAGTCCCTTCTGCCAGCAGTAACCCAAAAATATTCTCTTCTACTTCTCGGAGCCTCATTGGTAATATCTATTTCATTTTGTCGTTCCTGGTGCTGTGGGATGTACAGGTTGGTTAGTGTTGTTGACAATCTGAGCGATCTTCAGATTGTAGATGGTGGTGTTGTGGGTTGATTTGGAGGAACTGGGGTGTGTGGATGAAAATAAGACTTAGAGCTTTTTTGGAGATTTCTTCTGTATGTACATTAACATTATGCGTTAAATCTTTGTCACATAAGATGGTTTGTGTATCCAGTCCTCTTAGGGCTGTTTTCTCCTTTTGTCCTATCTCTTGATACTTATACATACAAAAGTAGCATGTTCTGGGCTATCTTCAACCTTGCAGATATTGCATATTTCACAATTAGTTCTTTTAATAAGTTTGAGATAGGTTGAGTAGGGCCTATGTCTGGTTAAAAAGTGTATTAACCCTGCTTTGGGGTTCAGATGTTGTGATTTAACACATTCTTTTACTGAATTTAAAAATGAGTATGTGCATCTGCCACTGTCAGCAGTGTTCCATTTGAGTTACCATTCTACAAGAAGAGAATCTTTTATTTGTCATTTTGTTGTGTACAGTTGGTCAATGATTTCATAAATTTTGGGGAGATCTTTCTTCAGCCAAGCCTTTGCTGCACAAAGTTGTAGCCTGAGATCAATTGGCCATGCACCAGTGGCCATAATTAGTGCCACGGTGGGAGTAGTTTTATGTACACCAGTCATTCAAATGAGCACTTTTCTTTGTGTTTGTCTCAATTTCTTTTTAAAATCGGTTTTCTGTGCGTATGGTACCCAAGCTCTTGCAGCATATCCAAGAATACCTTCCATGATGCTATTGTGGTATATTATTACATCTACTGATAGATGAAATTTGCCCTGACCAATGTTTACTATTTTCATCATTACTGTGGTGGCCTTTTTGCTGACTGTCTTGAGGTGTTGTTTGAGGTTCAGTTTCACATCAATTGTTACACTGAGGTATTTGGTGCAAGTTTGTCGACGTATCCTTTGCTGATTTATTTTAATTGTAGGATCTCGGCAGAGTTTACCTTTAAGAAGCAGGTAAGATTTTGCCGGGGCTATCTATAGTTTAATGGTGTTGTACCACTCTTGTATGATAGACATCACTTGATTACCTTTCTGCTCAAGTTGTGCTCAGTTTGCCCCAATAAGCAGATACAAATTGTCAGCATATGCAATCACATCCATGACATCCTGATGTTACGACAGTCTGTTTAAGAGGGGTTCATGGCATACATCCCAAAACCCTGGACCTAAAATTGAACCTTGGGGGCAACTTTTCATAGTGGATTTACTGACGATGTCATGGACACCTTTCACCTGCACTATTCTATTGCAACAGTAGTCCAGAAAGCTAATATATAGGCAGCAAGGACACTGAATTCTTCTGAGATGGTTGAAAAGAGTTGGCCATCAGAGGCTGTTGAAAGCTCATGAAATGTCTAAAAATATCGTGGAGACATATTGTGATGCAGAGCTTGCAGTAACACTAAGGGCTTTGTTAAGGGCATCTTCTGTTGAGAAAGCTTTGCGGAAGCCACATTGTTTGGGTGTTTGTCCATGCATTAATCAGTGTTCCCTTAGTCTATTACACAGTAGCTTTTCATAGATTTTTCCAATTAGATTTAGTAAACAAATGGGATGGTATGTCTTAGGTGCGAGAGGGTCTTTATCAGCTCCTTTTTTAAGTATAACGACATATGATTTCTTCCAGCATATGGGGAACTTCACTTGGATGAGGTACTCGTCAGAGGTGTTAAAGATGAGATAATTCTCGTCTCAGTTCTTTTACTACCTCAGCTGTAATACCATCTGGGTCTGGAGCCTTCTTCAGTTCATTTATAGCCTTTTGAACTTCTTCCACTGCAAAAGGGAGAGTGATTCCTGTTATCAGGATCTTGAATAGAAATTGTCTTAGGATGATAGTTTCATCATCTTCACAAGTATCTGAGGATACTAGTTCGAGTAAGAGGTCCATGGTGTCCCTCCAATTTGTTGTATGTGTCCCATCACTACAGACAAGTGTTGAAATAGCTTCAGACCTTTTAATTTTTTCAGTTGCTATTTTATATGGGATTCCCCAACTGTTGCATTAAGATGCTGCTCCACAAATTTTTTTGCATAACTGTTGCCTTTTCTCCTCCAATTTAGCTTCACATCTGGCTTTGGCTATGTGATATCTCAGTAAATTAGAGTCCCTACACTGTGCCGCCACATGCACTACGAATGTGCATAACTGAAGCCTCTTCAATGTAGCTCACCTGCTAAGCCTAGTTATTAACATCCAGACGCTGGTAATAATGTAATAAATGGATTAATGGTTCAGTATTTTCCCAGTCTGATATTTGACACATTCAATTACACAGGCACTATTTCTCCTTCATGTTTCTAACTGCCCCTTCCCATATACAAACCTCTCTTATGGCATAATGTTATTTGTTGATAGTTTTCTAACCTTATGCTGATAATATTTATGTTTATTTCAATGGGGAATGACAGCTTTTGAAGAATGTTGAAAATTGAGAAAGCACAGAATTTGTAAATCTGTACATTAAAACAAAGTTTGAAATGTACAATTTTGCAGGTGAACAATTAATGTTTCATAAGTTATTGATTAAGTGATTAAAATTGTATTCTGACTCCCTCTGTCATAAGGCATGGATTTTTGCAGTGAGAACGAACAAAAATCAACTCTTCAGATTCTGTTTCTAAGTTGACTATCTGGCAAGAGGAAGATTAAAATATTTACTTTTGAAGAACTAGGTAAAGTGAGCTAATGATAACTAATAGACTTCCACTAAATATTTTTGCAAGAGTTTTATTATGGACATATAAGAAGATTGAATGCAAAATTTGAAGTTAATTCACCTATAATGTTTTGTTACAGATACCTTCAGCCACATTTTGAGAATAGCGAGCTTATTTTGCATTACTTATTTGCTGTTTTTAGTTAATTTAGCAATTTTACACCCACTTTGTTAATGTTACCTAAGCAGCAACTTTGTAAAATGCCTTAAGCTCAGTAAAATTATCTAGATCTAGTAGAATTTTTCTCTGGACAAATTGATATGAAGTATTTTTTCTTGATCATCTTGTGTTATGCCATCACATTCGATAGAAGCAGACGTGAACATATGTACCTCCAATGCAAGAGGGGCAGAACCTAGTAAAAATGAAAATTGATACATCCATTATTAGCCTCGTTATTTTAATGTGCAGGAAGGCCATGTTTTTGTTTTCACAAAATTCCACTAAATGGAAATAATTACTTATGGCACTTAACAGTTTTTTAGCATTTACAAGTACAACAAGATCAGATTCCTGATTGTGGTTTGTGGGATTAACATATCTTTGCTTTAATAAGATCAGTTCATAAAGTAGCGTTTCCAGACATTTTACTTAAAATTATTCATATGAAATATACATACACTGTTGAAATATATTCAGGCTTCCCCTGCAAAAGAGAAGATTTTGAATTGCAGCCCTTTTGCCAGTGGTGCATTGTGTGTGTAGTGATAAATACAGTTGCAGGCAATTGCGACAAAATCAAGTATATAGTTTAATTAAAGCAACTATCCATTCTTAAAGCTAGGTGCACTCATACGCCTCAAAGAGTTTCCATTACAACGAACACTTCCACCAATCAGTTGTCTGTTGTTACACTGCACCCCTCGTATTCCCTCACCATAAAGCTGTTTTGGAGCCTTCCTTAGTTGCCATATTGATGTGTCAGGTGCACAGGTTTCCTGAGTGCTTGCGAATGTTGTAATTGATTATCTATTATAAAATTACATGATTTAACATTTTGCAGCATTTAGAGTATATGTTTTGTAGTGCATTTTATAAAGTGTTTGTAACTGTTCCCTATTTGCATGGCACACAGCTCAGCTGAGGGAAGAGCTGGCAAACGAGTACACATATATTGCAGCCAGGTAGTAGCTATCAGGATGGACTCATTTTAATGGAACAGTAGTCAGTTTACCTGTTAGACTGTATTAATACTGCAAAACAAGGGTCGCAAACAAAATGTGGTAACAGGTATAATTTATTCACCTGTAATGTTAAGGCGTTGAAGCTACCAACACCACTGCCGCCATTACCACAACATTTTTTTAGTCCTAAGATGAAAATATATTGCATTCAAAGCTAAGTTCACTGCAAATGCACATTTTGAAGCTCCCTGAATGGGGGTGGGGGAAGTGTATGGAAGGAGTAAACAGTAGAACTTCACCTTTAATAAAGATTCAAGATGTTTCAAAGAATTCCTCCTGTTTTGAAACTGCTGTACATTACACATTTCTCATTTTCTAAAAAAGAGTTAAGTTTTGATTTAAATAATGTATGTTTTAGGTATTAGAATGATGAATAAATGCATGTATTCTGAACGGTGTGTGAATAGCTTGCAAAATCGTCTTATGTGCTTGAAAATGTGTGAATTTTGTTCACCCTTCCCTCCTCCTAGGGCTCATTAGTGACATTAACTATGCGTGTACATACTTAAATTTGTTGTCACCTCTTGCATATAACGAAGTCTTTATTGCTTAGTGGGAAACCATTTCTAGGCAAACATTGTCTTGATTAACACAAAGTGGATAGAGGAAAAATGTTTTATATGAAGATAATAAATAATGTTGAACAGAGCATGTGAAATGTGTAGAGAAAGTCGTGTGAATGTTGCACATAATACTTTTACTGCTCTTTTTCTGTAGTTTTGTTTAGTGCAGATGATGAAAGGATTGTTGTTTAACATTTGAAACATGAGTTTCGCAACTTTTTAATGTCAAGGACACTGACACACAAATAGCTTCTCAGGCATGGACATATGCCAGTAAAAGCTTTTTGTCATGCCACAGTAATTTCACAACAAAGAACTGTAATTATATTAAAAAATGTAAGTCTGTAATTTATAAACAGAGATTATACAGCCATGAATAGAAATAAATGGAAGGCACAGTTTAACAGCACTGCAAATTTAAAAATAAGTACTAAATTATGAAGTTGATACTGGACGTGTTTGTACCTAAGTTTATAAATTTAATACAAATGCAGCAGGATGACTAATGTGTATGGAACCAAGTCTGTAGTTTCCACAGCTTTGGGTTTAGAAAAAGATTAAAAAGAAAAGAAAAAAAAGGGCTTCATATCCAAAAGTTAAATTGATTTCAAAGGAAATATTCTGAACATCTTTTCAAAAATTGCTGCTTTGATTTAACCATTAATATTCTTTTGATATACCTTTATTGATATAGTGCACCATTTCCCATTGTTGTATGAACCCTGGATCTCTGAAACAGCTTTTATTTAATAATAGCTCGTAAATGGGGCATAATATAGTATGATACTTATTGTGCTAAATTCCTTACATATGGAGTCTGTGGCAGCTGGCCCTGGTTGCTTTTCCCATAGATGTCCAGTAGTTACAATTTGTTTTACAATTTTCTCTTCCCTATATGCTATTTTCAACAACCTCCATTTTACAGTAATAAATTTATATTAATGTTTATCAACATACCATTTCCATTTTATTCTAGCATTCTAAAGAAATTCTAATTGCCTTAACTGAAGCTGATGTGTGAACATTTTCTTGATCACTATACTCTATTGCATATAACCCTTTTCTCCCTTCAGTTTTTTCTTACACATTCCATTAAAATGTGCACTCCGTCTCCGTTATCTCATTACATTTCCCCTTTGCACCCCTAGACAAAGCCATGCATTGGCTTACCTCTCCTTTTTATTGCATATACATATTTTTCTTTGTTTGGTTGTATCTTAACCTTTTTATATAAGGTTAGTTACAGCCCAAATATTTTGACCATTTCTTCAAACCTAGATCAGACGTACTTCCAAATCCTTTGGACTATTCTATATCTTTGCTGCCATGTATCTCCTAATCCATTCTTCACCAACTGGTCCTTGATCTTATTCAATCAGTTTGCAGTACTTGAGTGCTGTTCTTGGTAGTTAAGGCAACCTTTTAAAGTATTTTCTTCTAGTAATTGGTATATCTGTTACCAGTATTTCAGTACTTTCCCATTCCCATGCCTCTCACAGTGACTTTTCCCAATTCTGAAAGTGATCCTGCATTATCTGTGTGTTGATATACTCCCTACAATAGTTTGCAAAATGTTCTTAATATGAAGTTCATATTCTTCCACCCATTTTAACCCCCACATTTCAACTCCATATGACCTGATTCCACTAAGGCTGCATACAGCCTTTCAAACCATGTCATTTTCATCATTGCAGCTATATATAAACAGTTTCTCAGTAATCAAATTGCTGATCTCCCTTTGGCTACTGCTCATTTTTCTGTTTTTCCCAGTCCCCTCTTCTGTTTAATTTGCTACACAAGTGAAGTTTTCCATTTGAATCTCTTTAGCTCCCATGAGCCATTTTTCTGATTTGTTCAGTTTTTCCTTTTTTAAACACCACAATTTTTGTCTTGCTTAGGTTCATTTTAAGACCAAGTTTTACAATATCTCTCCATTTGAGATATGGCATAACTCAATCCAATTTTGTGTATTGATCTCACCATTAAACCATCGGTGTACAACTCACCTGGAATTTCCATATTCTCAATAGCTGGCACGTGCATATTAGCTAAATTAAGACTGGCCGTTGCATTGTGTATATATAAATTAAATAAAACTGGGCTCAATTTACACCCTTGCCTAAACCCTCGATTCTCTAACTTCTTTCCTTCTTTCTCCCCATATTTGATACAGAAAGGTGCAGCATCTCACTGAAAGGATTCTTTCTGCTGCTGAGCAATCTGTTCTGTAGTCTACTTCCTACCCCTGTTGATTTCCTGTCCCTTGGTGGACGGAAGAATGTCGGAATGCCATTCGTGCACAAAGGCGTGCTCTTTGGACTTTTCAGCGTCACCATACATTGGATAACCTAATCTAATACAAGAAAATACATGCCAGGTCCAGACAAGTCGTTAAGGATAGCAAAAATACATCGTGGAACAAATTGTAGCTTCATTTAAGCGACATACACCTTCCTCAGTTGTATGGGATAAGTTAAGGCGCATAGCCGGTAAATTGACCCATATACCAATTGTGAGCTTGAAAACAGCTACAAGAGCTGTTGATCCATTTGAAGTGGCCAGCATGTTTGGCAGTGCTCTTGCTCAAGTGTCTAGCTCAGATAATTACTCCCCTGAGTTCCTTCCAATTAAAACTTGGTGGAATCTCAAGACTTTGTGTTTTGTTCTAGAAACATAGAAGATTATGATCACCTTTTCACCATGGCGGAGCTAGAACATTCTCTTTTATCTTCTTGGCTAGCATTACCAGGAGCAGACGGTATTTATGTAGGTACTAATGCTACAACAGCTTTCTCCTGAAGGAAAGGCATTATTGCTTGAGGTCTATAATCGTGTTTGGGTTGACATATAATTCCAGAAAATTGGCGGGAGGCCACCATGGTACTCATTTTGAAAGCTGGAAAGGATCGTTGTCTTCCCTTCAGCTATTGTCTTATTTCCCTCACCAGTTGCACTTGCAAGGTGATGGAATGCATGATCAATGGACAAATGGTGTGGTGGTTAGAAAGTTACAATCTAACATCCAGTGTAGTTTTTGATGTCGTTCAGCTGTAGACCATCTTGTGTTGGTATCAACATGCATAATGAACAGATTTATGAAGAACTGTCAAACCGTTGGCATTTTTCAATCTCGAAGGCTTATGATATGTGCTGGTGAGCTAGGATTCTACGTTCCATGTGTACCTGGAACATACGTGGATGCCTGCCATAGTTCATTCATGAGCTTATGAAAGATAGCGTTTTCCGAGTAAAGGTAAGCTCGGTTTTTTCAAAGCATTTTATTCAGCAGGAGGGAGTACCTTAGGGTTTGGTACTAAATGTCACACTGTTTGCTACAGCAATTAACTCGTCTAGAAGTGTGTTCCACCTGGAGTTTCGTCATGCCCATTTGTAGATGACTTCACCATCTACTGTACTCCTAAGCACACAGTGGTTTTGGAATGGTGCCTGCAGCAATGTTTGGACAACCTTCAAGAATGGAGCTCAAAAAATGACTTTCATTTCTCAACTGAGAAGTCAATCTGTGATAATTTCTGGTGCCATAAGGAGACGATTACCACCTTTGCCCCATTTTGGTCCAGATTTACTTCCCTTTGCAGATGAGACATGTTTCCTGGGGTTGAACTTGGATAGGAAGCTTAGCTGGTCATCGCGTGTAGCACAGCTCAGAGCACAATGTGACCGTTCCCTGAATATCTTGCGGGTATTAAATAGCAAATCGTGGGGAGAGGGATTGGACAATTTTGCTATGGATGTATTGCACTCTGGTCCAATCCAAACTAGACTATGGGTGTATTGTTTGTCAGCACGACCATCTGTGCTGAGATTAGATGCAATGCATAATAGGAGCATACGCATGGCAATAGGAGCTTTTCCAACAAATCCAGTTATGAGCCTTTATACCGAATCTGCAGAACCACCTCTGCAATATCGGCATGAGGTTCTCTTAGCAAATTATTGTTGTGCGCTCAGATGTATGCCTAAGCACCCAACGTTTACTTCCCTTTTTACCACCACGCTAAGAGAACAATATAGGAAAAGCACACTTAGTCCTAAGCCAGTGGGTTTTTGTTTCCAGGAGCTTCTTGGGAAGGTTGCTATTCAAATACCTTAACATGTTTCCCAAGGGCAAGAGTCTCTACCCTCTTGGTTGCGTGGCATGTCCCATGTAGATCTTGGGATGACTGTACATCGGAAGTCCACAATGCCTATCCCCAGTACCCGCACTTGTTTTCTAGAATTTTTGTCAGGCTACACTGAGCAACATTTGATTTACACAGATGGATCAAAAAGCACCATCAGTGTTGGACGTGCTTATGTTTATGGAACTGAGCCGCATACATTTGGTTTTCATAATAGCACTTTCATGTATACTGCAGAGCTGTATGTAATATACTGACCTGTTTTATATGTGTGCCGTCATAAATAAGGGGACTGCCCGATTTTGAGCAATTCTCTTAGTGCACTTCCGAGCCTTTGTGAGCTGTACAACTCCCATCCTATTGTACAATGTATCCAGGATACCCTCCATGTTTTACATGATTCTGGCATTAACGTGGTGTGTGCATGGATTCTTGGTTACATAAGTTTGCCTGGGAATGAAATGGCAGATATGGCAGGAAAGGCGGCAACCACAGAGCCTGGTATTACCATCTCTCGTATTACTTCAGAAGACTTTAGGCTTGAAGTGCGGAGAACGGTGCTGTTGCACTGGCACAAAGAGTGGTCAGCTCTCTGTGGTAATAAGCTTAGAGAAGTGAAAGAGCTTCTGATTAATGGGGTAACTTCCTCTCGCATATCTCGTTGTGAGGAGGTTAACCTGGCTCGGTTGCGACTTGGCCACTGCAATTTTTCGCATGGTTACCTATTTAAACGGAACCCTATCCCTTTTTGCCCGCTGTGCAGCAACCTTTTATCAGTCCGTCATGTGCTGCTAGAGTGTGTTTCCCTAGTGCACCTTTGAGACTCTCTGCAACTGCCTGTCAGACTTGCAGAGGTCTTGTCAGACGACAAACAAGTGGTCAAAGGGTTTTTAAATTTCTGGTGGGGAGTAACATGTGTTTGAGAATTTGAAACTTTAGAGAACCAATTTTTATACTCTTGACATCCTTATCACCTTTTTTTTAATGCAGACTTTTGCCTCTGTTTTGCATATTTACGTGTATTTATTTTCCTTTTTAATAGTAATTTTATTTTTTATTGAAGTTTATATCTCACTTTTGCCATGAATTGTTTTTGTGCTGATGACCATGTAGTTGTGTGCCCTTAAACCTACATCTCCCTCTCTCTTGATACAAAGTATTCGGCTGATATATTCAATTAACTCCACCATCACTTTGCTTAGGCTTTGGTGTCTTAACTTATACCATAATGCTTTCACAAAATCTATAACTATTGTGTACAACCTGCCTCTCTTCACCTGTAGGTATTTATCCACTAAAGTTTTAATGATCAGTATATTGTCCACTGTCCTGCTTCCCTTTCTGAATCCTGACTGAATTTGTGACAATCTTTGGCTCTTTTCTGACTAGCTTTGTATTCTTTCTGACATTCCTGTAAACATTTTCCCCAAATTTGATAGCAGTGCTGTTCCTCTAATTACCTGGTTCATTTACACTTCCCTTTCCTAAGTAAATAGGCTGAATTCTTGCTGCTGGCCAACTCTTAGGGATATATTTACTATCCTACATTCCATTCATTGTCCTCCCCAACACCTATTCAGTATAGCACAATTTGTATTTTCACTAAAGTCAACCAATTTTAAGCCTTCATTTATTGTTTTATCTTTACTGCTTCTGCCACTAAAACCTTTGTAAACCTATCTAATCTCATCCCCTCCCTTAAACTACTTCTGGCCTGTACATAGATCCCTACATCTTACATTTAAATTCCGCACCATCAGGTTAAATTCATTCATGTTAAATTCATTCCCTATTTCCTCCATTTCATGGAGCAGTTGGGAATTGTAAAGCCTAATATTTAAGTGTGTGTAATATGTTTGATATATTGGGACCTGAATTTAAGGGCATTTTTTTGGTATTTCATGTTTAAAATACATTTTTTCTGCCTTAATTTGTTAGTTTTCACATATTTACATTACATAAAAGCAGCAACAGAATTATTTTTAACAAGTCACAGATTACACAGTCCAGATGTTAGTTTGTTGCAATAATTACTCATTGTTGGAAGAACTGGTGTGAACTATAGCATCCCTTCAGTTGGAATGCTAATGGAAAAAATATGGGTGAGCATATGTGAAACTCCAAATTCTGCTGGCAGGAAACATAGGAGTATTGAAGAATGATTCTGAAATTTCAAAGTCATCTGTTCTACTGACCTGCCAAGACATGCCTGCTGCAAACCATGTGATTATTGCCAGATTATTAATGAAACAATGCAGATATTGTGGCCATTGGTTTACTATATGACGATGTTTTGTTTTTTACTGATGCTGCACCATATATGAAAAATCTGATGTGTTGCACTCATGTGACTTTCTCTACTCCTGTACTCACCATTCTTACAATCTCATACCTATATCTTCGTGTTAGTTGAGATAAACATTTGTACAACTTATCTTATTGCTTATTTCCTTGTAGGTGCAAAGGGAATACAGTAGGCTTTGAGCGATAGTCAGATCTTTTAAAGCTTTGAGATCCCGTTCTCTTTGCACGCGTAACATATAAAAAAATGAACAATGTTCCATTTCACGAATGTTTTATGTTTTCTGAAACTGACACAAATAACAAGGAATATCTCCGAAACGGTTCACTCTACAAAAACAGACAAATTCAGACAAATTCTGTGTTTTAGCGAGATCTAAATTTTTTGTGCAGTAAGATTCTCTCTCTTATGGTTTACGAGCTATTCAAAACTCATCCAGAGTAAACAGGACTACATAGGCTATAGCCAGACAATTCAAAATACACATTTCATTTGTCATAAAAATATCTTAAACATATGGCATTTGAATCAAAATCGTTAGCCATTTTCAAGAAAATCAAAATTTTCAAAAAATTTTCCCTATAAAGGGTAGTTTAGGGTAGAGCAATTTTCTTAAAAATCTTCGTGTTGCATCCTTGAAGGACATTAAACTTAAATACCAAGTTTGGGTTTTTAAGCGACTTTTCGTTTTTGAGTCATGCTGTTCATACAGACACAGGCAGACAGGCAGACAGAGACAGACACACACAGACCTTTTCCTGAAAATGCATTTTTGGGATTCAGGGGGTCTCAAAACATATATTTCCGGTGAAATCTCGACATTGAATTTTTGGGTGGAATACAATACTTCCTTCTACTTACCAGTAGAGAAAGTAAAAAGGCAGCAGCAGGACTTGCAGTTATCCTAAAATGATTCATGTTACATGTGTTGTACATTGATTGTATAGAATATGCAAGGAAATTAGTCATGTTTCCTGACATAGACTGATTTCTAATGAGAAAAAGTGTTCATTAAGTTACTTAAAAGGATTGAAATTTCTCAGAAAAAAGATTCAAACACTGTGCTGATGTCTCCACCTGTGGTACTTGCTAGGTAATATGGTTGGCTGCAGTTCAGTACTACACAGAAAACCTGGATGGGTTTGATTGTGTCAAATGAACTAAATTGTAAACATGCCAGTTCAATTAAGATTCAAGAACTTTTGAGTGCACTGTGTTAAGAAATGACTTAGCATACATTTGTGCAAATCTGTTTCCTCTGAGGTTCCATATAAAAACTGCAATCGGTAGGAATACCTTCGAGAAAAGCAGTTCAGTAGTTCAGTATGCGGGGAGGGGGGGGGGGGGGAACTGTTCTATCTAGTCCTGCTAGACTTACTTGTGACTTGGAGTAATCATTTGTGAAATTCAGAACACTTCTTCGTGACAATCGTCAGTCTTTTGAGATGGAAACTTTGAGGAATTGTGTGGTCGTATACATTAACTATACAGTAATACGTGATCCCTTACAAGGATAATGTGTGAGTGCCACGCACATTTGTTAGTTCAGCCATTCAAATCTAAAAATGTTTTTCACATTTTAGCACATTTTTGGCACAAATATTTTCCAAGTTTTTAGCACCTAAAAATCCGAGTCCTAATAGATATCTATGTCAATAAGTGAGACATATTTTGTAAACTATTAAATATTAAGATTAATAATATATACAATCTAGTTTCTTGAGGGTGATGATGTTGCAGGTTCTCTATTTAGGGCATTTTGTATTTTAACTAACAATGCTGCAATTTAATCTGTAATAGTGTTTTTGAGATGCTGCAATATCTCTGTTACACAAATCCATTTAATATATGAGGGAACAGTGGAATAAGGGCTTATCCCAATCATACTTAAGTTTTGGGAAAAAACGGGTTTTGTTAGTTTTTGCATAAATTTAAATGTCTAGGGAGACACCAATGAAATTTGGCATGTATATTTTACATCAATAGCTTTACCTGCAAATGTTCCGTATGATCCATTGATTGATTTATGAACAGAGGGTTAAGGATGTAATGAAATCAATAGAAGGAACAAATTGAAATATATGTTGCACTAAAACTATATTGACTAGATGATGGAATAAATAGAATAATTAAATTATGACTATATGGTATAATAAACAAGGTTTACAAGTCATTCATGAAGATGATTGAGGCTCTTATGAAATTTCTGTTAAGCAGGTGGTGTAAATTTCATGTCTCATTACTTTGCCTTCTTTAACTTCTTGCCATTGGGATATTTTATGTTCAGTACAACATTGTGTAGACATCTAGCTTCCCATTCTCTTTTTGTAGGCTTATTGTTTCTTCTGCAGATAAGTTCCCAAAGCCGAATGTTATGTACATTGCATGGATGTGTTTCACAAGCTGAAACTGAGTGCCTTTCTTATATGTACCTTGTTTGCCAAAGTCACATTTTTCTTGATGAATATTTTGTTTGCAAGGTTTTTAAATATTCAGCCCACATTTCAATAACAGTGAAATGTTTCTTCACTCAGCTTTTCTATCATCACATCAGTGATCATCTATTTTGTTTTTTCGGTCATCCCAAAGTTAACATTTCAATTCTACCAGGATTCACTATGATCTCATATGTTATTCCCCATGAAAGAAGAAAAAAATAAAGCTTTCGGAAATTGCAGTATAATTTGAGCTATATCAGCCATTGGTTTCTTAGGTGTATACACCATTTGGTTTTGTATGGTGTGGCTACATGATGGGAGTTAAGATTGAACTTCAAGCATACACTGATCAAAGGTGGCTCCAGGAACTGAGATTTGACAATTGGTTAGAATGAGTCATTATTCCACTGAGCCCCTCATATATTCTTGTAACATCTGCTTTATATCATAACATTTTTTATTTTGAACTTTGTAAAGTAATACACACATGAAATCACTCACCATTTAGTGGCAGGACATGTTTTATAAGCTGCTGGCACTATCACAAAATACTGCAGTGATATGAGCAATGACTTGCTTTTTTCTGAAACAAACAATTATTATTTTCAAATCTATAACCCACTTCTTTGTTGTGGCTAGCAAAATGCTGAGAAGTCAAATAAGTAATTAAATGTAATTTAATACATATGTTCTTCCTTAATGTGAAATTCTTATTAGGAATAGACCTGTGGTAATGTGAGCACTCTTAACCTAAAATTTTCTTTTTTATTGCAGGTAAAAGTAAAGAAGCAGAAATCAAAAGGATAAATAAAGAACTAGCAAATATCAGAAGTAAATTTAAAGGTGACAAAACTTTAGATGGCTATCAGAAGAAAAAATATGTATGCAAGTTGTTGTTTATCTTTCTGCTGGGACATGATATTGATTTTGGACACATGGAAGCTGTTAATCTACTCTCATCAAATAAATATTCGGAGAAGCAAATCGTAAGTTGACATTAAATCAATCGGAGCTGAAAGGCAAAGTCAAATTTTGGAGAAAAAAAAATGTGCTCCTCTTATGCAAAACTGCTAAGTTGTTGGCTTGCTGCCTTTCAGTGCCGTGTCATTACTGCATGTTGGCTGTGCTTCTAAGTTCTGATTGCAGGGCTATTGTTGCATGGTTTGGACTTACTTAGTGTTAACCTATGCTGGAGTGGTTTCACCATGATCGCCTAAGAGAGAAAAAAGATTCTCTTCACAAGAAAAATATAATAAGACAAACCATCACTAAAGAAAAAATTCAGTTGCTAGAACATCTTACCATGCCTCTGAAGGGATGGAGAATTTTCTTATAAACTTTAAGAAGTTACAGAACATTGCAAAGGCTTCTCGGGGTACTTGGTAGTTTTAGGAAAACATTTTGCAATATCCAGCAACTAGTAGTCAGTTTATGTGAACTAATGTCATAAGGCATTTTTCACCATTTTGCTGTTTTAATCAATGCAATTTAAATTGTATTTAGTATAAGTGATAAGATATTTTGTAAGTTATCCTTTACTTCTCAATGAATTTATTGGTTATTCCTCTTATCACATGTCAAGATTTTTTAAAGAAATTTTCACTTATCAGGGTCTCTTGCAATTCTCTTTGCTTCGTTTACATCCACTCTCTTTTTTCAAGTTCTTTCATCCGTTCATCCCAGGTTTGTCTAGGTCGTCTCTTTGGTATCTTCCCCTCCACTCTGGCTTGCCACACTTAATTGAGAATTCTTTCCTTGCCCATTGTTGTATATGCAGAACCACGTAATTGTGAAGATTCTATTGACCGTTGCAAAGGTCGAGTTTTTAAACTCATTCTAGTTGATTTCTGATTGTCTTTTGTTTTTTAACCTTCTATCCTCAAGTATTTCATTTCATTTGTTTGTAGGTTACCAATATGTTTAAATATTAATGGCCATGTTTCACATCAATATGTTAATGTTGGAATATATGTTCTTTTATACACTGTCAGTTTAGGATTTTTTTTCCCAATTTCTTTCTTGTTAATAAAATTCCTATTTAAAACCTGATGGGAGCCCAAATGTTTGAAGCTTGTTGCCTGTTATATTTCCTCTTCTATATCTAATGCTTCCAAGTACTATGACATTGCTTTATAATAAAATACATACACAATTTATTTTCATGTACCCATATTGTTTATACCTTTTGAAAAATTGCAAAAGCCACGTAGAAGCTATTGATCTAGATTCTTTTTTCTCTATCTGTCCTAAGCCAGCATTCTTCAAGATGAAACTCTCATTTTGCTATACATTACTCAGCTTTCAGGAAGAGGCAGTAGAATTTTTCACATTCATTTATGTTGCATTCCTATGTATTTTTTGCTAAATACCAGCCGGGCATTGTTTTCTGAATGCTATGAGGCCGAAACTCCTCAAATCGCACCAGATTTAATTGTAAAACTGGTACTTCTGCATTAACAGAAGTTGCATTTAAAAAATATGTGGTTTTTGTCTTTCCCAGAAACATAAATCAACTTTCTTTGGTTGGTGGTATAACACTTGCAGAATTTTGTTTATATTTGTTTTTAAGATTATATTTCATTCCAGTGAAGCAGTTAATTTTCAACTGCCAAATACTTCAAAAGTTGAGTTTGAGGTGTTTCTTGGAGGGGAAGAAAACTCAACAAAGGCAGATTTTTAGAAAACCCCTATCAGAGCTGGAGAAATCAGTATTACTACTCTGCAGCTGATTTTGTTATTACTTGCAGGGTCTGGATGGTATAATAATCCCTATACAGAGGATACCTTTATCTCCCGGCCACTGCATCCTTCATCCTCCGTCCGTAGCCAGGGTCTTGGAGGAGTGCAGGATAGAGGTGGCTGGGGTCAGTGTGCCCACAAGGCCTGGATGTTAATGACCTAAAAGTTTTAAAAATGATCTGTAGAAAGGCTTAAATTCATAAATATCCAAAATTTGCATAAAAATGATGTAACTTTGCTGTGTGTTAGGCCCCATTTATGCATGTGATTTCATGTAGTGCAGTAAGGAGTGATATGTGACAGAATTTTTAATGGTCTATTTATGCATGTGATGGTTCACATTTGTTGGAAAATCAGATCTACCAGACCATGTTGGAATCAGTAAAGATGTGTGACAAGTGCTGCATGTTTTTGTTCAATCTGCACAGTGACATCACCCTGACTGCAATGTGAAGAACAATACTAGGATTTTGCTGATGATTGAGACAAGGACAACAGTAACACAGTTGTAAAGTGAATATCTGAATGCTTTATCTAATACAAAAGAATAAATGTTAACAAAATGAAGTGCACATAATAATGACAAATATATACAGAAATCTCTAGCTTTATATTGAAATTTGTAGTAGGACAAGTCTATTTACTCTAAGGGAAACTTTGATGTGATAGCTATTTGTACAAAACATTGCTATAGACAACAGCTTAATAATTATAATAAATAACATTTATGTAATAAAATAACATGTACTGTAATCTAAATACAGTACAATTAATTGCATGTTGACTACAATACTTACAATAGATTCCTTTATAGAATACAAGATAGAGTAATGTTGCATTGGAAGTAAGAGTACCATGTTTACAATGTGCTTCCTCCTAGGATATCTACTTATTGTTGAAAAAAAGACCAACATGCTAAAAATGGATTTTAGCGTAATTAAATACTACATACCTCTACTTAAGTTATCTGCAGTTTTTGTAGTTGTATTATCATTTAAACCATGGAAAATGCCCATTTTAACACTTGCATACTAAGGTTCCTATGAAATTATGGTCAAAAAAGGATAATTTTTCATGCATGGAAGTGAACAAATCTTTCAAGAGATGGCAGAAATGTCCAATGACCTACGTGCAGAGGAACAGAAGATGAAAGAGGGCCTGGAGATATATTTAACATTTTTAAGCAGCTTAAAGGCCAGAAATACTATTTAATATTGTAATTTTAAACTTTTTGGGGGCTTTTCATATGTCCAAACATTTCTATTTTTGTGTTGCTCTACACAATGTAGTTTTAGGTTTACTTGTGGAAAATTTGGTATACTTCCGTATAAATAGTGACATCAAAATTTCTTGTTGAGCTGCATAGTTGTGAAGTAATTGAACAATAAAATCAATGTTGTGTAAATGTTTAAGCCAAAAATTGAAGTTTATATTTAACATTTTCTCCCAAACTAGTAGACTAATTAAACATTCATCTCCATAGTTTATTCACATAACTGATTGAAATTATGAAATACTCAAATTAATTTTTTTAGAATATAACTGTATTGTGTGGAGCATTTTTCAAAACAGTAAACAAAATTAATAAAAATTAGATTATCTTGGGAACCAATTTGAACAGATGCACGACATGTGATATACATTAACACCCTAAATGCAATATTAACATTTCAAATGAATCAAACTGAAGTTTATTTTAGAAATTTCACAGAGGGGTATCCCTAAGTGATCTTTTCCATTAGTTTTTGTTTTATTTAATTCTCTTATTCAATTAAAGTGTTCCTATTACGTTCTTTAGATTGTTAGAAGTAATTTCCTTGTTTTTCATTGCCTTATTGAATAATTCCACCATTCTTTTGATATGTTTGTCAGTTGTACTGCTTCCACCACTCCCCACCAAACCATCATTGAAGCAGGATGACAGTCTCTGAGGATCTTTGGAGCTTTATCATGAGCTGCCCATGATAATGAGGTATAAATTGTATCATTTTGACTGTTGAAAGACTTCAATTGTGAAGATTGTTTCGTCTGTGAACAGAATACTTGCATGCCTATTGTGTGTGTAATGCTGAAGCAGCCATTCAGTTTTGCTCTGGAGCTTAAGCTGTGGAGTGAGGAGGAGGAGACCAGTACTTCATCTATAAACTGTTGCTCCTAGATCATTTCTGAGCACACAAGACCTGGACATCTTTGAAATGCTCAACTCACGAGCCATCATTGATTGCTTCTTGATTGGATTTCTTTGAATGTTAGCTGCCAATTTTTGACCAGCTGTTTGGTCCTTATGGGGGCAGATATAAGTTGTTCATTTTGGTGAATCTATTAAAAGGTCCAATAGGTGAACATCTTACTGATCTTAAGCTTTTTCAGAGCTGTGAAAATTTCAGGTGATTTTCCCACTCAGTAAAGGGCTATTAGTACCACATAGTTCTCATAATCCCACTCAGTTCTAAAAGTTTTGCAATTCATGCTCTCTCTACTACAGCTCAGCTCAGCTGATGGAGGCAAAACCTTGAAAATTGGTTGTACAGTCTCTGCCAAAGTTTGTAATGGTACTTGATGTACCAGGTATGTATTTCAAGATGGGGACAAAGCTTTTTTTTTTCCAGGGGTATAAGGAGAACTAAATAGACCTGCTAGTATACATTTAAGTACTCTAAATAGTGTGTTGTTTATGTGTTTCATTTATTGCTTTCCTAAATTAAATAATACATAATTAGAGTAATCTAATAAAAGTTTCATTTTTGTAAGAAAATTTACTTTTATGTTTTCTCATATAAACATTAAGTACTTAGGTGACTGAGCATCGCTCAGCATTTTTCTTTCTTTTTATTGTTTTATAAAATTGTGTTTTTTCATAGAAGAGACTTATTTAGATAAGCTTGAAAAGCGAAACTTGCTCAGATTCCTCTCCCCATTATGTAGGACTAACACCCCCTAGGACTTAAAATGTTAGCTGAATATAAATTTTCATCATAATTGTTAGAGCTGTTTGCGAGATACATGAGACATGGACATACAAATATTTCATCATTTCAGCCGTAAGATGTTGACTACTGAACATAGGCCTCCCCATAGACATCCACCTAGTTTGAGTTTTTCTTTGGGCATTTGTTCCACCATGGAGTTCAGTTGTTTGGTGCTGCCATCGACTCTAACTTCCAGGGTGCTAACATGTTGCCCAAGGTCCTTCATCTTTCCTCCAAGTTCTTACATGTCTTCCTTCACCCGGCCAGTTGCTCGTTGACTTTTACAGTGTGTTTGTTGTAAAAAAGGTGTAAATTTAAGAACCCTAAGCCTTCAAACATACATTAAGTACCTACGTAACATGTAGCAAAACACACAGCTATGAGTTGATCTTAATTTGCAAAGCTTAACACACTACAATATTAAATTAATATACATTTGAATTAATTTAGGATCCACCAGAACTTAAATAATTTCAAGCAGTGAAAATACTTCTAAATGTTACTTTTAACGTGTTTAAGAATTTTAAGTTACATACACAAATATCAAGTAAATATTTAAACTACCATAAAGGATTGGCATGCATTGATAAAACATTTCCGGGGTAGTCGAGAAACATCAATACATTCATAATGCAACAGGTTAGGTAATTGTGTTTTGTCCTGCACTTCACTCAGTCATCTAGGAATTGAATTCAGCATATCCACCACTGAGCAAAGACCCTGAAAGTACACTGTTCATATAACCTTGCACCCCCCCCCCCCCCCCCCCTCCCCTCTGCAGATTGACAACATTGAATTTGTTTGCACTGAACTATCATTGTAATAGTGCATGTACAAATATTTTTAATGCAAAAACTCTGTACTCTGTCTACTCTGTAGACAGCATTTTGTGGTTTGTTTAATGCATACAGGACAATGCTAGTAGTTCCTCAGCAGCAGCTGACACAATCACAAAGTTCGTTATGGAAACTCATCCATTAAAGAAAGTAAATTAAAAGGTTTGAAATTCATCATAAATGAGTATGATTTCTCCACTGAAACAAGGCTTATCCTAATCTGCAACATGAAAAGCTTGGGTCATCTAAAGCTAAATGGTTGTTCAATACCGTATTGATCATGTCTGATGGGTAGTACTGGTACTGTTATTGTAATAACCATACCTTATATGAAAAATATTAGCACTAAAATAATCTTTGAACATCTTATTGCTTTGTTTTTAGGAGCTCTTGGTGCTTTTGGAAAAGTTGTCACATCTGCATAAGAGCAGCTTTGATTTGATGCACTTACAAATCTTCCATAACATATTACAAATATAAATATGACACTTCTAATTTAATTTTTACAGGGTTATCTCTTCATATCTGTGCTAGTGAATACAAACAGTGATCTCATCAAACTTATCATCCAGAGCATTAAAAATGACTTGTCATCAAGGTAAAGTATATGTGTATTACTGTGAAAAGACTTGTGCATTTACTAATATTGTGTGATAACAATCAGCTGTCTGTTTCTCTTTCAGAAACCCTGTTCATGTTGGCCTAGCATTACAATGTATAGCAAATATTGGAAGTAAAGAAATGGCCGAAGCATTTGGACATGAAATTCCTAAACTCCTTGTTTCAGGGTAAGTTTGGTACTAATGTTAAAACATTCTCTCAGCTCTGATCACCTAATTAGTTGTGAAGTACCAGTGCATTCAGAAATTTTATCTGTTAGTTAATCGATACAGTGATCTAAAATATTAGTTCTAATGATATTTTGATACACTGCTGGAAAAAACATTATTTTGCTTGTATGAACCATTTAATTATGGCTAACATTACTTTGTTATCCAAAATGATTCCAATGTTCTTGGTATTAAAATAATTCCAATGTTCTTGGTATTAAAATAATTCCAATGTTCTTGGTATTAAAATAATTCATTGTGTATCAGAGGTAGCTTTGTTTGTGAAGCAATATATGTACATTAATGAAAGGTGCAGAAGTATGGCATGCAAAGTTATTGGAAGGGTTATATAAACAGTTAACCTTTTCAACATATTGAAGATGTTCTAATAAAAACTTAGTGAAACTAAAGTGGTATCAATCCATGCATAATACCAATTTGCATGGAAATGTGCTCGTATATAGAGTATTTGAATATTTAGAGAGGAGGCGATACATATTGAAACCAGGAAAGATACACATTTGTCCTAAAATTAATATTATGATGTAGTGGCTGTAGCGCAGGGTTATCAGAAGGTCAACACCAGGCAGTTGGAATGGTAAACAAAATAAAGTATGCGCTTGCTCGGCATAAATACATAAAGCGATATCACCAGAGTACTAGACTAAAGTACTAGTGTTCAAGAATTTACAAAAGCCTACTGTGTAATTATTTCAGTTACTTTTGGTGGCATAAACGATATTTCTGAAAATGCAGAAAATGTTGGTGTGTCTTGAATCTTGAACAGTTACTATCTAATCTCACGCATACTAATGTTTTTGTAGACCTTCCTACTAGGTATGGCTACAGGCCTACTGCTCTCAGACAATAAAGTGATTGAGCGATTTAAGACTTCAATACACAGTGTTGATAAAGTGGTAAACAAAAGCATTTATTTTATTTACAAAGCTCATAAACATGTTTAGTTAAAGCATCCACTGCAGCTCTTAATATGTATACAAAGCATGGTTTTCATTATAACAATTATGGCAAGGTAAGGATAGGCCATATAATGCTGGCCATTCTAAGATGCTGTGAAATCTAATAATACTCATAACAGATTTTTTGTGAATATCAAATTCTGTGATAATCTACCTGTTGTTTGTATTCTTTCGGACTGAAAGCTTTAATATGTATAAAAGATACGACACAATTAAGATAACTGGATATTTAATTTAACACTTTCGCCGTTACATGGGCAAGCTATCAGAAGAACAAACAGAGTTGCTAAGCTACAAAAACAAAACACAAAAGTTGTATAAACGATTACAGAATAACCAACACTCCTCCTCGTTTACACAACCTTACATTTTTCTCTATCCTTGGCTTTGTTTGCCGACGGAGAGCTAACGTAACAGATGCGTCAGGTGTGGAGGCTTCCACAGGTGCTGAGGACGGTCTGACAGGCGTACTTGCACTTCCCACTGGCCTTCTGATATAAGCTGCAGTACTTTCACTAGGACCACTTTTACTTTGAACATCTTCTAGCATGAACTTTAATTCCTCTTCCATTTCCGAAAGTTTCCTTTCCATTGCTCTCCTTTCTCGTTTCTCCATCTCTGAGGAATTCTTTACATTAGCAACAGAAACTTTCTCTAATTGTGTCTTTGCCTCATGTAGGTCGTCTTCAGTCTTCTTAAGCTTCTCTCTCAGCCTATCATTCTCTGCTAAGGATTGCTCGTACAGCTTCTTGTAATCAAGTTCACCGTTTTCACCGCCATCTTTGACTGAGTGTGCAGGTGTTCCCGATCGGCTGTTACTGACTGAAGCATCGCCGCTACCTCCAGACACTGAACTGAGACGTGAGGAATGGCCAGATAACTCACCATCACTCTCCTCATTATTCATCTTCGAGTAGTCATCCTCTCTGCCTGGGGACTCCTGTCTGTCAGGATCAACCTCATCAGGCATGACGACCCCCGTTGATCTTCTCTTTGGCCTTCTCCGCCTTTGTATGACTGCTTGGGTGGCTTGTGCGTTTCGAATATCATTTTTTTTATCACTCTCCTCCTGAATTTCTACTTCTCGATGTGATATTTTAACTTTGGAATCAACATTTATGTCGATTTCAGATCTATTTAAATCATCACATTTCCCCTGATATGCTTCCACACTGAACTTGACATCTCGACTGATTATCACCTTTTGTGAAGCTAAATTGTAGCAACGATAAGCTTTTGATTCATCATATCCAAGAAATATTGCTTCAGTTCCTGTATTATCCAATTTCTGGCGTTTCTGGGTTGGAACATGAACAAAACATTTGGAACCAAAAATCTGTAAATTCTTTACTTTAGGCTTTTCATTATTCCACAGTTCATATGGTGTTAATTTCTTTGGTCGAGTAAGGACTCTGTTTTGTATGAAATTAGCAGTCATCACAGCTTCACCCCAAAATTGATTTGGTAAGCCTGCATCAATCAGCATACAACGTGCCATTTCTACCAGAGTTCTATTCTTCCTCTCTGCTATGCCATTCTGCTGTGGGGAATAAGTTGCAGTTAACTGAGTCTGGATACCTTCATTGGCCAAATATGTTCTTAATTGTTTATTTAGATATTCACCTCCACGATCAGATCGAATAATCTTGACTTTTCTGTCAAACTTGTTTTTCACAAGTGCTACATAATGTTTCAAAGTATCAGGAACTTCAGATTTGTTTGCCAATAAATATACATGAGTATACCTTGAAAAATCATCTATAAATCGCTTACCACTTGGTGTCATGGTCTGCATTGGTCCACAAACATCTGTATGGATCAAATCAAGTCATCTGGTAGACTCGCTTGAAGATTGTTTTGGGAATGGTAATCTGGTCAGCTTTCCTTTCATGCACGTATCACATGACATTTGGATACTGCAATCAACTACCTTCAAATCATCTAAGAGACCCTCAGCATACATTTTCCTTATGGCCTCTGGGTGACGATGTCCCATTTTCCGATGCCATGTATGAATACAATTGCTGTTGTGTTCCAACACTGCATGGATTTTGTATGGCTCACACAATTTGTACAAGTTTCCAGTGGACTTAGCAAATCCAATCTGTTTTCCATCTTTGCATATTTCACAATAGTCTTTACTGAAGTTAACAGAAAAATTGCTTAAGTTTAGCTGTCGAACAGAAATTAAATTTCCAACAACTTTAGGAGCATAAAGCACATTGGTAACAATAACTGGTGTCACTTCTCCCTTTTTATTCTTAAACATCAATTTTCCTGTCCCGATGCCAATAACATCAACTAGTTCACCATTTGCAACTTCAATTTTATTAACATAGGATCTATCCAAGGATGTGAAAAACTCTCTGTCATTGGTTACGTGCCGAGTGGCACCTGAATCTAAAATCCAACTATTTGACGGAATGTCAAATTTAAATATATGCTCTTTATGTTCAACTGCATTCACTTTATTTGGTTTTTCTTTCCAACTTGAGTATTTCTTGCAATCCTTTTTCATGTGTCCATACCTTTTGCAAAAATAACATTTCACGGAAGTGTTTTTAAAATCTTTTCTGGATGCTGTCCTCATCATTTTATCTGAAGAATTACAGGAAGCCCCTTCTGCATATTGTTTACGTTCATATTCAGCAATCATCTTTTGCTGTACTATGGCAAACGTTAGTTCATCCTCTGGACGTGTTTCCATTGCTGTAATTAATGGATCATAATTTTTAGGCAAACTGCTCAACAACATTGCAACACTCCATTTATCCGATAAAGATTCTTCACCTATGTCTCGAAGCTTTAAAAACAATTCTTGCATGCGAGTAATATGTTGTGGAATATTACCGCCTTCTTCGAGTTTCAAAGAACAAATTGTTCTCATTAAATGAACTTTATTCGTTAACGTATTTTTCTCATGATATTCCTTAAGAGCATTCCACATTTTCTTTGCTGTGGACTTACCCCTGATGTGGATAAGTTGATCATCTTCCACCATAAGTCCGATGTAGGCTTGTGCTTTGTTATCAGCTGTATCCCAATCGGCGATTAACCTTTTGTTTGAACCTGTATCTATCGGTCTTTCAGATTCAATTACCTTCTTAAACAAGTTATCTTTCATTAAAAGCAGTTGTACTTTATATTTCCAGTTTGAATAATTATGATTATTCAACTTTACGATATCACTTCGAAAGTCAGCCATTTTGTTACTTAAACCTTATGTAACGAAACTGAAAATAAACCGCTTCGCGTATCGCACTTTATACTTATATGCCTGGGCCCATAACCTGTTGTTTGTATTCTTTCGGACTGAAAGCTTTAGTATGTATAAAAGATACGACACAATTAAGATAACTGGATATTTAAGTTAACACTTTCGCCGTTACATGTGCAAGCTATCAGAAGAACAAACAGAGTTGCTAAGCTAAAAACAAAGCACAAAAGTTGTATAAACGATTACAGAATAACCAACACTACCATAATATCAAACTGTGACCTCTCTGAATTGTGGTCTTAATTCAGTGGTATTACCATGCTTCAGTAGCAACTTTCTATCAATAATACATGTCAGTATTCAGTCAATTGAATGTAAAACTACACAATTGCAAATGTTAGCAGATGTCACTAATCTTAAAATTTTCGCTATTAATGAACACTAGGTAAAACATGAAATTGATTGCTTTGTACCTAAAGGTTTTAAATTATTGACCTCATATTATTGAAGCCTAAAAGAGCGTGGTGGTACAGCTATTTACATGAACCTTAATTTTTATGGGAAATATGAAGTGGCTTAATGTTGTAAAATTCTATTTAGAGGGACTGTTTGAATTGTATACTGCCTATTTTACTCAGTTACCTTAGTATTCATCTTTGAGTGCCTAATAATGATGTGGATACTGTAGATTTCTAGTATTATGATTGTTAGGCATAAATTTTAATTCCTTTTGTATTGTTTTTAATCTGTTGAGTACAATATACACAGAACATAAAATTGTATAGAAGATATAACTAATTAAAACAATTGAAAAGATAAAAGAATGTTTATAGCCACTACACACTACCCCCCCCCCCCCCCCCCCCTCCTAAATAACTTGAGTCGAATCTCTTGGGAAACCACACTGTCCACCATGATTTGGTCCTTTTCAAATTTGTATCAGATACAAGGAGTATTGGGGATGGTTGTGCATAATTGTTTTGTTTAGCCTTGAAAAAGTCAGGAGGTAATGGAGGTTGTTCTCTCATTATGAAGGCTGATTTTAAGTGATCTATGGAGATCCTTTTGAGTTTTCCATTAATTTCAGTGTCAGAGAACTTGGGACTGTTTCTTTACAGGATAGGCTCCCAAGTAGGTAGGTCCAAGTGGTGGCGACGTGGCATCTCGGCACACAAAGACATATGAAGATGTTTCAAGTTCCTTTGAGACAAAACAGTTCTGTTCCCATGCTTAGAAGTTCAGACTGGTTTCAATGAGCAGATGTCTTGCAAACGTCTCACAAAGTCTTATTAGGGGGACTTGAGTAGTTCACCAGGAAGACGAATAGTAGTGGCATAGACTAATTCAGGCAATGAACAACCTAAGTCTTCTTTGATTGCAGTGAATAACTAACAGTTCTAGAGGAAGAGATTCCACCCAAGAATGTGCCTCAAGCAGGTGACATTAAAGAGCTGTTTTCAAGGTCCTGTATTGGCATTCAATTAATCCATTTGATTGTGGGTTGTGGTTGGTACGCAGTTGTGGAGTTACTCTGTCAAACTAGGTATTTAACCATGGTCTTGAACAGCTGACTTTTGAATTGACAGTCTCGATCTGTTATAATGCATGCTGGAATATCAAGTCTTGAGAACCAACAGGAGATTAAGTTCTTAACTACAATTTTAGCTGTTTGATCCTCTGAAGGCACTGCTTCTATCTAGTGGGAGTATCTGTCGACAATGGTCAAGAGCTAATGAAATCCTCTAGGGGTCTAACATTTCCAAATTTATGTGCTGAAGTTCAAACTTGGTATGAGAAGTTCTGCTAGAGCTGATTTTGTGTGCTTGTGAACTTTGCACTTCTGACATTTCAGACAGGCTTTAGCACAAGTTTGACAATTCTTCTTGACGTTTGGCCAAATAAATCTTTTCGAAACCATCTTTGTTGTTGTATGAATCCCAGGATGCAACAAGTTACGGATTGCTGAAAATGCGGTCTTTCGGAATTCCAGAGGTATGTATGGATGAATGTGTGCTGTTGATATGTCACAGTAGAATATTTTCGTAGAACTTGGTTGCTGGAGCTTTTTAATCCTTCTATAGATTTTCCAATCCTTCTGTAAATTTTCCAATTCATTGTCGTCCTGCATGTCTGCGATGGCATAATCAGTGTGGTTGGGAGAGTTAATTGTGCATATGCATGACAGTGCATCTATGACTACATTCTCTTCTCCAGTGACGTGTCTGATATCACTAGTGAACTTCGCTATATAGTGCAGTTGCCGGGTTCTTCTAGGGGCTGCTTTGTTCAAATCCTGCTGAAATACATAGATGCTTGATAGAGCTATAGGTGGCTTCAAGTTCACAATTTTAAGCACTATACTTCATCTGGATGCTGGTTAGGCTTTTGGAGAAGAAACTAAGTGGTTGTCTCGCACCATTTAGCACTGCCGCAATAGTGGTGTCTGATGTGTCACTAACAAGGGAGAAGAGGGCTTCAAATTGTTGATGAGCAAGGAGTGTTGCATTGCAAAGAGCTTCCTTGACTGCAGTAAAAGCAGTTCTTTTATCTGCCCAATCCAGTGGCTGGTGCTGTTCTTCCTGTGTCCCGCTAACATGGTATTTAGGGTTTCTGCAACCTGGTGCATTGGGGAATGAATCTGTGGTTGAAGTTGAGCATGCCAAAGAAACGTCGTATAGAAGTGACTAACCGAGGTTCTGGGTAATTCTTGATGGCTTCTACCTTGTCTGGAAGTGGTATCAGGCCATGTTAATTTAGTGACAAGAATTTAATTTACTGTGTGCCAAAGATGCATTTTGCAACCTTAATACAAAGACCATATTCATTGAGTCTCTCAAAGAAACTTTGTAGGTGGTGCTGGTGCATATCTGCATCGGCTGAAGCAATAAGCAAGTCGTCCAAGTAGCACAAAACCAGCGGTGGCCCTTGACTCATAAATATTGTTAATATATTTTCAGAATCAGCATGCTTTACATGACAGTTAATTCTGAATTTCACCAGAAAATATTTTAAAAGTTAATGAACCATATAAAGTGAAAGATTGTTATGCATTACCTTCCATCTGCTCATTAGTGCACCCTATTTGAATTCTTAAACATTATATACACAGGATCATCAGCATTCATTACCAAACAGGAATAACAGAAAAATGCATTTTAATTTTGCAACTGCAAAGCCAATCCGCATACCTGTACAATGAAGGGTTAAATTTTCTTCTATAATCACCTTTATTTTTGCACAGATTTTGAATTTGTCCAATATTCAGTATTGCTCTTGGTGGCCTGAGCTTCATAAGTTACAATCGAGATGCAAAACTCGTTACACCTGCACTGAGTATACCAGTTACACTAATTTATTTCACAGTCCCACATCATGACACTACTCAGAAGTGCTGCTAAAACTGTTTAACTGTTACAACTACTTCCAAACACATCGAATTACATTGATTCATAATAATATAATCTGTGCGTAATACATACTCAATGTGTAGCAAAATTACCAACATGAACATAATATTAATGTACTTTCTTGGTTTGTTTTATCAGGAATATTCAACCTATACCTTAAGTGGTACAGCTACAACTAATTCAGTTCAGAACTAAATTTCATTTACAATTAATTTAAATGACAAAAGTTAAATTTAAGAGGAAGGAGTAGTATGGTATGTGAGTGGCAGCACTGTTAGCAAAGATCACGCAACGATTTGTTTCATTCCGATCAGACAGCTCAGACTTTCCCCCACCACCTGGACTCTGCCCAGATTGTGTTTCCTCTCCACTTCCCTTGCCTATAGTCGAAGCCATCCCTCTACCTCTCTGCACCACTTGCAATATCACCAAGATGGGAAGATTCCCAGACAGGCAAGGTGCAGTCCGAAATTGCATCCGTATTGAAAACATAGTACTCCTTGCTGTATTAGTGGTGTAGAAACATTTTAAACGAAACAAAGTGGGTAAATAGAAACAGGAAGTGTAGGAATGTATTTTGACATGGCGTATGATGTCAAGGATATTGGAACTAGTCCTTTTGATGTAATGTTACCTTTTCTTTCTTATTTTTATTTATTGGGAGGGTGTTATCCTAGAGTCCTTCATTGCCAGCCACCACTGCAGAAAACAAAACAAAGTTCTACCAGGACACCATTCATAAATTTCTGGAACGTTTGAGTGGTATTCATCAGTCCAAACATCATGTATGGAAACTCGGATAGTCCAAATGGAGTTGATTGCTGTTTTGGGAATGTCGGCCTCATGAACGGATATTTGCTGGTAAGCACGTGTCAGATCTATAGATGAAAATACATTTGCTCCTGACAATATGTGACTGCAATCTGTAGCAAAGGTAGAGAACACCTGTCAGGAATATATGAAATTTAATCATCAATAAACTTCATGATGAATTTAAATTGCTCATTGGAAAAAAAAAGATTAATAAAGGATCAACTTTTATTTTCATTTCAACTTTTTCAATCATTTTATACAATAATTTTATAGGATTATTCCCTTATATTGAGGGCTCTGTAGTCACCATGAGGTCTCCAGTCGTCGGACTTCTTTTGTGCTAGACGTAATGGCTGGACCAGCTGCTTTTCGAAGGTCCTCAAAGTCCCTGTTGCAACATGTACTCGAATTCTCGTGCTGACTTCAACTTGGGTGCGCATCTCCTTGGTTTGGCAAAAACGGAAGGGCCATGGTTTCAATGTGATGTTCAATATTGTGTAGTTAATTCTTCTGTTTACAATGTTAGGAAGGGTCAGCTTAGGAAACTCACTTAGAATATTTCGGCAAGAGTTCTATTGTGATACAGTCTTAATTTCCTCACCATTGCTTTTGCAGGTTATGATTAGCAATCAGGATAGTGTTGTCATCAATCAAATGCCCATGCTGTCAACCAACAGATTATAGTGAGAAAGAAAATCTATACCAATGATAGGTCTACTCACATCGGCTATGATGAAATTCTTGACGTAAACCAAGATCGAGCTTTAGCAGGTTCTGGCCATATGTTTCGATTTTTGTGTTGTTGAATGCAAAAAGTTCAGGTTTACTGGGAGTTTGCTTTTCTTTAGCTGAAGCTGGAACAATTGAAACATGTGCTCCAGTGTCGACCAGAAAGAGGGTTGCTGACTCCTTGTCACTTACAGACAGGCGACACAGCTGTAACCCTTGTTTCTCTGTTGCCAGTAGGAGACACGTAGTTAGTTCCGAGTTATCCAATGGAACTCTAAGTATTGTGCTCATACTACATGGTAGTGTGCATTTATAAGCACGTTCACAGAATTTATTGTGATAGTAACATGTGTTTTGTATAGATGTAGTACAAGAACTATAGCTATTTGACCTCCTTGAATTGGATCTGTAATGTGGTCGTGAGTGGAATTGAAGTTGTTTAACTCAGCCACTTGCAAAGAAAGCGCACATGTTTTCTTAAGTCATCTAAGACATTTTGACTGGGCTTGACAACATTTATTGGTGCTACTTGATATGATGGGGTTGGTTTCAGTTCCAAAATCTGATTGCCATGGTGGCCAACCTAGTCAGGTCGCCACTTCTTACTGATAATATTGTTCACATTTCACGAGGTAATAGTTGTAGCCATAATGTTGTTAGAAAGTTTTCACTAACCTCGTCAGCTAGATTCCTCATTTCATATAGTAATTGCAAGGTTTGCGGTCACCAAGTTCCAATCCTGTTACCAGTTTTTGTGTTTGCTGTGACTCACTGCCAGCAAATCCTGAAATTAAGTGTTCCTTTCAGCCCCATACTTACCGGTGTCAGGAGGTTTCTCGAGGAGGTCGCCAACCTGGATTAATATTTATGCGTCAGTGGAACTCGCCCCTGTGTCATACAGTAGTCCTGCCAATCCAAACCCTGCTAATAAGAAAATCTTTCTTATCCGAGCAGGGCTAGGAAAAACTATCTACCAAATGTGTTTTGAATTTTAAAACACGAAAAAATAAAGATTCAGATTAAACTAGTTTTCCCAAGTAAAAACAAATTTATTAGCACAGAAAAACAGAAGTAAATAGTGAATCTGTCTGTCTTGTACACAAAAACTAAAAAACGGAAGGCCTAGGCCTCCTATCAATGAGTATAACAAAGTTTGAATGCAGTTTTTTTATGTTAACAAGAAAACAAAATGGAAAAGCAAATCACTAAAGGAGTGAAGGCTTCTTGCACTTGGTAGATGCCAATAGTGTTTTTAAAAACATTACAGTGTCTGGATTTCAAGCCTCAGAATGCAGTTGTAAATAAATTACAGCATATTGTACTCATTTCCTACTTTCAATCATTTTAATACTTAACCCAAGTGCTTAAAGTCAGTATGTTGTTGTATATGATGAAAATCCAATTAATCCGAATTTTTGCCAAACAAGGTTCGTTCCCAATTAGTTCAGATTAGTGGGACTCCACTATATTTTGCTTGATCCTGTGTTATATTTCTGGTACGAAACTCGACCTCGATTTATAGGAACCAGATCTTGGGATCAGGCTTCCAAAATGGTGGCACTTTTATGCTTACGCATGTTACGGCACAGTCTTGTTCAGTTTCAGTTCCATTGTTTCTAACGAATTCACGCCAGGTGGTCACCAGTGTAGATTTCTACTAATATTATATTTTAGTCTAAATGAATATTAAGATTGCTTAGACATAAGTTTTAATGCCTTTATATTGTTTTTAATCCATCAAGTACAATATACACAAAACACAGAATTGTAAGCAAGTAGTAACTAAAACAATTGAAAAAAATCAAAGAATGTTTATAGTCACTACGATATCTTTACTGAGATGTTGAACATATTGAATGTGTAAGAATTGACAGAATATTAAAAGACCCCAAAAGAAAATCGTTTATGTGAATATTTGTTAAGAGTGTAATTTGTTTTTGATGTTGGTATGAGTTTGTTAAATGACGAAAACGTGTTACTAATGTTCATTGTTACGAACAATTAAGTTTGTTTAAAGACGTCATAAATATTTCCATATTTAATTTTAATATATATGTATAAATAAAAGAATTATATGTGTTCAATATTGAAAGCGAAGGGAAAATGACTAAGGATCGCTTCCCTAACAGTGCGGGAACTATTTGATGAACGCATACGCGGATGTACACATGGCAGTCGGAATCCTAGACTCGCAACCAAAAGAATTCGTTCATTAGCGTCTATGTGTTTGGTGTAGATGGACGTATTTTTATGTGTGCCCATCATAAAATAGTGAAAGTAAATTTACTAAGTGTTTAAAGACTGTTAATTTGTGTAAAATAAGTAAGACATTAGCTAACTTTAATAAGTTAGTTAATAGGAAGTGCGCGAGTAAATAAAAGGATGTAAAATAGACTAAGTGTAAAGTGATAGAAAACACTTTTAGCAAAATATCGCTAAATTTTCAGACATTAAATTTCGGCGATGCTAGGGAAGTCGAGCCACTGAAATAACTACTGTGATACGATTTAAATACAGTGAACAAGAAGGTGCAAATAAAATGTTTCACTAAAGTTAAACCCGAGTGTATGTTCATTCCATCCAGTACCACGACCCGAGATAACGAAAGAGTCAAAAGCTCATCACCATCACCTTCGTAATATATAAAAAAAGCACCAGAATGAATGAAATTCCCAAAATTTATATAATTGGAGATATCACTATTGATAGATATTGTACTCACAAATCAGTGTAGCCTACCTCTAGCATGGTGGTAGCGTGTCTGCCACATGTGCAAGAGGTCACGAGTTCAAATCTTGCTTAGGGTGAATTATCCGGATAAGGTTTTTACCATGGTTTTTCCTTATTCTGAGAAGACAAATGTTGGGTAACTTAAAGCTCTATGGACCTCAGGCTCATTTGAGCATCATTTCACCCATTTCATTCATTCACCGCCCGATATGACACTAAGTTGGAGGACGTTGTTGATTTTGATAGTAGCGATAGTAATAATAATAATAAACATTGCTATTCTTAGCTATGTTAAGATCAAATCGCCCGCCTCGGTAGCGTGATGGTTAGCGTGTCTGCCTCACGTTCAAGAGGTCGTGAGTTGGAATCTCGCTTAGGGTAAGTTATCCGGGTAAGGTTTTTTTCCGAGGTTTTCCCTACCCTGAGAAGACGAATGTCGGGTAACTTAAAGCTCCATGGACCTCGGGCTCATTTGAGCATCATTTCAACCATATCATTTCATTCATTCGTCCGATATGACACAATGTTGGAGAACGTTAATTAAAAAAAAAAAAAAAAAAAAAAAATCAAATAATTCATATTACTTAAATTTTGAGTTTACCAGACTTTAGTCATGCTTAGATAATATAACTCCTATATTAATAATTTACATTGGGAAATACTCCACTCAGCTACTCTGATCATAAAGCACTTTGGATAAACATTATGGATGTACAAGGTAGAACTCAGTATCACACTGTGTACATAAGAAAGTTAAATGAAACCGCTATTACCTCTTCTAGGAAGAGATTGTATGTATCAATTGGTTACAAACTATTGATGCTATACTCGGCGCCAAATAAGAAGGGGATTGACAGTTGCTACCCACGTGGTGAAAAGGTCTAAATGAACAGGAGGGGATGGGTGCATCATGGCAACGAAAAGAGCAACCAATTAGAGTTAAGGTGTTTCCATAGCAACGCTAAACGCTAAACCAGTGTTGTCGATATTTAACACATGATTAGCATGTGCCTGACCTGCAATCTAGCAGTAACATAAACTGTGCGTCTTATCTTGTTTTCCCTGCAATATATACAATGTCTCCCTCCAGCTGCAGCTTGGAATGTTTGTATCAGAGATTGCGTGTGTGCTGACAAGTTCGTTAACATTCTATTTATTGTGGTTATTTGCTTTGTATTTACGTGTGTCTGAATTTGTGCGTATGTTGTGAGCATTTACAACTGTCTCCTTTAATAAATAATTATGTCCAAAAATATTGACAGCTTAGCCAAACGAACAACTTTACGTACTCGGGAAGCGAATGAAATTGTGCTTGGTAAGGTACACATCCCAATTAAAGGATTATGCAGTTGATGGTTTTGCTGAAGAACATGGTTGCAAAATTGTTTGGTTTCGCTCTTTCCTAGTGTACTCCGATTTAATTAATTTGGGCCGAAGTAAAGGGTTACATTGTGCGAAACAAAGATTTCACTGTGTCGTCTGTAATAAAGCTACATCAATAAAAAGCTGAAAACTGTGAACAAGTGATTACCGATACAAAGGACCTAATAGCTGCAACATGGGAAAATGGAGTCTTAAAAGCAAGGATAGAACAGTTTGTCATTTTCGCAGGTAATTCCAGCAGCGACAGCAATAATGCAAGCGATTCGGATATCAGGAGCATTTCCCATTACAATATTTTACATAATGCTATGCGCTCTCCACGTGGTGTAATAAGCGGCAACGTCACCTCTCGGGCATCGTCAACTGTCAATACCTTTCTTGTTTGGCACCGATAATAGTAGCAATATCTCAGACATTTTTCATGATTTTCTCTACAAACTGCTTATAGCTTAATGAAATTTGTCCTAAAATACCTAAGAAAACTACTAAAATGTGTTTAAAAAAAGCAAGGCTGGTATAAACTGGTATACCCCTGAACTCAAAGTTTAGAGTACTTAACATCTTGTATGACAAAAGGTATAACAGTGACAAGTACAAAAATGAATGTAAGGAAATGCAAAAAGTGTATAGAAAGAAAATAGAAGCCAAGGATAAATGCATAGAAAACTACATTGAAAATAGTTCTGATGAGTGTAAAACTGTCTGGAGTGTTAATGATGAATCACCTAGCAGGGTAAATGAAATAAAATATTCTTTATACCCAATGAGATAAAGTTTTTTTTTTATTTGGAAAATGGTTAGTCCTTAAATTGTTAATATTGTTTCTAAATTTACACCATCCAAATCAGAAGACTAATCTGGATATTCTAGCTTTGTAATCAAGAAAATGAGACATTCTCTGCCATTCTCTTGCATATGTAATCAATCCATTATTTGTCAGTGCATTATTTCCAGATAGCCTTAAAATTACTTTAACTGTACCTATTTACTAAAAGGGTGTTGTTAATAATATACAGAATTATAGACCAACATCTCTGGTGCCAGTTATTCTAAAATAATTGAAGCAATAATCTATAAGTAACTAAATGATTATTTTGAGAAATATTGTTTAATTGTTAACTTAAAACTCTGCTTCAGATGAAATTTGTGCACAATAAAAGCTTTTGAAAGTGTAATATACTCAGAATCGGAGGGTTTTGAAAATGTTATGTGCAACACTCATTCACTTAACAAAAGCGTTTGATACTATACCACATTAAATTTTAATAAGGAAATAAGATTCTAAAATAAGAACAAATTAGAAACTAAAAACTTCACTTATCTTAGTATGTTGATATTCTTTTTCTATTTTTCTGACCCAGGGGTTTCAAGCTATATCCAGCTCATTCTCAAAGTCATATAAACAAAATCGTTGCCAAGCTACAATCTTTTATTTTTGTGAAAAAACAATTATTCATATTCAATTTTTTATTTACCAATCTCTGAAAACAAAAATTTATAAATACAATCTATAGATGGTAATTCGAAGTTCATGACATGGTTCCTGTTTTTTAAAATAAAAATTTTTTCCCAAACCATTAAATCTATCGGATTACTTAACTGTTTTAATAATTTAACCTCTGAATTAATTTCATGATTAAATGACCAAAAATGATCTGCCACAGCTGATTTATCAGTTTGTTTATATTTAATATTTCTAAAATGTTCTTTTATTCTGGTTTCTAGATGACGTTTAGTTTTACCAATATAAACTTTATCACAATCTGAACAGCTAAATTGATAAATGCCAGATTTTTTATAATTTGATATTTTATCTTTTTTTTTTTTTTTTTTTTTGAAAAATTAAGTAAATTTTGTATATTAAATTTATTTTGAGGGACCAAATTTATTCCATATTCTTTAAAAATCCTTGTAAATTTTTTATTAGCCCATGGATGGTAAGTAAACTTTTTAAAAATATAATTATCTTTTATTTTTTTAAGGGTTGAAACTTCTTTAACAGCTTTTTGATATTTAAATTCCCCTATCCTTTTATGTATAAAATCTGTATTAAAACCATTAATTACTGCAGTGTTAATAATATGTTTATATTCTATGTCAAATTCATCTTTATTAAGGGGTATATTTATTAATCTATAAATTAAACTATTAAAAACAGCAAATTTATGTGCAAAAGGATTAAAACTTTTATATTTTATGTAATTATCAGTGTGAGTAGATTTTCTGTAAATATCAAATTTCAATTTATTTTTATGTCTTTTAATTTTTAAGTCCAAAAATGAAAGGAATCCATTATTCTCAGTTTCCAAAGTGAATTGTATAGCTTTATCTTGTAAATTTAAAAGTTTTAAAGCATCATTTATCTGTTTATTAGGGACAACAGCAAAAATATCATCCACATATCTATACCATATTTTAAAAATTAAAGGGAATGATTTTGTAATTTGAGTTTCAAAAAAAAACTCATGAAAAGATTAGCAAGAAATGGCAAAAGTGGACTACCCATTGCCAAGCCAGAAGTTTGTTGAAAAAAATTACCATTAAAACTAAAGAAATTTTGATCTAAACAAAGATTTGTAAGTTTTACAAAATCATCTACTAAGTCATTATCTAATTCTAAAGAATTTAACCATTTTTTTTAAAAAAAATCAAAAGCTTTTTTCTAGGAATGCTAGGAAATAAAGAAACTACATCAAAAGAAACTAATTTATCATTCTCAGATAATATTAGGTTATTAATCTTTTTTACTAGTTCAAAAGAATTTTTAATACTTAAACTCTCAAATGTTTCAAAATTACTAAATTTTTTGGTTAACCATTTAGCTAAATTATATGTAGGTGAATTAATTGAATTTATTATGGGTCTCATTTTATTTCCTGGTTTATGTATTTTTGGAAGTGCATATAACCTGGGTAAAACAGGATTATTGACTTTTAAAATACTTTTTTCTTTTTTAGGTATCATTTTTAATTCATTAAGAGTTTTATTAAAAGTTAAAATACATAATTTTAAAGGATCATTATCAATTTTTAAATAATCTTTACTTTCAAGCAAAAGTTCTACTCTATTAATATAATCAGCTTGATCTAAAATTACAATTTTGTTGCCTTTATCGGCTTTAGTATAAATTACATCCTTTTCTTTCAATGATTTAATAACCTGATTATTATAATTACTTTTAGGATGATTTTTATTTATATCTTTCAAAATTTTAGTGCATCTCACTTTAATCAAAGATTTATTAATGTCATTTAAATCTTGACTGGCAATTTCAATATCTGCAACAAAATCATCTATGTTTTTTGAAAAACTTACACAAGTTTTCATACCTTTGTTTAGAAAATTTATTTCTTTCTCGTTAAAGTTACAATTTGATAAATTAATTACATTATTTTTTCGATTATTTGGTTCATTTATATTCAATTTCTGTTGTTTTTGGCACAATCTATTTAACTTATTTTTTAACCTATTAGTTTTTCTTTTCATGCTAAAATTTAGATACTCAAACAATTTTGATTCAAAATTAACCCAAATTAAGTTTCCTAAAATACTTGTTAATTTTAAATGTAAGTCATATAACCTAAGTTCAATATTATTTAATTTTTTAAAATGCAAATTAGTTTCTAATTTGTTCTTATTTTAGAATCTTGTTGCTTCACTGTTAATACCTTCAATTTTTACTTAAGGAAATAAGAATTTTATAGTATAAATAACTTCGAGTTATTATTACAACTATGGTCATACTTATCAAGAAGATAGCAGATAGTTATAGTAAATAGCAAACTTTCAAAGTCCCTAAGAGCAAAGGATGGTGTACCTCAGGGTTCTGTTCTTGGACCTTTCCTGTTTTTAATATACATAAATGATTTGCCTAGTAGCTTATCTCATCTGCACTATATGCTCATGGTAACCTTCTTGACAACACCAGAAAGGATTAGCACTTGAATATCTAAACAGCTGTATATGGGATAAATCTGTCCAGTGGTTTAACACAAATAACCTAGCTATAAATGAAAAGAAAACAAGAAAACATGAAGAACATTGTTAACACTTAGATATGGAAATTAATTAAAATTTGTGAAATTACTGGGTGTGTGTATGTGTGTGTGGGTGCGTGCATGCGTGACTTAGCTGGGATGAACATATAAAGAAACTTTGTTCAAAATTGGCTAGGGTTATTGTTCTAAATAGGTTAACATCAATTGTAACACAGAAAACATTGTTAAATATGTATTATGCCTTATTCCATAGATGGCAAAAAAAAAAAAAAAAAAGCTATTTGCTGCATCAAGCACTTAAAGTACACTGATTGATGCAAAAACTACTCTAAAGAGCTAGGAGTTTTAACCCTTCCAAGCTTATATATCCTTACTTCTTCAAACTATGACCTAGATATGACATATTTCAGGCTTAGTAAAACTCTTTATATAACTCTTTATATAATTATACTAGCAGAAATACCTGGCATTGCCCATGGTTTAACGGTTTATCCCTACAACTAGTAGACTTTGGAGACATTTCGAAAAATATTACTTATAATCTTCGCAAAAGTTAAAGGCATATGGAGGTGGGCCGTACTATAGACTCCAGTGAATCCTAAGCTTGTCCCCTCCTACCAGCACTGCCGAATGTGGTACATGCATGTACAGAACCTCTGCCGGTACACACACTACGCTTGGCAACAGTGCTCTGCTTGAGCATTGGCCAGCGTTCACATGCCTTTAACTTTTGCAAGCAGTATAGTAGGTTTAAACAAAGAGTTAAACTCTGAGAATACTATAAAGGGGAGAGAAAAAAAAAAAAAAAAAAAAAAAAAAAAACTTCGGGGAGGCATTATGCAAACACAGTTAAAAAATCACAAATATTATGGGAAGAAAACTAAGTAGAGAAAACCATGTAAATGTAATACACTACATAGGAAAATGGATAGCACACAAATCTTCTCCATGAAAAAATACACTTACGTGCCAAATTTCAAGGTGATTGGTCAAGCGGTTTCGGACCTATCACCTACCCAGCTACACACCTACCTAGCTACCTACCTATATATATAATTTTAGGCTGGTCATTTTTTGAATATCATATTTCTTCACGCATACCCCCTAGTTTTTACAGCCTTTATATTAACTTCATCTGTATGTATGCAAGTATGTAACAGAATCTTTCAATGTAATTTTCACCCACTTAAGAGTCCTCTGATTGACTTGAAAATCTGCACACATGTCGAGGACCAATGACAATACAGTAATATCATAACTTTATCCTAAGATCTTGACCAGGGTCGTCAGGATAAAAAAAAGACGTTGATTAGCTAAATTTATCAATGTAAAGGAATCTTTCGATGTAATTTTCACCAATTTAGTCGTCTGATTGACTTGAAAATTTGCACACACGTCAGGGACCAATGACAACACAATAATATAACTTTTTCTTAGGATCCTGATCAGGATAATCAGTATAAAAAAGGACTTAGCTAAATGTATGAATGTAACATAATTTTCACCTACCTAATGGAGTCGTCTGATTAACTTGAAAATTTGCAAGCATATCAAGGACCGCTGATAATATAACATCATGGTTTTGTCCTAATGTCCTCACCATCATTATCAGGATAAAAAAGTGACTTGGCTAAATTCACCATTTAACCTCATTTTCACCAACTTGAGTCGTTTGATTGACCTGAAAATTTGCACGCATGTCAAGGACCGATGACAGTACAATATTATGACTTTGTCCTAATGTCCTGACAAGGATCATCAGGATAAAAAAGTGAGTTGGCTAACAGTGTAACGTAATTTTCACAAACTTGAGACACAATATTGACTTGAAAATTTGCACACATATCAAGGACCGATGACAGTACAATAATGTCACGACTCTGTCGTAATGTCCTGACAAGGATCATCAGGATAAAAAGGTGACTTAGCTAAATTTAACAGTGTAACACAATTTTCACCAACTTGAGACGTCTGATTGACTTGAAAATTTGCACACATGTCAAGGATTGATGACCATACCACAATATCTTGAATTTGTCCTAATGTGCGACCAGGATCATCAGGATAAACAATGACTAAGCTAAGTTTATAGAAAATGGTACAGTTATGACATCTTAGGTGTCGCTAAGGCACATTTCTACATGCACCCTGAAAAGTGCTTTAATCCTATACATATTTGTGTATTGGATGATGTAATGTCCAGAAAGAGGACCTGAAAGGAACATGAGATCCAGGGGAAATAACGCGGACCAGAGATCATACAGGACCAAGATACCCACAACATCTGGTAGTTTAGAAATCGATGCATGTTACAGTGGACAAAGGAATTAAAGCCCTTGAAAATATTGAAAGATGGAGATGCCCGGAGAGAGGACCTGGGAGGGACACAAGATTTCAGGGGAAGGATTTCGACTCAAAGTTTACAGAGGGCCAGGAAGTCCACAATCGCTGACAGTGTGGTTAAAACAGTAATTGTAATCTAATACTGTTCCAAAAAAGGTGATTTGAAAATTTTCAGAAAATATTTGAAAGAAATTTCAAACTCAGAAATGTTTAAAAGATTTCAAATTAAAAATTTTGAAAAAGGATTAAATAGAAAAACTTGAGACTAAAAAGTTAAAAACAAATTCTAGTTTAAAAAAAAACATGCTTTTATAACAAACTGGACTAAAGAGTAGAAGATAATTTTTAATTATGAAGAATTTGTTCTATAAAGTCAAGTATTTCATTATATTTCAAAATTGTGTAATAAGTTTAAAATAAAAGCTAATTTGCAGGAACAAAATTTACATTGCTAGCTATTTATAAAAGTAGAGTTATGATAAAAGTAACGTGAAAAGCACCCCACACCTGTTTACAATAAAACTTATTATTTTGTTAATATAAATACTTACAGGATACCCTACGCAAGAATGGGTATAGCAACCAGGACATCAATGAGACCCGTAGGAAAGTAGAACGCAGCAGGAAGAACCCGCTACTGCTCACGCAAGGGAAGGATAGCCCTCAAGAGAAGGCCTACATACCTTTCTACGGCTCTGTCTCCAACAAGGTTTCCCGTATACTCGCGAGACATAATATCAAAACCTTCTTCACGCCCCCTAAGAAGATCCGACAACTCCTCAGGCCGGTGAAAGACCCACTTGGGCTTAAGGTCCCGGGAATATACAGGATTCCGTGTGAGTGTGGTAAGGTGTATGTGGGTCAAACAGGACGCACGATAGAGGAAAGATGCAAAGAGCATCAGACTTCTCCAGCCCGAAAAATCAGCAGTAGCCCAACACTGCATAGAACAGGTCCACAAAATCAATTTCCAAGACACAAAAATACTAGAACACGCAGAAAATTACTGGGACAGACTCATCAAGGAGGCCATCCACATCAAATTACACCCCCACAATTTCAACAGAGAGGGCGGACTCAAACTAAGTTCCGCGTGGACTATAGCCATCAGAAACACTGCACAAATTTCGTACCCGCGGGAAAACACTGCAGCCGAGCCTACAGCAGGCCCAATCAGAAACCATCACCCACGCATTGGTTCGGACAACACAACCTAACCATAGTATATATTTGGGAACTGATGAGAATTTTCCATCATTTTAGTCCTGAAGATGGTCATGGAGAGTATAATGGCCGAAAGCTCGACCTTTTTAAGTTTAACACGGCTGATCACCCGTGAAGCTGTTATCACTAATATAAATTAGCTTTTATTTTAAACTTATTACACAATTTTGAAATATAATGAACTACTTGACTTTATAGAACAAATTCTTCATAATTAAAAATTATTTTTTGTTTTTTAGTTCGGTTTGTTATAAAAGCGTGTTTCTTTTTAGCTCTTTAAAGCTGTAATTTATTTTTCTTTTGCTTTAAGAAGAATTTTAATACTTATTTTGTTGAAACTGAACAAGAGGAACCTGTGCCACAGTGGTAGAGAAGTTGCGTCATGTTGGCCTATTCCTTGCTTATGCATGTGCTCGACCTCTGCCATACCATCCACCTTGAGTTGAGCCTTGGTTTCTATTGGGTACAGTTGTGAATGTTTATTTACATCATGGTGAGCAGTTTAAGTAGTAGTGACACATTTATTTACTATGTGAAGTTACGCACCAGGTTGGTGGACATAAATTACCATATAATCAACAGGTTATGTCAGTCTTGTTTTATAGCATATGCAAAGTGAAACTGACTATCAGTGAAAGTGCTAATTTAGTTACGTGTGAGTGTGTAATATTTTGGAAAAAGGTTAGGATTCCCAAAAGATCTTTGTCTCTCTACACAAAGAATCTTACAGACCTGTATTTAGAGTGGTGCAATTTGCAAAAAAAGGTGCTTATAAGAACACTTGCAAAGAGTGAGAGCTAAGTTTTCTTCAACTCTAAATAATTTGTTGGATGTTGCTGATGCTAATACTTTGAACATGATAAAAATTGAGGAGCATAAACTCTATTATATCAATGAGAGCTTGGTCATACAGGTTATCTTGGAGGTGTTGACTGGAAGTTGGCGGCAAGAGGAAAGGGTGAGGATTAGAGTTATAAAGAGGAGGTAAGGAAGATGAAAGGTGATAAGTTAATTGCTTTTGGAAATTATTAATGATTGGTCTGAAGAAACAACTGAAGTGAGTGACTCTGGTGCAATTAATTTCTTCTGAAAACTACTGAAAAAACATCTGAATGATTTCCATAAACTCGTTGAATTGTGTATCATATTTCTGCGGACAACTGTGGACTTCATTCTAAAAGGCTGCCTGGATCTTTGCACCATGCAAGGTTGATGGCTAAAAGAATTTATTATTGAAGATGTTCCTGTTTTGTTCTCAGATGTCTCTTCACAGTGAATTGGATGGATTGAAGAACATCTGTTTGTGGTGAAAGTATATGCAAAATGGTGGTTTCTGAGCTCATCAGCAATCGGTGCACGTTGCAGCAACTTGTTACTGTTTTAAAAGACATAAAACTGTACGAAAAATAAAATGCCAGGGTTTGTTCGATGTTCTAAAGAAGTTGTTGTCAGCCCTTAAGGTATTTAAATGAAGAGATTTGTATGTTATCACTAGGCTTAGTTGGTGAGCTATCAAAAGAATGAAGTTATGCACGCTTTGTCTGTAGAGCAGATGGGTAGAACCGTTTCCCCACACTGTGTTATCACATGCACTACAAATGCGCATAACTTGAATCCTCTTTAATGTAGCTGGGCTACTAAGCCTAGTTATCATTGTTTGATGGCAATTTTAACAATAACAAAAAACAGGTAGGTTAGAAATTGAAACCTTGGGGACCGAAAGGAGGTACACTGTTTTACCTGTTGCAGTTACAATGCTTTTGGATGTTTTCTTTTTGGCCTATAATTGTTCTATAAATTTAAATTTAGTACATTTGCATAGGCTCTTCAGAACATAAACATATTTACTAACAGACTGAGCTTTGAATTTATTATGTCAGATAAGGGAACTGATGAGTTCATTTCAGCCTAGAGTTTGGACATGTTGAAGTAGTTAAGCACAGATTTAGAGTTTTTAAAAACAAGAATCAATTTCTTGGGATTCAAACACTTCCTGCCTTAGTGCCAAAGAGACTGAAAAATCTTAAGGTGGTGAATGATATGGCAGAGAGAGGAGTGAAGTTAATACAAGAATTCAGTGGACTAATAATGGCCAACGAACAAAAATAATTCATTTTGTCATGCCTATAAGATCAACAAAGACAATACCCAGACTAAAAAAGAAACGCACTAAAAGAAAATTGTGTTAAAACTACTATTGATTTAAGCTGCATTCCCACATTTTGTGTTCTATTACATATTAATACTTAAATTTCTTTCATTTAAATATATTAAGCATATTTGCAAAACATGTATAGGTAGGTTTCAATTGTGTATACCATTAGAAAAATACAAGCAGTCTTTCAGTAGTTAAGTTTATTTAGATATTTGAGTCCATTGTGGCACATGTTAATATTAATCAATTTTAATGAAATTTGGCACATTGTCAAAACGTGTCATCAGTAAAAAAGATAGGAGGTTGTGCACTCAAAACACATGACGTTTTTATGTTAGCCCCCATATAAGGACCACCATAATATATATGTTGGTAGTAAACTTTTTATTAAATTACCCAACAATGTTCAAGCCCTTCCGCTAAAATTATTTAAAACAACCATGGGAAATGTAGTAAAAGATATGGCTTTTTATAGTATCAAGGAATATGAAGAGTATTGAATCTACTGCTTACAGCTTCATCCACATAATGTATATTAACAATCACTGTATTCTGATTGTCTGTAGCAACGTTTCTTATATTATGCTTATACTCTCAGCCTTCATTCTTATTAATGTTTTATTTTATTATGAAATGACAAACATTTTATTGTAATTTGTGGATTTTAATTTACAGTTTGTACAGATGAGCTCTGCTAAACACGTTTAGATACATAATTTATAGTTAATTTTATCATATTTTTAGCATGTGCATTTTATGTATGAATATGCTAACATTCCATTTTCACAATGTCTACTGCAATATTTTGTTGCTCTTTGACAATAAATAATCAAATCTAATTGAATTATGTTTCGACGTCCCAAATAATCTGGAAAGTTCCTATTGCCATATATGAGTGCTCTTGTTAAGCTAGCCAGTGGGCACATGAGAGAGTCAGTGAGCCAGTAGGCAAGTGTAGCAAAAAGTGCTTTTCTTCGAGTGAGTTTATAGCATCCATGGTGAAGTGCAATTGGTGCTGTTGTTGTACCGGATTGTAGTGGTCTTGTGTTCAGCTCCCCAGCGAGTGAACTGTCCGGAAGAAGAGGACATGATGGCTGTCTGTATTATGCTGATATGTTGATGGGGGGAAAAAGTGAAGTGAATGTTGTGGAACAATGTAAAATTGCAGTGAACAGTGGAAGTAGTTGACATTATTGAAGTGACTGTGTGAGTTAAGCATGCACTTGGTGAAATCAAATGAGATAATTAAGTGACGGTGAAAACTAAGTGAAGTGACAGTTTGGAAATAATGGAGGAGGTCACTTTGGTGTCAGAAGTGTGATTTAAGTGCAACTATAGAGGAAATGTGACTTGTGCAATGAAAAACACTGTTCTTAGAGAGAGTTTGTGGCAATAGTGGTGAAGTGCAGTGAGGGCTATTACTGCACAAGATTGCAGATGTCGTGTATTTGACTCTCCAGTAAGTCACCCATCTGGAAGGAGAGACTAAGATGGTCATGCTTCGTTATGCTGCTATGTCAACGTGAAGAAAGTAAAATGAATGCTGCAGAATAAAGTGAAGGGAGTGTCATGGAACAAGGTAAAATTACAGTGAAGAGAACTTTTTCACATTATTAAGTGAACTCTGGCAAAAATTGGATGAGAGAATTTACAGTGAAAACTGCGTGAAGTGGCAAAGTGGAAAAAATGGAGGAAGACTCAATGTCTACCATCAGTAAAGAATAATATCTGCTAACTATTGTGAGCTGTTTGGCAATAAACAATTTGAGGAAAAAATGCAGCTGTTTGTCACTCTGCATTATTGAAGGTGTCCTTATGTTTCAAGAGAATCTTCAATTGCAGTGGAGAAGCTCACTCTTATTATTACTGCATCAGTTGGATAAGTTATCTTCATATTAATTGAATGCGCACACATGTACTCATACATGTGCGTGTACACACAAAAAATACATGAATTTCTGAGTTTTCTGCTTATGTTTTGAGTTTCTTAATTTGAATTTGAATGAGAGAAAGCAGCTTTGTTAGCCATAAGGCATATATGATTTTAAGGAGGAATGTTTGAGGCAGTTAAAACTGTACATTTGTTTGCATGAGTACAAATCAATGTCTGTCTCCTTACAAAATTATGCTATGCTCACATTATAGCAGGAACGTTTTGTGCACCAGTTTTATTTTCATTAATCTTTGTGTCACATTAGGTTTAAGGTGAAAGAATGCATTGCTAAACCAAAAGAAAAAGAAAGAAAGAAACAAAACAAAATTTCATGTTAAGCCTTGTGCAGGTTAAATACAAGGGATTAAAATATGCTGCCTTTCTGTTGACTTTTTCTGCCTGTAAAAATATTTGGTGCTCACAAAACTGTTTGTGTGTTTCCTCTAGTGATACGATGGATGTAGTGAAACAGTCTGCTGCACTGTGTTTGCTGAGGTTATTTCGCACATCACAAGAAATCATTCCAAGTGGTGAGTGGACATCTCGCATCATCCATCTCCTCAATGACCAACACATGGGTGTGGTCACAGCAGCTACAAGCCTTATCGATGCTCTTGTCAAGAAAAATCCAGAAGAGTATAAAGGCTGTATTAGCTTAGCAGTGTCCCGGCTTAGCAGAGTGAGTTACATTAAATTACACTGTTTAACTCAGTGAAAATAAGCATACATTTGGTGTTTGGAAAAGCTAAACAAAATAAAAAGTCTGATGCATCATGCTCATACAATTTTCTCTAACCATTACAGTTTATCCTTGTGTATTACAGCATTTATATAAAAAGTTATTTTTGTAATCCTTTATTTACAATAAATTTTTCACTAAGCAGTATATATGTGGTTGTATTTAAAATATGGAAAACAAAATGTATACTTTGTTCAGTCTTTTGAGACAGTGGAAGGGGGAGATAAGGGCATTGTGTGGCTGGTGCATATATAGGAACCAACACAATCCAAGGTAGAGTTGCAAGGTTTATGCAGTCATTCTGACACGAGTAATGGTCCACAACAGAGATTACACAAAACACTCTTAAACCTGTATAAATATGTGGCGGCTGTGAGAAACAGGTAATGCACCTGCCATTTATAAAGCAAATTCTGCACTTATAGGACGTGGAAAACCAGCACCAGATGGCACACATTACTCAAAATGTGTACAATTACTTTAAAGAAAAGAACAGCAAGTGTGATTTGCCGATTGCACATACTGCGGCTGCAACTGCCGTTCCCATATGTACAGTAGTAAGAACCATTAAATTAGATATTTAGAAACAGACAAAATGCAACAAAAACAAAACCGTTAGTGAATTTTATAAGATTTATGGCTTATTTGTGGTCTTCGGAGGATGCGTAAGAAGAAGCAACAAACTATAAGATACTAAGATTGAGTAAATGCCAATGTACATATTTCTGTCAATGTAAATCTTTCATTGTTCTGCTTGTATTCCCTTCTTTCATTCTTTTTGTGGGGGTCGTATGCAGTACCAACTGTGTTGGTATATATTCATATAATTACGAGAAAGGAATGAAAGTAATGTAGTCCAAGTAAATATGATCATGTATTCTAGCTTTTTATATTAGTTTAATATATAATAATAAGTATATAATATATATTTATTGTCCCAGCATGAGAAAAAGCTGTTAAAGCAATCACAATTAAGTGCATAAATAAATAATGAACATGTAAACAATGTAACAGAAGTCTGAAAGGGATGCAAATGCTACAACAGTGCATTTTGCTATTGCAGAGTGCTAGCATGCATAAGTGACCTTTAGCACAAGCAACCTGCCGCCTACCTGCCCCTCACACTGTCTCAAAAGACTCTGAACAAAGTATAGCACATCATAAACCAGTGTTACTAATGAATTATTGCAGAAGAAAACACCTCCCAGCCCCACACACACCCCACTCCACCCCACCCCACATGCACCTCACCCTACCCCACCACACCCCACCCCACCCTACCCCACCCTACCCCACCCCACCCCACCCCACCCCACATGCACCTCACCCTACCCCACCACACCCCACCCCACCCCACCCTACCCCACCCTACCCCACCCCACATGCACCCCACCCCACCCCACCCCACATGGACCCCAGCCCACATGCACCGCACCCCACCCCACATGCACCCCAGCCCACATGCAAACCACCCCACCCCACATGCACCCCACCCCACATGCACCCTACCCCACACACCCCACCCCACACACACCCCACCCCACACACACCCCACCCCACATGCACCCCACCCCACATACACCCCACCCCACACGCACCCCACCCCACATACACACCCTACACCCACCCCACATACTGTATGCCCACGACAAGAAGGTTAGAGGGGAATGAAGGGCAGAGGGGGCTTGAACTGTTTCTGCTCCGGTAGCAGATCTGTTTACTAGGAAATGAGTGTATGAGAATGCATATGAGTCACCCACGTTGCCAAATCTAATGCGCTTTGCAGTACTACAGAGATAGGTGCAGAGATTTTTTTAGTAGTATGCATTATTTGGCTCTTGCTGCTAACACGCACCACGGCACTACAGTTATATACTCGTATTTTGTTAGTTTTATCCTTGGCTTAATATTTACATATGGCTGCAGTTCGAAAGAAGGGACGAAGTATTCACAGTGAAGCAAGGGAGGTAATTAGACTTCTAGCTATGGGTGAGTTATGTGACAACACTGTATTTTAAACGAATCTAGCAACCTTGTCATACTCAGAAACTAAGCATAGCACCGTGCGGGAAGCAAAAACTGATTACGTTACACATTCCTGAGACTTGCCTTCTTGTCCTGGGCATACAGTACACACCTCACACACATACCCTACACACACCTCACACATACACCCCAGACACACCCCACTACACCTCCCCACTACACTCCCCACTACACCTCCCCACCACACCTCCCCACCACACCCATCACACCCCCACACACACTCGCCACACCCCCACACACTCCCACCCACCATCACACACCCCTACTGCCACACACCCCCACTGCCACACACCCCCACTGCCATACACCCCTACTGCCACACACCCCCACTGCCATACACCCCTACTGCCACACACCCCCACTGCCATACACCCCTACTGCCACACACCTCTACAACCACACACCACTGCCACTGACATACCATCACCATACCACTGCCACCGCCACCGCCACACTCCCACACACACACACACACACACACACACACACACACACACACACACACACACACTCCCACACACACACAAACACACACACTCCACACACACACACACACACACACACACACACACACACACTCCCACACACACACACACTCCCACACACACACACACTCCCACACACACAGTACCCAAACCCTACCTCCCATCACACCCCCACACACTCTCACCACACCCCCACACACTCCCACCCACCATCACACACCCCTACTGCCACACACCCCTACCGCCACACACCCCTACCGCCACACACCCCTACCGCCACACACCCTTACCACCGCCACCGCCATACCACACTGCCATACCATCACCACACCACTGCCACTGCCACCACCACACTCCCCCCCCCCCCCCCCCACACACACACACACACAGTACCCAAACCCTACCTCACATCACACCCCTACACCATACTATGCATAAAGTCTATTAGAGTATGTATACTCAAACCAGGCATTTTTCTAAATCCACAATTTTTAGTACTGCATTGTGTGTAATGCTGTGAGTGTGTTTGCCCAGAGAGGCCAGCCATCAGCACTGAATGAAACAGCCCCATGCACACGTTAAGGTGACTAAGAATTGTGACTTTACTTATGATGCAGCATAGATTCTGGTTTGCTATGTTATATTGAAGTAGTAATTTTCTACCTGATAAGTATTTGTTTAGTGCTTAGAATTAGATCTATTTGTTGATCTAAGATTGAAACTTAGAATTAATTTTATGTTTCAGATTGTAACCGCAAGTTATACGGACCTTCAGGATTACACTTATTATTTTGTGCCTGCCCCATGGCTATCGGTTAAGCTGCTAAGGCTTTTACAGAACTATCCTCCACCAGGTAAGTGCCGGTTAGCACAATTGGTGGTATAGAGTAGAATTAATGGATACTAGGATGGAATTTTTAACAAGAATACAGAGTGTAAAATTTTAACTAAATTGGACCAATGGTGTCTGAGATAAAAAGTATTTTATCATATTTTAATATGTAAATGTGACATAATTAGAATGTTCCACCTGACTTGGGTTTGAATGTTGATAATTTAGAAAATGCAATAGGTTTTCTTGTATGAGGAAAGAAAAATGACATTGAGATATTCAGGATGTGCAATTTGAAGAATTTAGAATGTGTTTTTGATCTACATATTTATACATTAATATACAGTAGTGTTTATAAGTGTTTTGACAAAGCCTGATTGATTTCTAATATTGGCAGTACTTGCACAAATGACCCAAGTGTATTGGTGTATTGTATAAGGATGCAGGTGGCTGACAGTGTATACTAGAATACAGCAGAGTCAACACGTCTAGGTAAGTGTCTTCTAAATGGGGCAATAACATAGCAGAGCTGGCTCAAAAGTCTGTTGACAAAACTTGTTTAGATTTCTCTTAGGCATTTTGCTTTGTGTATGTTTCACAGAAATTGTGAATGATTCACTAAATATTGTGTCATCACCTGAATGTAAAGGATACTGTGTACAGTTCTAGGGGGACTAATATGTGCTTTACAAGAAGGGAAATCACAAGCAGAGGTTGCTCATAATTTTCATCTATCTAGACAACTTGTATCTGTCTGGAACAAGCTTTACCAGGTCCATGGTCATGTACACAACAAATCACAACAGGGCCGATCTAGTAAAACAACCAAAAGAATAGAATAATTAGAAGGCAATCAGTATTAGAGCGTCGAAAGTCTGCACGACAAATCAATGCTGATGTGAAATAGAATTATGGAGTAGACGTCCACGTGTCTACTGTAAAATGTAGATTAAAGGATGTGGATTTGACAGCTCATCACCCATGCAAGAAACCCTTCACAAGTTCTGACAATAGACAGAAGAGACTTGCCTTTGCAAAAGAACATTGTCGCTGGACAGAGCAGGAAAGGTCAAGAGTATTATGGAGCGATGAGAGCAAATTTAATGTGATGTCTTCTGATGGTGTTCAATATGATCGTCAACCTAAAGGTGAAAGATTCAATCCATGCTACCAGGTTCTTATTGTAAAACATGGAGGGGGGATGTTATGGTATGGGGGTGCTTCTCCACTAAGGATGTAGATCCTTTAGTGCATATAGAGGTGTAATGAAGGGTCTTGACTACAGGGAGATATTGGTTAAGCATATGCTACCATATGCTAGACAAAACAGCCCCAAAAATTGTGTTTTCAGCATAATGATCTGAAACATTGTTCTCATTGTGTAATAGACTATGTTCAACAGAAAAAAAATTGTTTTGCCATGGCCAAGTCAAAGTCCGGACTTGAACCCGATCGAACATATGTGAAAGGTGTTGGACAGATGTGTCAGAACAAGAGAATTTTCCCCTACAATTAAAGTCCTTATTGCTTGCGTGCTAGCAAGACGTGAGGCTATTATAAAAGCAAAGGGTTATGCAATGAAATATAAGTTGCCATGCTCCAAAATAGCACGTTAGTAGTATTTTTCTGTACAAAACTATTTTGTCAAAACTCTTATGAGCTGTGGATTTCTCAGTTTTATTTTTTGACATACAATACACTGTTCCCAGAAGTGTTATTTTATGTTTATGCATGTATTGTCATTTATAGTTTGTTTCCTATTGTACAAGAGGCCAACCAATGCTATAAATAAATATTGAGAAAACATTTTGTCAAAACATGAGTTCTACTGTAACTAGTTACCTAATATACTTTTAACTTAATAGTTGGTACCTTTTAGAACATGTGAGAATTTTCACCAATTGATCATTTTGTTCCCATGAAGCATTTCAAACATTAAAAATGCAGTTTTAAGGAAAAAATAAATGTGATGTGTTACATTTGTGTGACTTGACAGTATCATTTATTTTTACATGGCCTCTCTGCAAAGCCTTCTTACTAAAGCTTATTTTTCAATATATTTCATGTTAAGATATACTTTTGCAGAAATAGTTTTATCAGAATTTTGCTGTAGGCACCAAGGGGATATATAGGGGGCTGAAGCATTACGTCATACAACATATACACAGATGACAAATCCAGATGTAAACATTACATACAGGGTGCTCAAGAATTCCCTGACCATTTCTGGGAAGGAACACTTTAATTTAAATGAAATAATCATGTCAAAGAAAACACCATAATACAATGAAATCACTGTAATTCCACATGATTGCCCTCCATGTCCAAGCGTAGCTGTTATCTTCTCCTTGGTGCACCTGAACACATGCTACAACGTTGCTGAGGTAATTGTGTGCACTTATACCCAAATGTGTACATGCAGGTGCTGCAAATCCTCACTCTTCACCTTGTATAACTGACTCTTGATTTGAGCCCATACAAAGATCACCAAGGGCCTTAGACTAGGTGAGCGTGCTGCCCAGAGCCATTGCAAGTCTTGCCCAATCCAGCAACGTGGGAACGTGTAGTTGAGATAATCCTGCACAATGTACACAAACTGTAATGGGGCACCACCTTGTTGAAACACCACTGAATCCAGAATTGTATTGGCAAACAATTGGGGCTGCAGGAATTGCTCTGCCATGTTCAGGTACGATGTGGACATAATTGTTGCTTCAGCAAAAGAGAATAGACCGTAAATATACTGTTGGGTGAGGCTCAACCACCTGTTCACTCTTGGAGTGTTACATTTCTTCTGCGATATGTGGTTGTTCATCAATGTATGCCCTACTGTTGTAGCAACTGATGAGGCCACAGGCATGAAAAGTAACCTCATCACTGAACAGGAGGTGTACCAACAAATGTTCTTTGTTTACTGCCTCACTTAAGTTGTGGCACATGCTGCACAGGTTCAAGAAGATGCACCTGGATGTGACAAGCACCTAGATGCAGTGTTCCTGAATGAGATGATGTGTTTTTGGACTTTGATTGCCTGTGGTATGGTCTCCACAGTTTCCTGCAATGTTGACAGGTGCCCAGAATGTTTCTTGTTGCAAACATTTTCAGTTCATTGGAACTTGTTAACCAAACCTCTAACAATTGTTCGTGTTGGGTTTTATGTATGGTAACATTGTCAAAACCATTCTTGGACCTCAGCAAAGAGCAATCCATCGAGTTTCCAACTTAAGATGTTTATTCGTTGCTGTGTGATCAATTTCTTTCAGATTACCTACAATAAAAAGACAAAAATTAAGCATTTTCCTTGAAATGATTAGGGACTCCTTAGGCATCCTATATTACACTATTTGTATAAAAAAATTTATTATCCTGTCCTCGTACCTGTACTCATTACATATTTTTACCTATGAATTGCTCCAAATGAAGTAAGAAGGTTTAAACATGCAGAAACAGCATTTATATGTCTATTCAAGTTGAATATGAATATGAATTTATTGAGTACCAAAGCATATACATGTTGGGCTGCTCATAAACTGGAGCTCTAATCCCTCTTGTCATGTGACAGCCCTCTGTGATTCTCCACATATAATTTTTGACATGTGCTGTTTATTCTTTGACAACAGTTAATTAACCTTGTTTCATACCTGTCTTTAAGTTTTGTCTTTTCAATTCTCTTATTTTCACCAAATTCCCTTGTACTTTCTTTTCCCTAAGATCATTACTATTTTAGATACCCATTCCATCCTAAAATTTATGTCCCCCCTCATTTTTCTTATGTTTCCTGATTAATAATTTCCTACACTTCACTTATTCACTTTCTTCTTAGCTCTGACACTTTCACTTTCTTTCTTCACTTAGCTTTCACTTTTTTTAAAGTGCTTACTTGACATTAATCCTAAACTCTTATTTCCATCCCTCTTCTATCCCTGAACACAGTTCACTTGATCACTTAGTCTTCCTTGTCACATGGTGTGAAGCACCATTTTCCTCCCTTTTTTTCTTTGGCTTCCTATATGTTAACACATATTCATCATCTGATATCCACTTTTTTGTTTTAATATCTTTCCAAATTCAAGCTGAACTTCTCTGTTCTCCCTTCTGTCATTTCAATCTACCCACATACGTAATGCCTGTCTCACTATCCTCCCATTCTACTTGGTCATACGCCACTTCTTCTTGTTTACCCAGTTTATTTCTACTCGACTTTGGAATTGCCCCTTTGTTGTTTGAGTAACTTGCACTAGCTTGTTCTCCTCTATCACTCTATCTAGGATTGCTCGTAACATTTTCTATTCCCCACCACCATCTTTTTTCTCCGTTGAATTTTTGCCACCAATCATAGCTTCTTTCTTCTTCTCTATTACCTTGTTGCTTGCTAATTTCCCCTCTTTTTTCTCTCTTGCATCTGTCCTTGAGGTGGTGACTTTCTTCTCTCAGCAATTTTTTGAAATGTGATACGGCTGACTTATTAATTTTCTGTGTTTCCTGACGTGTCACTTCTTGAATTTCTGCTACTGTGTCTGTTAATTTATTCCTTTTCTCTGCAATTTGTCCATCTGCCCATAGTTTTAAACCTCTTATGTATGTTGTCTGTTTCCCCTCACTTTTTGCTCGTCTTCTCTGTTCTATTAATTTCATTTGCTGCCTTTGGTCATTTTTTTTCTTTTGTTAACGTCCTCCAACAGAATGTCATATCGGATGGTGAATGACTGAAATGGGTGAAATGATGCTCACATGAGCTCGAGGTCTATAGAGCTTTAAGTTACCCGACATTCGTCTTCTCAGGATAAGGGAAAACCTTGGAATAAAACCTTATCCGGATAACTTAACCTAAGCGAGATTCGAACTCGCGACCTCTTGAATGTGAGGCAGACATGCTAACCATCACGCTACAGAGGCAGGCTTTTTTGGTCATGATAAGTCTTTGTTGATAAAGATGTTTGTTCCTTTCAATTTTTTTGTCTACTTCAGTATGTTGTAGATTGTATATGTACTTGTAAATTTTACTAGAATGTTTCTTCTTCCGAATTAAAATGCTTCATGTATTTCATAGTTACTAGTGGTCATCTGCAGCTTCTTCTCCAACACTTCCTATATCTCTTGCCTTGGATCGAAGCTCGTCCTTTCTTCTATTCTGACAAATACCAAGTTATATTTCCTACTTCTGTCCTCCCATTTTTCCATTTTCTTTTTGATGTTTTGTAGTTCTTTTATTGTTTCTATATTTTTAAATATTTCCTCTTCTTTCTTGAGTAGTTCTCTTTTATTTCTCTCTGCCCTGCCTTCCATTGCTAATATTTTTCCTATTTCACCCAGCTCTGCTATCTCTTCGTCTGTAGTATCTTTGCCTGCCATATCCTTTGCATCCTTTTTCCTCTTACCCTTGGGAGCATTCTCGTTATACGTCTGCACTCTTTTGTGGCTAACTCAGTACTGTTATTTAAGTTAGTCTCTGAAGGCTCATAGGCTCCTGCATGTCAGTCTAAAAGGCTTATTATGTAATCTCATTAAGATTGCCCTGGCATCGAATTCTGAGCTTCAGAAGCTTGGTTGCTATACAGAATCTAATCCTGAATTTCCCTGTTCTCCAAAAAGGGTTACTCAAGGTAACAAGGTCTTGTGATGGAAAGAAAAGAAAGGGGGGGGGGGGGGACAGAGCAAAAATTGCAAACTTTCAATTATGTCTTTTGGGTGACAGGAGAGATCTAAATTTGCAACATGGAATACTTAAAAAGGGCTAATGGTTAATCAAACAATTTGATACAAGTTGTATTATAGTGAGCTATACACTTTTCCTGTAGTAAGTTTTTGTGCACCTTTTAAGATTTCCTAGTACAAAAATATTCAATATTCAGAGGGACAGGATGTTCATAGAAAACTCCAGATTTGCACTATATTGCTTATGTCAGTCTATTAAACATACAACATTTTAATCCAAATTGTTAGACATTTTCGAGGGGGGAGAAGTGTTTCTCTGCAAAGGGTTGTTAAGGGTGGGGGGGGGGGGGGGGGTTCCCTGAAAAATCTGTGTTCCTTCCTTGGAAGATGCTGAACTTAAAAAATGTCAAGTTGGGTATCCAACCAATGCGTAGCATGGCAGTCACCTTGTCTTGGTGTACTTCTAAAAGAGGTATAATATTCCCATTCTCACAGTTTCAATGAAGATAAGCACATACACCATCATAAGGAATGTTATAAATGTCCTCTATCCACACATTTTTGACATCTCATGAAATTTGCACTCGCACTCAGGAGTGTAATATCGAAAATTGAGTGAATTCCGTGCCTGATGTTTTCTTTTGTTTTCTTCGGTATATGGGAATTTGTTGTGTATTTTATTCAAGTTGCACCATAGATAAAAATCACATACCTGGGCTGTCTCAGAAGTACCTGACTTAATGTGTAGATAGCGGTTGTTTCAAACAAATGACTGTTGGTATCAACCTTATAAAGCTTAAGTTTGAAGTTCGACGGTGCTACGTTGTTTAGTATTTATTTAGTATTTGTTTGGCAACCATCAATAGTGAATGCTCTCAGCAAATTTGTAAACATGGATAAAACATAAAATATTGAGTGGCATAGTTTAAGCGAGGTTGTATGAGCTACCAAGAGAACATTGCAGTAGTCGACCAAATGAAGTGATCATGCCAGAAATTGTAAAGAAAATCCACAAAATGGTATTGGATAGCTGTCGACTGAAAGTGAGCTAGCAGAAGAAGGGCTGTAAGTCACATACTGACTGAAAATTTGGACAAGAGAAAGCTGTGTGCAAGATAGGTGCAGTGTTTGCTCACAATGGAACAAAAGCAGCATTGTAAGGATGTTTCAGTTGTGTTTGGTGATTTTTTGCAGCAATAAAGCTGAGTTTTTGCATCACTTCATAACCATGGATGAAACATTGGTCCATCATTTCACACCTGAGATGAAGGAACAGTTGAAGCAATGGATTGAAAGGGGAGAATCGGCTCCAAAGAAGGGTAAGACGGTTCCATCTGCAGGCAAGGTCATGACGTCAGGTTTTTGGGATGCACGTGGGATAATTTTCATTCCTTATCTCTAAACAGGAAAAACAATCAATGTGTATTATGCGAACTTGTTGCAGTGTTTGAGTGATGAAATCAAGCAAAACTGGCCACATTTTGTTAGATCAAGACCATGCACCAGTTCACACATCCATTATCGCCATAATCAATGAGTTGAAGTTTGAATTGCTTCTTCATGCACCCTATTTGCCAGATTTAGCCCCCCTCTGATTTTCTGTTTTTAAACTTGAAGAAATGGCTTGGTGGTGAAAGATTTGCCAACAATGAAGAGGTGGAGTCTGCAGTTGATGGCTTTTTGCAGAGCTTGATAGTTCTCACTGTAAACAGGGTATCAAAGCTATTGAGCATCACAGGGAAAAGTGTATCAAGCTGAAAGGAGATATGCAGAGAAATAAAGATTTTTTTCCCCAAAATTTTTGTGTTTTCTTTGTTAGGTCTGGTACTTCTGGGACAGCCATTGTAGTGAAATCAGGAGATTGCAAGGACCATAATTCTTTACCAGCTACCCATCTTAAAAAATGTAATGAATTAAATTTAACATCTCTTCAATAGTATGCCCAGTAGCAGAGTCTTAATGGAGAAATGTAAACTTGCATTCTATGTTGATTAAAAAAAATGGTATGAGTATGACATTCCTGTATCTCTGCATTTGTTTGTTTAAAAAAAATATGGGATCTGTTATTCTGTATGTATTTACTGCACACTACACACTAATATTTGCATCATGTAAGGGCACCGTAAAGTCGGGTTTCCTCTGTGCTCCAAAGTCATTAATTTTGTGCTAAAGCATAACTGTAAATAGAACTGTGCTCTGTCAGATAAGTATGTTAGGCATTGTTTAAGTACTCCATCATTGACATTTTGCAGACTCCAATTATTAAACAATTTACCCAACTTTGATCATGTGGCAGCAATTCCTGGACCACAGTGACTCTGCATGGTTACAATTTTAAGAGGGTGGTGCCTTGTCATCTGAGCTCAGTGAAATATTGGTTTCCTGTGCAAGCTGCCTGAGGGATTTTTGAGGATAGTGTTCTAATCTTCCCCAGATTTCATGCAGTTTCTCCTTGGTAAGAACTGGGTTGTTTACTTTTCACTTCATCCAGAGTGGACCCTGTTCCCCTGAATTGTCAACAAGTCTTTGCACAGTTTGCCTTTTTGGAATAGGTAAACTGTGGAATCGTATTTCAAATTGCCTTGTAACTTCTCTACAGGAGTTTAGCACATATATCATACATAAAAATCCTTGCGGTAATGTGTAGTCATTTTGAGGTATTATGGAAAATTGCACAATCACCAATAACATTCATAACTTAATTATCACTTAAAACTCTTAAATTTATATGCTCAGGAACAAAACATACTGGACACTGGTAACACCTGAAACTTAATTAGCACTATCCTCTTCCTTGGATGTTCGAACTCTGGCAGCGGTCCGTAGATGACATCTTTACAATAGTTCCAAAAAAATACATCAGTGATGTTTTGAAACTCTTAAACATCCAGGAAAAAAGCCTCAAGTTCACTGTGGAAGTAGAAAAAGATGCGCAACTAGCATTTTTGGGTTTAAAAACATCAAAAGTAAGAGCAATAAAGTTTGGTATTTACAGAAAAGCTAAAGTGGCCCGGGTTCGATACCAGGCAACTGCATTTGGGATTTGTGGTGGATGGAGCGGCGCTGGGGCGGGTTTCCTCCGGGCTCTCCGGTTTCCCCTGCCATCTCATTCTACCGGTGCTCCATCTTCATTCCATGTATCATCAGTGACACTGCCTGCAGTGTCGTAATAGTAAAAGCAGGCATTAAACACTACAAAAAAAAAAAAAATGCAGACACAACTACATAAAATCTAATGGTTGCAATCCAAGAGGTCACAAACAGGCAATTTTCAATGGTTTAACACACAGACTGGTGAACATCCCTCCTTTAACAGAAGAATACAAAGCAGAATATAACAAAATAATTGAAATAGCGCAAAGAAACTACTTCCACAAATCCTAGGTGGATAAAAAGGAAACTAGCAAAAACTAAGAAGTTACTAAAAGAAACAACACTCATAGCAACAGAAACAATAATGACATTAAAAAAATTCATGTACCTTCCATGGGCTGTGGTAAATTTGAAAAAGTTTTCAAAGAACATAACGTTCAGCTAGCACCACTCAATCATTACTCCATAAAAAATCTACTAAGCTCAAACATCAAAGATGCCATGCCACCTTATAATAAAAAATCTGATATATATCAAATTGAATGCAGTGACTGTAATCAAGTTTATATAGGAAAATTCAAAAAAATTTGGATACAAGATCCAAGGAACACTTCAGAAATATGAAGAGACAAAGCAGCAGTTGCCACGCACTTTTGGACAAAAAAATCACAACATAAATTCAGAACAGAAACTTCTCAAACACAATGGGAAAACTAGAGCTGTCCACATGGGAACAAATCTTCATTTTGAAAAACAAACAGTGCGTTCTGTTTCGACATCCCCCAGAAAGATATGTTCAGGAAGTTCCTTGAACCACCACCAGAGGAGACCTCAGAGAAAACATTGTGAGCCACACCACAGAGAACCAGTCAATGTCCAGTTATGGATAAAAATGGGCCTGTGAAACATTTTCTGGGAAATTCTAAAGTGTTTAGTGTTAATTGACTTACCTTTGAATTTAATTAGCACTGTTTAAATGTGTAAGCATGGAGAAGAAACAAAAACTAGACAATGGCTTCAGTAAAACTACTGTTCATTCAAATGGTGTTGCAAGCCACAAACGAGCACAATGCGTTGTGCATGGGTGACAGGAGTCTGAGATGTAACTGCTGAAGTGCATTCTGTTGTGTGTGGCCAGATTGTGGGAAAAACACTGTATAATTATGTAGGTGGTATAGGATGTAAAATATAATGCCAAGAAAGAAAAATAAAAGATTTATTAAATTCTTGATTCTGCAGCTGAATAATACTAGTGTCAGTTGAGAGCAGTTATAAAACAACACAACCTGTCTTCGGAATCTATTTCAAAACATTGTAACAGCCAAAAGTACAAAATATGGAGCAAACAGAAATGCAGAATTGTTTCAGATAACAAGCAAGCCCATGGTTTAGGGACTTACACTATGATTCACCAGAAAAACTATTAGATACATCTATTGCAGTTTACGTAATTGAAAGATCAATGTTTTCTCTTATGCTACCCGTGGATTTTATCTACATTAGTATCAGCAGCATGTACTATTTTTGTTACTTTCTTGATAATTCTCACCAAATATAGTTATTTTGGGCTTGTAATATAATTGACACCACTCATGTTTCCTTCCATTTTTTCCATGTTAAATATTTCAATAGCCCTCTTACGAATAGGCTATCAGGGACTGAAGTATTACATTGTTTCTATTATCCCTCTTATGAATAGGTTATTAGGGAATGAAGAATTATATTGTTCCTATTATTTCTAACAAGGGAAGTACCCTAGCTCAAATGGCTAAAACCAATTGAAAGTGCATTCAAAATATATTGTACCTGTTCGAATAGCTATCAATCTCATTCATCAATAAAACTATGTTTGTGGTTGCTAGCTCCATCTGAAGGCCAGTATATTAGCCTCATTGTGCTGTAGCTGTACAGATAGTACGAGCATGACTGTTGTAGTGTTCGGTAGCGAAGTGCACGTACTGGCATCAAACATGAGTAGGCTGAAGCCAACTAATTCTGTGAACATTAACCTGCTGTGCAGAAAGGTACATTGAGCTTGCACACCAGATGAATATGTAATTGGAGTGAAGGATAAGCCATTTGCATGCATGTTATGTGACATAATGCAAAAATACTTCTGGGATTTAACAGAAATATATACTGACACGTTGGATAGGAATAGTGATTGTGAGTCTGACAGTGGAGATGAAACTGCAAATGGGTATGAGAGTTCCAACACTTCTGGAATGCCCTCTCCATCAGATGAAGGAACTGCAACTCAAAATGAATACTCATCTTCACCCCCGAAAATCATGGCCCAATGTGCTACGTGCATTGATGACTGAATGTTGGGCAATATTTATGAGGTTTATTTAATCGCAGTTACCATTCTTACAGAAAACTGATGAACCATTATAGCTACATTCATTAGAAATCCAACTGCAAGATAATTTTAAATTATGTGATACACAAAAGGAAGACCCAGGCAACTTCAAGGGAAATAAAACATCAAAATTGATGGCTGTAAAAGAATGTATAAGAGCCCACACTTGAATGTGCCAATAGTGGACTAATCCATAGTCTTCCCTTTGCTAAACTGTGGTCTTACATACTACCCCTTTCTAATTGTAAACTATTACTGATTATACCCTCTATTTCAAATAAATTTGTGTTTCATCCATGCATCTGGACTAATAACAGCCTTCTCTTTGCCACGTTTACAGAAATTTCTCATCACTTTCCAATGTGCTGACTGCTCGTATTTCTAATTATCTCAACAACCTAAGCCTGACCTTTACTCCATTCACCTTTCTTATATTTATTTTTCAAATGCAATACAGTTAGACTGTCTTTCTTCCTGTTCCCTTCTTTAAGACTTCCCTTATGTCTCATTCCCAGATACTCAGTATCAAACCATTTCTTTTATTGCTTCTTATTTCTTGTATTACTTTGTATCATGTTTCTCCCTTCCCATTTTAACAAACATTTGTGTATTTCAATGGACGATTCCACATCCTTTTTTTTATTTTATTTATTTTATTTCAATTATTTTATTTTATTTATTTTATTTTATTTATTGTATTTAATTTATTTAACTTATTTAATTAATTCATTCATTCCAGTTCAGTACAATGTTGAATACACAAAAGAACATAGTCACACAATTACAGCGCTGTACAGGTTGTAAATATAAATAAAATAGAATTAATAAATATCATCCACTCTATAATAAGTTTTGTCAATTAAAAGCATTTCAACATTGATTTAAATTTATTTTTGCACTTCTTGACAGGAATTGGAAGTCTTCAGTTGATTCTATAAACTCATATCTTTCCCATAGAGGCAAAGTTTCATGAAATTCTTCATCCCTATCAGCAAATCTTCGACGTTAAATAATATTTATTCCTGGGGTTACTATTAACACATTTGCACACTTACCTTCCCATAACTGTGGAAAATGTGTACTTGTATTAATTATATTTGTAACCTTAAATATTATGGTTCTACCTGCCATCTCATTACTGCATAACATATGATCAGTAACACTCCTGCCAACATTACTCATACACACAAACTCTCGTGAAATATCATGCTTCCAACACCATTTAAAATCATAAAATAATTTTTCTTAAGAAATTTCACAAATTTTGTATCCTGTTTGTTATGAAACAAAGATGTGTTACTGAAGTTAACTGAGTTTATACACATTAATTTTGCAGAGGATCCTGGTGTTCGAGGCAGACTGAATGAGTGTTTAGAGACTATTCTGAACAAGGCACAGGAACCTCCTAAATCGAAGAAGGTGCAACATTCAAACGCAAAGAATGCTGTACTTTTTGAAGCCATTAGTTTAATTATCCATAATGACACTGAACCAAATCTTCTTGTAAGAGCATGTAACCAGTTGGGGCAGTTCTTGTCCAATAGGGAGACAAATTTGAGGTATCTGGCTCTGGAATCTATGTGTCTGCTAGCTACTTCAGAATTTTCTCATGAAGCTGTTAAAAAACATCAGGAAGTTGTAATTCTTTCCATGAAGGTAAGTTGTCTTACTTGCTCTGATAATAGAGGAAACCTACTTCACAGATAGTAAAGAATTTCAATTTGGACAGTATTTAATTTGTGAATGACAATTTCATATTACTTCTCTAAACATAAGACTTATAAAACAGGATAACTTAATACTTTAAACAGAAGTTTAAAACAACTTCACACTTCATTTTTGTATGAATTGAAATGATGTAGCAATGTGACAATAAATGCAGAAGTTAGTAACTTTCAATTTGCTAGTTTTCTTGGATGTGCAGTAAGAATGATATGAATTATTCTGCTCAATTACATGCTCAGCTTATGCTCATTTCCATCCTAAGAAATCATTACTTTCAGAATCACAAAAAAGATGGATACATTTAACCTCTTGAGCGATGGCCATTTAAAACGTCCGCGAGCCGAGAACTGCTAGCATTTAAATTGATAAGTGCGCTAAAAGTGCTTCGTATATACACAGCTGTATTTTGTGTAAATATTAAGTTATTTTAATGAAACAAAAACTGGTATAAAACTCGTTATTTGCAGTATAAATGTACGTCATCAGCAAAGTTGAGTTGTATTTACAAAACGTTGAAATGGCACAATTTTGTTTCACTGTGGTGAAAAGTCAACTTTGCTCTGTCGAACGCATCTAATATAAGTTCTCGGAAAGAAAGAGTAAAGAAACACCCATTGTATGTGTGGCTTATGTGTCAGCATACTGTGTAATAAAGCGCTACTGTAGGCGTGGTCTCTTGAGTCATCAGAATAGATCAACATTGCAACTTTTGCTTACGCGAGTTTCGTAACTTAGTAGAGTCCGTGTCTTTCTTTGTTGAAATACATACGTATTCTTTCCTGCTTGTAGCTGAAGGGAGAAGTGGTATAAAAAGGTGTTTTTGCACCAACTGGATATAACCATATACAATTGTTTGGGGATTTGGACAGCTCTCTAAACCCACACAGGACAATGATCGACCTTGACTACCGACTATAAATAGCTTGCAGCCTAATTGAACAATACCACGTTGGGGGTTGAAAATCCAAAACCCCTGCACCCCTCAGACTTCAAGGAAAACATTATCCTAAAAGGATACCACCAACAGCAAAGAAGTCCCGCCCATCTCCAAAGTGTTTCGTGTGCCGCAAGAAGGGAATTCGCGAATGTGGAGATGTACCTACCCTTGTGTGTTTATCCCTGTTTTGAGGTAAATCACTGCAGAACGAACATATTAAGGTAAGCCAATAAAGTATATAGACCTTACTAAAATGTTTCATAAAGGGAAAATTATAATAAGTTGAGTTGGATAAGGGATAAATAAGGGTTAAATGCTTAAACGCACAGGATGCCCATATCGCTCATCCGTCATTTTAAATTGACGTGATTTCACGTCGATATCCCTCAAGAGGTTAATTATCAATAATTAAAATATGTATACATATATAACATTGTTACAGATTTGCATGTGAGACTATAAGGTGTGTGTAATAGGGAGGAAATGAAAATAGTATGTAGCGATGTCTTTCTGCACAACAATGAGCTTCCAAATCACTGATGGGAAATGGAAATAACTAATTTCTATTTTTATTTTGACTCTGTAAAGAAATTTTAGTGGCAGTACAAATCTTTATGATCACATCAATAATGTCATAAAATTCATGGGTTTTGTTCCTAAATCACTTCATTTACCAAAACAAAATGAAACCTGCTGAAACCAGCTAACACGCTTGATCTGTGATGGTAACCTTGAACATTTCCTGCATGCACCTCATCCCCCTCAACCCATGCCCTTGATGTTTGAAGCATATTTCTTTCCACATGCTATTCAAAAAATATATCACAAATGCAAGATGACATGTGGTTTTCAATGAAAGTATCTTTGTTTAGAAAATGTCTTGTTTTTAGAGAAATACAATAAGGCCAGTAATATAGATGTAGTTTGACTGGAAGCTAAGTTAAACCACAGTGCAATGGTGTTGGTGTACCTGAAGGCTTAGAAAAGAGGACAATCACTGATCTTCTTGTTATCTTGTAATTAAATGCTGTTGAAAGGTCTTCTAGCTTAGAAAAACTTTAAACATTCTGAAATCACGGCAATTCACAATGTTAATTAATGTGACAGGCTATCTATCATTCATAACAAAAATAGGAAAGTTTGCAATTAACAAGTTTGATCACTAACGTTATTCTTCTTACACCGCAGCTAAATGCGTCAGTAAACCTACTAGATTAGAATCTGAATTTATCTAATCTTATACATTTTGAGCTATCCTTGAACTTGGGCCTTAGCACTTTCGTCTTGGACAGTTCTCTGCAATTCATTTTATATTACATTTGTCACTGGACGTGTTTGGAACGTGCTTGTGTTACTGTTCTTTATTTATAGTCTTTCTCTTTGATTTCTATTGTATTTATTATTTATCTGCCTAAGCCATCCTTTCTTTATAATTTTTTATCCCTCTATTGTTTTGTTTCCTAATATTTTCTATGATTATTCACTATTAACATTTTGCTCCCCATGTATCCTACTTCACGTACACTTCCTTGGTTTCACTTTTATGGACGCATAGTTAATCTGACTTAACATATCTTCCCTTCTTCTGTTACTCCTAACTACAAGTTTCAAAACCATTTGTTCCGTCTCGTCACATGGTGAGGTGTATCTGTTGCTGGTTTGTTCTTATCTTTCCACACATGATAGATACCTTTCTGATCTCCTGTCTTTTCAGTTTGTATATTTAATTCTGTATTTTTGCACATACATTTAAACAGGTTATGATTGTGAGTTTGATAAAATTGTAAAAATAACTTCCTACACATGAATATGGCTCTGTTTTAAACAAATGTTAATATTACCTGGTATTTTCATGTCTATCTGTTCATCATCACCATTCTTATGTTCTTCACCTTCTTCTATCCTTCTGTAAGTTGACCATAATATACCTGGCAGTGAGGGTACTTCAATCTCTGGAAGTTGGGGAGGGAAGGAAGGACAGTACAATGATACCTGTTTACTGAGACATCACCGCTCGTTTCCGATAATGGCCATGGAAAGCCAAGTGCTTGGTTGAATTATACTTTAATATCTTGAATCTAAAAACTTCTTATCTGCCAAATTCTAATGCACCAACTCACCTGATCACATTAGTTTACGAACAGTTTGGAACCCAAGATGTGCATGTCCACTTGCATCTCTTTGCCTCCAAAGAGATAACATTTCTTGTTAAGTAGTTCTTCAGATAGTCACTAAGAAGCATTTGAAATTACTCCATACATATATACAGGTGTAAATGAATAACACCGCATGAATTTGACTGGTAATAGACAGCTAATAGGCAATTAATTTGAGATTGTAAACCTATGGTCTAGGACTACAAATTACAGAACTGGACCTTAAAATTGCTTGGGCACATGCATGCCACTGATCATGTCCACTGCAGCTACAATGTATGATGAGAAAACAAGTGGGCGGATTTTGTAGCCTGAGGTTTAGCGCAGTGGATATGTTGCCAGGACGACAAAGGTACACATGGTTTGAAAGCTCAGGTTCAAATATTGTATCTTTTTATGTTGCCTTTTCTTAATTTTATTTAGTACATGCTGAGTTTAATTTGGTTGAAGGAAACATTCATGTCATGTTGTAATTTTTCATTCAACAAATGTTTAAGGTTTTTATTTTAAATTCGTTGAAGTTGTTCATTTACTCTTTCATAACCTAAATAGTAGATACATACACACTGAATTTCACACATAGTTAAACAAATGGTTGAAGCTTAACTAACAGCTTACAAACAAGTAAATAATTGATAAATATTTGAAAGAGCTACATGTGACTGAATTATTGTAAACATAAGTTAAATTGATATTAACATTATATAAATAGGTAGATATAAACAGAACAAAGGTAAGGAAACAAATTATGAGTGGGTACAGACTTCAAAGGAACTGCTCAAAATGGTGACCCCTAACATCAATGCATAGATGACATAGATGCAGAAATGATTTTCAAACCCTGTTGAACATTTCTGGTGCGTTGCTAGTCTCATCACTGACTGCAATAATACGGGCAACCAATGTCTCTCCAGAATCAATTAATGATGAATACACCATTCTGCAGATTACACCAGAAAAAGAAATCCATCAAGTTGAGATCAGCGAACAAGGTGGCCAGGGCATGGTAGGACTGCCTCTTCTGATCTGATGGTTATGGAAGACGATTTGTGTTGGAAATGCAGTTGAGCACGAACATCAAGTGACACTTCTTCCAAAAGGACTAGCACTACATCCTTCAGAGATGTTTTATAAGTGTTGCCACACAGTTGAGGAGGAAGAAGATAACAGTGCGGGAAAATATTTTGATCATTAAGGATCGAAATTGGCTGATGAATTTTGACATACCAATCATAGACGTCTTAAGAGCAGCCAATAAGAGCAGCATACCAGGCAATGAGAGGAGGAGGAGACAGTTACCTGATGTTCAACCAGTCGGTCAACAGCTGAATGATGGAGAGAACTGTCTTGAAACTAACAGGCGTATGGAATAAGAAGGCACGTAAGGCAGAGCTAGACAAAGGTGAGCAAGAGTAAGTAGCCTATCTTAGAGAGTGAAACAAAAATTCAATGTACGCAAACAAGGATCATGTGCTGACCGCAAGGTCAACATGCTGGCTTCACGTGACCAACGGTCGAATGTTTAAAACCCAGGTGGCGTATGAGTATGATAATGGCATTGCACTATGAGAGACCGTTGTGCTAGTATGATGAAAGTGTGAGCAGAGTTGTTGGAAGGTAATCGTGGTCGGCTCCTCTCAATGCTGAAAGGAAGGAATGCATCGAATAAACATTTGAAAACAAAGTTTAGGCTATTCCTTTAATACCCACAAAGTACCCTGAGAACTTCAAATCCGTGCTCTACCAAGTTAAGCCGAGGTAATGGAGCCAAGAGCACCTTAAAGCATCCAGTGGACCCTCTTCCCATCAGTAGCATATTTAACATCATATACACTTAAAATTGGCTAGCTCAATGTGAGATCATCGGCTACAAATAGGCATCCACAATGGGAGATTACTTCAGGTACAAGAGGCAACGTTGCCCAGTTAACGTGCTGCCTAGTATAATACTAGCTTTTCGCTTTCTTCTTTGTGCTCATCAAATCCAGCAATGGCTCATTATTACAAAGAATTTCATTGAAAAGAGCTAGAAATTTTGAAGCTGACTGTCCAAGAAGCAATGTTTTAGGTGGCCTGGAGCCCAAGATATGAGTGATTGAATAAACATTGCACTCAGCAATAGCAAATGACACTTGCCTTGCATCATGACTGTTTATCATCTCAAATATTTTTCTTCTCAAGGGGTGAGATGCCTGCAGGAAAGGAAAAGGAAGGAATTTAGTTCATTCCTATGAGTGTTTCAAGTCTGACATGTATGTACAGTGTGATATGCGGTTCTTATAATTACTGTAACTTGTTTTGTTGCTAAGAAACATGTGGCATTATCAAAACCTGGTACAAGCAGCTTCAAACGAGTAGATCGAAAGGGAAAGTGTTGCATTCAGATGTGCAGGCTATTACTTTCATTATTTACACTTTTTTAACCTCTTGAGGGATATGGACGTGAAATCACGTCCATTTAAAATGGCGGATGAGCGATATGGGCGTCCTGTGCGTTTAAGCATTTAACCCTTATTTATCCCTTATCCAACTCAACTTATTATAATTTTCCCTTTATGAAACATTTTAGTAAGGTCTATATACTTTATTGGCTTACCTTAATATGTTCGTTCTGCAGTGATTTACCTCAAAACAGGGATAAACACACAAGGGTAGGTACATCTCCACATTCGCGAATTCCCTTCTTGCGGCACACGAAACACTTTCGAAATGGGCGGGGCTTCTTTGCTGTTGGTGGTATCCTTTTAGGATAATGTTTTCCTTGAAGTCTGAGGGGTGCAGGGGTTTTGGATTTTCAACCCCCAACGTGGTATTGATCAATTAGGCTGCAAGTTATTTATAGTCGTAGTCAAGGTCGGTCATTGTCCTGTGTGGGTTTAGAGAGCTGTCCAAATCCCCAAACAATTGTATATGGTTATATCCAGTTGGTGCAAAAACACCTTTTTATACCACTTCTCCCTTCAGCTACAAGCAGGAAAGAATACGTATGTATTTCAACAAAGAAAGACACGGACTCTACTAAGTTACGAAACTCGCGTAAGCAAAAGTTGCAATGTTGATCTATTCTGATGACTCAAGAGACCACGCCTACAGTAGCGATTTATTACACAGTATGCTGACGCATTAGCCACACATACAATGGGTGTTTCTTTACTGAATCTTTCCGAGAACTAATATTAGATGCGTATGACAGAGCAAAGTTGACTTTTCACCACAGTGAAACAAAATTGTGCCATTTCAACGTTTTGTAAATACAACTCAACTTTGCTGATGACGTACATTTATACTGCAAATAACGAGTTTTATACCAGTTTTTATTTCATTAAAATAACTTAATATTTACACAAAATACAGCTGTGTATATACGAAGCGCATTTAAGAATTTAAATGCTAGCAGTTCTCGGCTCGTGGACGTTTAAATGGCCATCGCTCAAGAGGTTAAAAGAATTGTCCTTAGAAGTGTGTGCAAACATTGCATTTAAACAGTTGAGCACTAAGAGCTAAAGCATGCAATATAAGTGAACATTCAGTTTAGTCCTGTGATTAACGCAAGTAAGTTTGAGCAGAATATGTTTATAAATATTGACATATTTTTCAATTTATCAATGTGCTCCACTGTTTTAAATACATTTTCATCAATTGTTTTCTTCTACATTGTTTTCTTCAAACTCCGGCGTGCGATGGGTAGGTGGGTGACTTGAATGTACAACCATCACTTCATGGTGATGTCTATTGCTTAGTTCAACGTTTTGTGAATTGTTTACAGCTGGTCAACTGTTAGATTGAAAATTACTGTTAATGACATGAACAATTATAGCCAACCGACAGCTTCAGACCAATTTCAATACATAACCCTCCAGTCTAAGCCATCAGATGTAAGTTGAAGCAAAAGTAAACAGTGCCCTGTGCATTGCATATGATGGTGGTATTTTACTATTTTAAGGCACAGGCACAACATTGCTCTCAAATGGAAAGGAAAGGGAAATAAAGTTTAACCATCTCCGGGTGTGAACTCGATTATATGGTTTGAGGTCCCCAGTCAATCGGCATAACCGTGCAGCCAAAGCATATGTGTTAGAGCTGCCTATTTTCCTTTAACCATTTGTCACAACATGTTATCCATTGCAGTGGCGTGCAGTCACATGCTAAGTCCACAATTTAAGTGCTTTTGGTAACACTACAATTTAGAAATGCTTCTTCCGAGAGACAAAATACAGGCTTTACTAAGTACCTAATAAGCACTATTTCCAATGGCTACTATTTACATATTTATTTCTGGTTATGATTTATTGATCACTACCTATAATTACTTTGAATACGTATAACTTCGTTATTTGACGCTGTAGGCCCTGGGTTTCCTATCTCAAATTGATTAAGAACTGTCTATTACCAGTTAAATTCTTGCAGTGTTATTTATTTACACCCTGTATATTTCTTTGCCAACAAATAGATTGCCTCTTTCACTACAACATGGTACACAAATCTGCAAATATTCGGTTTTGTTATTTAAACCCTTTGTTTCTAACCGACTCCATTGTTCTGTTAAATCAGTTGTGTATAAAGTTAAGATTGAGAAGTTCAATGTTATGACCAGGACTTGAACAATGGATCATCCATGTTCATATTAACACTACCCATGAGTTATTGTACTGAGGATTTTGAAACACTCATACTTTTTCTGCATCCTCAAATATAAATAGCGTTGAGAAAAATATTTCTAATTGTAGAGGAGCAAGCTTATAAATGGAGGTGACATCTGTTTGGACACCATTGGTGTAACAGTGACAGATACTTTTCATGTCCTCATCACATCTGCAGCATGGAACATAATCTGATAATATTACAGACTTCAAACTCCTTCTGATTGTCCTTTAAATTCTTGAGTTTGGATGCACATTATGTTTTACATTTTATGGAAATCAACAATGTAATTTTTTTCAGATGGAGAAAGATGTGTCTGTACGTCAACAGGCCGTAGATCTTCTTTATGCAATGTGTGATAAGAGCAATGCGGAAGAGATAGTACAAGAGATGTTGAACTACTTAGAGACTGCAGATTACTCCATTAGGGAAGAAATGGTTAGTATCTGTTGCTGAATTAGTTTGCATTTGCATTTTAGTTTTAGAAAAACCAAAAAATATGAAAAAATGTCGCAGTATGTGGCTTTGCTTGTTGCTGGGCTATAGGTGCTGCCAATGGATTTTGGATTTCTTTCTTTTGTATATTCTGTAGAGAAAGGATCCTCTGCTTCCTATAATTATTGAAGCTTGATGACAGAGGTTATTAGAACATACATTATTTCAACAGATCTGTGTGAAAAATACCATTAGTTATAAAATTAAATCAACAGAGAAGGTATTTATAGTATCATGTGCAAGATTGCTTGGCAAAGGCTGAAACTAAATAGATCAACTTTTCTTTTTCTTTTAAGATATTTGTGTTTATAGCAATTACAGCAGTTTGTGCTAGAAAGTTCTTAGAAAGATGGAATTGCTTACAGAACTCTACAAAATTTCTGGTACTGACCCATGCCGTCATACCAACATCTATATTTTTGTCAGGGCCTGGATTTTTATGCACTAAAAAACTTAAAAGCATTTATTTTTTATGTGACAAAAATTTAAAAAATATTTGGTAAAAATTTAAAAATATGTAATAAAAACTTTAAATTACACTAACACCTAACATAACATAAAGTTAACTCACCAGTTGCTCCTAATCATCAGATGTGGAACATCGATTGGAATTGCAGTGAACGACCAATGTCTTCTCCAAATTTTCTATCAAAAATCCATGCCTGTTGTCATGAAATAATGCTTATATTGAGAAAACGATTGCCCCACACCATATGATGTTAACTTCACATATTTCAAATCGGGCATATCATGAACATCCACACCATCATCTTCACTTGTTCCTTGGCCTTCCAAGGCTACTTTGCTAAGGGTTTTGTAACCTGTATTTTTGTCAAACAAATCCTTAAATGTTTTCTTTAAGACTTTGACGTTCGAATTGGAAAGAACGTCCATTAGTCTTGCAACATACTCTATTTAACTGTATTACTCAGTAAATCCATTGAAGTCTCTAGTTTCGTTATAGAATGAGTCAAAAATCCGAAGTTGGCCGATATGAAAACCAGATCACATTTTAAATTGCCATTTTTTACTAAATTTTGAACATCAATTAAAGAAGCATCTTCTGGGTCCAGTTCACTTACTACAGATACAAATGCTTCAAAATTGTCTGCGTAATACATTACTGCACTTAGCCAAGTGCCCCAATGTGTGGTAATGGGTTTAGGAAGCAGTGGGAGATCAGGATTTCTTTCTTTGAAAAGATCAACTCTTGTTGGTGATTTTACAAAAAATTGTTTCCCATTTGACACTAACTGGTCCACTTCTGGATAAAGAGTTGGAATTTTGCCACACAATCTGTGTAGAGCATGTATGATACATGTCACATGAATCATTTCAGGATAACATACACAAAGAGCTCCACCAGCCTTTTTCATATATGGCACGCCATTGGTTATGAAAAGCAAAACATTGTCATACTTAACACCATTTGGCCATAAGATCTGCAAAGCTTCATTGAACAGCCTAGCAATTGACACGTGATGTGTAACTGACAATTGTTTAGAAGCTAGCAAAAAGTGTTGTTTGGAAATTTTTTTCATCATTTTCCAACACACCTAAAAAATTTCCCACTTTTCTAACGCCAGCAGAATCGCAAGTTTTGTCAATGATCACCCAGATCTTATTTTCACATACTGACCTAATGTATTTTAATGTTTTATCATAACACTTTGGGAGATAATTTTTCTGAAGAGTTGATTGATTAATCAGGAGTGCTTATATCCATATATCCAACAAGAAACTTTGAATTTGGGATTGTTTACCTTATAAAGGGATACATCAGCTGAAACAAGTGCTTCATATAGATCTGAATAATACTGTGAATTTCTTTTAATGTTAGATGAGGTTGGAGTAGATTCTCCTATAAGAACTTGCTGTAAGGAAACATGGGAGAAAGCTGCGATGTGTTTATTTCCAGATAAATGTTGCATAAAGGGCGTTCAAAAAGAAACGAGCTGGAGTCTGGTATACGAAAACCAGTGACAGGATGGTAATATCGTGGTGTGTGTAACAAAGTGTTGTTCTGACCAGAGTGTGGAAGTTCACAGCCCGTCGTTAGAGGGCACGTGTGCACATCATGTGACTATACAAAGCTAGCAGCAGCATGCATCAATCGTCCAACGCTGCCAGTCACATTGCAAACTATGAAATGGAGGCATCAAAAGAAGAGCAAAGAGGTGGTGTTCATTTTCTGACAGCGGAAGGAGTAGGGCGAACGGACATTCATCAACGAATGTCACAAGTGTACGGCGAACACTGTATGTCCCTTGCAAGGGTCAAGGCGTGGCACAAGCGCTTCAGGGGAGGACGGATGTCGTTAGCTGATGATGCATGGTCTGAAGCACTACACTGCATTACTGATGACATCATCCAGCTGGTTGATGCACTCACTACCCAGGACCGCCAAGTGACAGTGAAAGCCATAGCTGCCGAGGTTGGATTGAGCGTCGGAAGTGTTCACACCATCATGAAGGAATGACTGCTCTTGCGCAAAGTGTGTGCCAAATGGGTGCCCCAGTCTTCAACCACACCAGGAAGCATGTCGAATGGTCCACTGTCTTGGTCATCTGCAGTGCTATGCTAGGGAACGGAATGAGTTCCTGGCATGAGTGGTGGCTGGAGATGAGACATGGTGCCATCACTTCGAACTAGAATCAAAACGACAAAGTCTCCAGTGGAAGCATCCAGGATCACCACCACCAGAAAAAGCCAAGGCCATCCACACAAGTGCAGGAAAGGTTATGCTGATGTTCTTCTTTGACCAAGATGGCCCCCTTCTGATACACTCCCTTCAGCATGGGACAACAGTGAATGCCCAGTGTTGCTCGCAATCCTTGACCAACCTTCGCCAAGAGATCAAATCAAAACGACCGGGCAGTCTTACCTGTGGAGTCATTCTGCTCCACGACAATGCAAAGCCTCATATGGCCAACACAGTCACGGCACTCCTGCAGAAATTCAATTGGGAGGTTCTCTGCCGCCCTCCATACAGTCCAGACCTCTCTCCTTGTGATTACGCCATTTTTGGTCCCCTTAAAAAGGGTCTGAGGGGCAAACGATTCACCTCGGATGACAATGTCCAGCTGTATGTGTGGAACTGGCTCACATCACAACCCCGGGACTTTTATGAGACAGATATTCACTGTCTTGTGTCACAGTGGGACAAGTGTCTCAACAGCCAGGGCCAATACTTCTAACATACAGGTACTTGTTTCTGTAATTATGTCTCCGGCTCATTTCTTTTTGAACGCACCTTATATTATTGGCAATTGTTGGTCTGCACTTAAACATTTCCCACGAGATTGGCAAAATAATACCCTACTGTCAGTGCTGAAAATGTTTTCAAACTCCAGTACATATTTCTGTAAACATTCACACACATGATTTCACTTTTGGCATGTTAAATAAAAATAATTCACACACCCAAGATCACAAACGTTTACTACTTACTGGATCTTGACTGAAACAGAAATGGATACGCAGTTATGAACTTCCGATTGCACATCAGGGATTCAGAGTTTATCAAGGTCATTCTCCACTCCTTTTCCCGTGTGAAAGATAAGACATAAGGTGGGCGGGTGCGGAGTGTTCTAAGATGACAGTATTGCAGCAGATGTTGCAACATTTATATGCTAAGGCAGTTGTTGCATCATTTTGTTCTTGATTGCAAAAGAATGATTAAAGTATGTATTTATTACAAAAAGAACAGAAATATTTAATTAAAGTTATAGAAAAGTGTACAAAATTAAGATTTATTACAACAATTTTAGAAGTACGTATTTACATAATTTTTTTTTGTGAAATATGTGTTTTTATGTGAAATAAGTTTTTGAATTTATACTTGTGGACTCTCAATTGGGATAATAAACTTTGTTTAAGAAAAAATGTTTTTACGTACAAATCCAGGCCCTGATTATATATGTTAATTTTTACAGGAGGAGAGGGCAAGTTAATTGCATGTTAGTTGCAAGCAAGTAAACAAGGCAGAGCTCCTGAGTAATACTACAGCCTGTTTTGAAAAGGTTGCTCCTGGTTCCAGGAGAGCCTTTAGAAATGGCACCTCTAAGTAGTAAATTAGGAAATAAGGCGCTACATTCACAAACACAAGAAGTTAAAAGAACTGTTTACAGATTTATGAAACGGGAACAAGGGTCAGGGTCTGCTATGAAAATCTGGGAAAGAGTATCAGTGGCAATAGGTATGTCTAAAAGCATGTTGGGAGAGTTATTAGGGAAACAAAAACAGTTGATTCTGCAGCAACAATGTCCTTCTCTACACATTGTAAACAAAGATCAAGAACGTGGACAAAATCTAATTTGGATGGTTTTAATGAAGAAGTTGTTAGGAAACTGAACAATTTTTACTTACAGAAAAGCTAAGACCAACTCTGAAGGAAGTACTTTCTGAAGCTTTAAAATTCTCTTGATTCCCAAGGCAGTGTCTCAATATTAAAAAAGAGTGCTTTTGAAGCTAGGATTTAGATGGAAGAAAACCTAGCACAACAGGCAAATTTTGATGGAACATTGTACTGTACAGACAAGGGCTTGAGTACCTGTTAGCTATTCAAATATATCATAATGAAGGCCATAAATAGTATATTGAATTGCAATAAATTAAATTAAACGTACATCAATATGTGACGTACAATGCCATATGTCTGGAATGATAACTTGCCGCAAGGATTCTCTGCACCTATGTCGAAAGGCTGACCGTTAGTAATCATGCATGCTGAAGAGTTTTGTTCCAAATGCCTATGTACGATTTAAGGCCCAACAAAAATGTGGAGTTCACCACAATAATGTGAATTATACAAACTATGAAAAATGGTTCCAAGAAAAGCTTATTCCAACATGCCTGCCAGATCTGTGCTTGTTGTAGACAATACCTCTAATCACAGTGTTCAAATTAAGAAACATCCAAATTCACGCTCTAGAAGAGAGCAAATGATATCCTGGATACAGAGATATATGCCTGAAGATGAGTTCAGACACAAATTTTTCGAACCTAAGGAATCCTGAAATTTATCAGCTTATGCTACCCCTAAAGTTGGCACCTTCCAATAAAATAGACAAAGTACTTGAGCACCACAATCATATTGTCTGAAGACTTCCTCCCTACTATCCAGAATTGAACACCATAGTACTAATATTGGCCACACTAAAACACTGGGTTTTCAAATGTAATGTAACTTTTCAATTCAATGGCTGTTTCTCAGATGAGGGAAGGGAGGAACATCCTCCTCACTTTTTTTTTGAGGGGGACACACACACACATTTGAAGGATACTGCCAAATAACTTACCTCGAAATTCAAAGCTCTGATTCTATACTGCTTCACAGCCATATGAAAATCAAGTTTTAACAGGGTTTGAACAATGTGCACTCCTGTGCGGCATGAAAACGATAGTAGATTTTCCAGAGGAGGGTAAGCTTGGCTTTTCCTCCTCTGCTGTTTCAACAAGCACATGCATAGTCATTAGAGAGGAAGGCTTGGTTTAATGCAACCTAGAATGGACAGTGAGGAGGAGTTCCTCCCTCGACTTGAAATTGGTGTTCTGCACATTGTGCACTAATTATTTAATATTGCTGCCATCTCTCAATGTTTCTTTGTGTTATTAGAGGGTGACTATCGTGATATTGGTGAAACATGCTATGGCTTTAGAAATATCTTATTTGAAAGGGAGTAACATACTTCAACAATTAGGGGAAGTGAAAATGTGTTATACTTTGGACACTGCTTGAGAAAAGTCTTCTGACAATTTTTACTGGAATGTTAGAAGACATGTTAAGAAAGTGGGTTGAAACCACAATTAGAGAAGCTAGCGGGTATGTTCCTTTACCAGATAATTTTGAATTCATTTTCATGCTTTCAATCTTCAATGAAGCATTAATGGAAATTAGCATCCTGTTTGATGTTTTCGAAACGACAGCTACTGATATTGATTACTATTCTAAGCATGTAAAGAAAATGATAGAATTGCTGAACAAATCAAGGAGTGATACAGCTCATGAACATCATTTTAAGATAGCTGCCAATGACACTGGAGATGCATCTCCTAAAATCCAGAGAAGATGCTTTGAGGCTGAAGATTCAGAATCTCATTTCCATCAGTTGCAATTCAATATCATTTGATACTTGGGCAACACAAATGGAAATACCATTTAAACATTTAAGAGACTTTCATTTACTAAATTGCAGGATGTTAGTTTTTAAATTTGTCTCCAAGACCTTTTCTGCTGCTGCATTTTCATCATTGTTGAATACTTCCTGAATGTTTTGACAGCGAGTATCTTAAATATGAACTAGTATTATTTCATAATAGTCATGATTTACAGTAGAATGCTTCAAGAGCTACTGATTAATTTTGTTAAGGAAGATATTTATGGGATATAATGGAAGAGAGAGAGAAGTACCAGCACATTTAGTAGAAATAATAAAGCAAATGTACATAGGCAAGACTACGAAACTAAAATCCAGGATGATGGAAAAAACAGCAGGCTAAAATACAAACAGCATGGCCTACCAATAAATATTTACCACGGAAAGAAGAAGTGGCATTATTCAGACTCAAGACAGGGCATGACTGTCTTGCAACACACCTGTTCAACATAAACATCTTCACAACTGGGGAGGGTACACTTTGTTGACAGCCAGGGACTAGAATGAATGCTGATCATCTACTCAACTGCAGGAAACTTGATCCCAAACAACAGGAAGCAGCCAACTTGGCCAAATTGTACTGGACAGCAAGATTCCAAATGAACCAGAAGTTTTCAGAAGGAAGGCCATTAGAAGATAATATACATAGGAACTACTACAGAAGTTAATGTAATGAATAGTATTAGTAACCGCACATTAAAAATAAATCGAGGAGTTAAACAAGGATGTCCATTGTCCCTAATTTTATTTAAGCTCTGTATAGACGATGCCTTCAGTAACTGGCAGAATAATTTAAGCAAGCATTTGAGTATTAATGGACAAGCAATGGACACTATATTATATACTGACGACCAAGTACTTATTGCAGAATCAGAAGATGCCCTACAAAGGATAATATATAAAGTAAAATATTGGAATCTTATATTTTAAAAAATCTACAAATAAAACCAGTTTTAGCATTCAAAGAAAAGCATGTTAGAAGCAAGATTGTAATAAATAAGAAAACTGTACAACAAGTGGCAAAAATTAACTACTTTGGATTAGAATTAACCGCTGTATTAGAAGAGAAAGATGTCGACAAGAACCACTATATTAGAAGAGAGAGATGTCAGTAAGAAATTAAATAAATTCAGTCTCATATGCGGCACAATAAAGAGAACCCTTAGAAGGAAGACTAGAAAAGAAACACAAATTAAATTTTATTAGACATGGCAGTCCCTGTACTACTGTATTCAAGTGAAACATGGGCATTAAACAGAAAACAAAAATGGAATCAGCAGAAATTAGATTTTTAAAATCTGTGGTTGGATGCTCTGCTAGATTGCAAAAGAAATGAAGAAATAAAATAATTTAATGTATTTAACTCAATAGAAAGGATTAAATAGAATAAAGAAAACTGGAGACATGTACAGAGGATGAACAAATTTATATTCCCTAGAATAGTGACAATGTTCCAATTAGTAAGAGACATAAAAAGACCGAGGAAGAGATGGAGAGATGATATTGATTGATGGGGCGGAACAGATCCATGGGTCCAAACCTTGGATGACGACAACATATATTATTTACAAATGACCTCCCAATAGCTTGCATATTTGAGACAATACCTATGTCAACTGCAAGTGTTAAAAGAAGCTTCTCGGCACTTAAGAGAATAAAAATCTACTGCTGAAATACTATGGGTCAAGACACTGTTTTCCCTTACACCCATGTCATTAGAGAAAGACTAAAAGAATACCAATAATTACGTAAAACAATTTTGATGTTACATTTGCACACAATCCACTTTATAACATGTGCAGACTAGTATAATTTTATGGTACTTCTTTCCTCTTCGTAACAAACATGCAGGAGCTGCCACTTTTAAATTAGATGATGTAATAAACCTTGCAGATGAAAAAATAAGTCAGTCACAGTGGAAGAATGGCAAGAAGCGTGTAAGCATGTAAGGAAAGTTGAACTGAATTTTATGAGAACCGAGGGACTTCTGGATGAGGGAAGGTGTTAGTTATTCACTTAAATGGTGATAGTGGGGATAGTGACAGTAAACAGGAAGACCATGAGTACACAGAGGATGAAGATGAAGATGAACCAGAACACCATCAGGCAGAAGATGAAGATGAACCAGAACACCATCAGGCAGAAGATGAAGATGAATCACTGTTTGGTATAGCAGAGTCTTGCCTTAATTTGGAAGAGCTGCAGTAGTGGCTACACAGAGCTTTAAGAGTGGCCATTGGCTAGCAACAGGTAAGCTTTGTTTTTAATCAGGTTGTGCATTGTACTCCTCCATCATAATCCTACACGAGTGACACATTGTGCTAGGGGTATTGTCTCCACCACATTTGTTATTCATCCTTACCACGCATGATTTCTGTCAAGATACATAAATACATCTGTAACAGGATTGAGAAGCTGGACCTGAGTTTGCTAAATTAGCACTGCATCGCTTACACTGTTTGTTTTTACACTATTGATGGTTAAGTTTAGGTCTTTCCCGATTGGTGGATTTTCTTTCGTAGGGAAAGCTATCACATCATTGTTATCTCTTCAAATATTTAAAGCTTAACCATGATTTGGTTTTATTGGACTGACTTCATGGTATCCTGCAAAACTGGGAGCCCTCAAGAAGACAGTCACGTGAGTCGCTTCACCCCTGGATCTGAGCACACAATGGAATGTCAATTACTGTCCATCCTTATTTTGCAGCAAAATCATGCAAAAATCTTGGTGTGTTTCTGGGTGTTATTATACCACATATACAAAAACTCTGAATTCTATGAACTTCATAGGTACTCCAATAATGCAATTGTGATTTGTAGATGATATGATGTAGTAGTAATACCTGTTTCTTGCTATGTGATGCAAAGATTTGCTGTTCAATTTGTTTTGGTCTATGGATGTTCATGAATGCAAAGGATGCTTTGCATTTGTTATTCACGGTGCAGGGAGGTCCCAGTCAGTGCCTTTCTAATGCACAAAGTAGACACACTGAAATGGGATGCCAAGGAAAAAACAGTACATTTGAGCAAAGACAATTGTTATATTCCACCATGAAAAAGGAAAAATGTGTCAACAAATTGCAGTCTTCTTAAATATAAAGAAAAGTATTGTTAACAACATTATCTGCCAATACAAATTTGGAAACAGAATTGAGAATTTGCCCCAGACTGGTCGTCCGAGGGCCCTTACTAGGTGAGAAGAGAGGGCAGTAATAAGGAAAGTCAACAAAAATGCATGTGTTTCTGCAACTGTTATTGCTACTGAGGCAGAAAGCTAGTTTGGAGAGATCAGTCCAAGTACAATGTAGAGGGTATTACGCAGAGACTATCACAGGCGAACTGCAAGAAGAAAGCCCTATATAGCAAAGTAAATAGGATCAAAAGGCAACGATTTGCTAAGGAGCATATTAACAAAGACATGTACTGGTGGAAGAAGGTAATTTTCTGTGATGAATCGAAATTCAGTGTTCTGGCTCAGATGGGCACATCATGGTTTGGAGACGGCCCAATAAAAAGTTTGTAGAAAGAAATATACAGGCAGCAACAAAACATAGATGTGATGGTATGGGGTTACATGTTGACTCAAAGAGTAGGTAAACTTGTTTTTATAGACAGAAACATGGACCACCACCAGTATCTTCAGATGTTAAAGAATAACCTGAAGAAAAGTGCAGAAAGTATGGTTATAGGAGACTGCTTTAAATTTTATCAGGACAGTGACCCCAAACACATGGCCCATAATGTGGTGGTTGTACAATTGTCCTAAAGTTGTAAATTTTCTGCCATAGAGTCTGGTAATTAATCCTTTAAAGAGAGTGTGGGATATGCTGGTAAAATGTAACGCACAGAAATATCCAGTAAACACGAAAGCTGATGTGAAGAAATGATTGCAAGAGGAATGACAAAAATTGTCCCATTTAACCACAACCAAGCTTGTGCAGAGCATGCTGAAGTACTTGAAGGAGGGGAAGAGTCATGAAGCACTCTTATTAGTATTCCTACAAGAACTCCATTCTTTCTAATTTTGTTACAGTTATATTTTTTTGTCTAAATATTAATGAATAGGCAATTTTGTATTTTTGTAACTAAATTCATAAGTTTTATGTTTTCTCTATCATGAAATGAAATGCATATTTATGTTTGGTAACTACAGAGTAACTTTGTATGCTGGAGTAACCAAAATAAAGTTACATATTTTTGTTATTATTCTTTTTATCTTAAATATACAGCAGCTATACCTGTCCAGAAAATTTTGACAGTCACTGTAGTAATCTAGGTACAACTAGTATGCAAGATCAGCCTTGCAGTGGACACAAAAGTACTACTTGGCAAAGCGACGAGGTGTAATTGACTTTGGCTGTCGAGTGCTACAGTCGCTTATCTTGTTTATTGGAACAGGGAAATAATAGTAACTTGGTGTATAGTCAGTGATAAAGCACAAATAGATGATCTCTTGTGCCTGCTGATATGAGATGTTGTTGTCCTGAAGTTATGATTGCATCTGATTAAAGTATACATACACTGTCTTGCCATGTTTGTGTGATAAGCACACATGACAGTTTCGCATTCTTTCCAATATGCCTCCTGGCTTTGCCACGTGTAGTGGATTTGTGCCAGTTGACATGTCAAATACAGTTCTCTATCAATTCGAGTTTGTTGATTTTGTTCATCACAACATGATTTACTTGGCTACAGAAATCTTATGTGCATGGTGGGTTCCAAAAATAAAACAGCTATGTCAAGAACATTTTAAAAGATATGCTTTGGAAGGTGAGGACTTCCTTCGCTGAATTATCACAGGTGAGAAGTCGTGGTTTCACTTTTATGGACCAGAGGAAAAGTGATAATCAGTAGAGTACAGACATAGGGATATGTCAAGCCTCCAAAAATGCAGACCATTTCATTAGACAAATGTTCATGACCATCTTTCAGGATTGGAATGGCATAATGCACACAGAATTTATGGAGAATGGCAGTACTCAGTTTTCCCATGTATTTGGGATCTTAATAGACTTTGTGCCCAACTGCTACAAGTTTGTAAGGCACATGTGTGAACAGGGATGAGAACTATTTGGGAAAATGTATCACCATGAGGACATTCCAGTCTTTAAGCAGATATGCAATTCAGGACAGTATCACACATATTGCAGTTGTTTAGCAAGTAAAACTTTTGGAAACACCTCATACAAAGCTTCCATGGACACTATATAAAATGTATGAGTGGAGTAGCATTACTAATGGGAGGATATTAATAAGGTTTCACTATTAATGGGATGCTTAACTAATTTCCTGAAAACTCATAACATGAAAACTTAATGCACAGTAAATTCTCACTTTGTAGTCAAGATAAGTCATACTTTTGATTCAGATTGGGAGAGGGAAAAGATGAATTTTTAGGGCTTGTTTGGTTGGCATTCCACTATACAAATCCCTGTAGTATAAAGTATTTAGGATATATGCATTCCTAAGCCAATGTGGCTTTTCTCTCATACATCTACTACAGCTCTAAAATTATATTTTTTTAAACCTGTTTTTCTTGCCATGAAGTGTAATTGCTTTTGTGCACCTTACTATATCACTGTACTACACTGCACTTCTTTTTATTTTCTCTACTATCTACCTGATTGATTGAGAAAGTATTTCATTTTGCTCAAAAATTCAATGTCAAGATTTCAATGAAAATATAGTTTTGAGGCTTCCTGTGGGGGAAGATGTGTGCGCATGCACAGGCATGTATAACTCAGAAATAAGATATCTGATGAATACTAAACTCTGTAAGTTCAGTTTCCTTCAAGGATGGAACACAAGGATTTTCAAGAAAATCTCCCCACTCCAAACTATCCTTTACATGGAAATGTATTATTTTTGGCAACTTTCTCAAAAATGGCCCTAATGAACTTGATAGAAATGCCATATATTTAATGTGTTTAAATGGCAAATAAAATGTATATATTATTTTTAAAACATAAACCCTGCCCCTCTGCCAAAGACGGCGTTACTTTGAGGTATGGGTTTAACAAGGCTTGCGGTTTAAAAATATAAAGGAACCAAACGGCAGCTACATTGCCTCTCACCCTGTTTGAGGGTGGCCTCTTGTTTACTAAGAGTTATTACCTAGTGGCAGGTAATTCTCAGCAGGTAATAAAAAACTCTTCTTTGAGAGTTTGAGATTTACAAAAATGTATACCTTGCATTTTCTGGAAATGTGCTTAGAACTCTTCTGCATTCAGAAGGAATTTTATTTAAGTGTAAACCATAAGAGAGACAATTTACTGGACAAAAGCTGTAGATCTCTTTGAAACACACACATTTAAAGTAAATTACAGTATCACATATCTCAGATGTTATTTCTTTTAATTTTTCAGTGCTTCGTCATTTTTTTTAAGTGTTATGTGTAGTATTTCTCGTGATTTTGTGGAAAGAGTATGGATTCCATATAGCGATAAACTTCTAAATATTTGACCTACCACTTTGACTCTGTCCCTCTTGTACCTATAAGAAAATGTGTAATGAAACTTTGCCTGCATACATGTATCTTCATTAATATGAAGTACCTGTGTACAAAAATGAGCTTTTATAAAAATAATTGTAGAAGATGTAGAAGGATAAATGATAGTGGGTAGTGAGTCATGTGAATATAACACATCAGACCTTTATGATATTTTGTGGTATTACAGGTGCTGAAAGTGGCCATTCTTGCAGAGAAGTATGCAACAGACTACACTTGGTATGTGGATGTAATCTTGAATTTGATTAGAATAGCGGGTGATTACGTGTCTGAAGAAGTGTGGTATCGTGTCATTCAAATAGTGATCAACAGGGACGATGTGCAAGGTTATGCAGCAAAGACTGTGTTTGAGGTAATAGTCAGTTTTGGTATGTTAATAAGAAATATTTTTTTAACTATGATAAATATAGTTATAATTATTAATAATTATGTTTTGCTATTAAAATGAAAAGGCTAGACAGTTATAAATGACTAATGGCATGCATTCCTTTTTATTCCAGGCCTTGCAAGCCCCAGCGTGTCATGAGAACATGGTCAAAGTAGGTGGTTATATTTTAGGAGAATTTGGAAACCTCATTGCTGGTGATCAGCGCTCATCGCCTTTAGTACAGTTCCAACTTCTACATTCCAAGGTACGTTAAGCTGAAGTTGAAAGTAGAAACTGAGTTGATTAATGACACAAAACAATTAACTTTTTAAATTTCCCAACCGTGTTGGGAGGCTAGTCTCATTATAAGTCGATGTCTGATTGATAAGTTAGGAAACTAGCTTCCAAAACATGTTCTGGGAAACTTAAAAAGTGTTCTGTCACTAATTGACTCAGTTTCTACTTTTAACTTGACTTTAATATATGTCAACTTTCAATATTTGAAGATACAGTAAGAATAGGGCCATTTTGATAATTGAATTGTTGATGGGTAAGATCTATAATTTTATAAAGAATTGATGTGGAGGTAAATAGTTGCAATAAATCATTTCCATAAGTTAAAATCAATGCATAATGTAATAAACCTGAGTTAGTCATTAGTAGAGCAACCAGGGTTGCCAATGTTTAAAAGTAAAATTAAAGTACCGGCCACTCAAAATTATAGATTTGGATTCAAAATTATTGTACATCATAAACCAAATGCTACAACAATAAATGTATCAGCATAACACTTATGAAAATGTAATACTATTGATGTTTATGTATCCACTTACAAGATTGATGACCTCAATCAGTATTACAACTTCAGCACTTAAGTTTCTCGCACTATTCATCTGAAAGTTCACCATCTTTCTCAACTGTTGCAGCATTATACAAATTTATTGTTGAGATCCTAAACGTTATTAACATCTCGGTAGCTTTTAGATTTTCGGACCCACCACGTTCTTTCATAAGCTGAGACGACCCAATAAGTCAATTTATCGCATCTAGCTCCAATCTGTTTCTGATTTTGGTTTTTATTAAACCCACTTTAGAAAACTCTTTCATAAGAAGTGTTCCTGTGGGGCACTGAAATCACTGATAAAGCAACTTCCGCCAGTTCTTTGAAATCTTCTTCTTCAGATTACCCTCCCCTTATGTAGGACTTACACCCCCTAGGACTTACAAGCCCGTGCCTAGGGTCAGACGCCTGTCGGGGAGCACAGGAACCTATGGACCGGACAGAGTGAAGACCTGGAAGCAGGTGGTCAGACAAGCACCAGGTATGAGAGTGAGGAAGAGGATGATATGAAATGCAGGTGAAATACATGATTGGAAAGGTGATCATGGAGTAATTGGTGGAATGAGTGGTGGGAGAAACCTGAGTACCCGGAGAAAACCTGCCCTGACGCCGCTTTGTCCACCACGAATACCATATGCGGGTCCCTGGGATCGAACCCGGGCCGCCTAGGTGGTAGGCAAGCGCGCTGACCGCTCGGCCACAGCGCCGCCTCTTTGAAATCAATATTACGTATTCCGAGTTTTCTCCATTGACCATCAATTTTCTGAACAGTGCCTTCTTCATTGAGATTACCAGATCTGGGCACACTGGCAACAAGAGAATAAAGGGTAGAAGGATTAGTAGAATATGAAATAGTTGCCCTAGACGGGTGGAGACAGGCCATGAAGGCAAAAGTGGTGTTGCTGTTTGTAATTAATTTCATTTCGCTGGTGTGACAAAACAGTGAAAATTATATTTCGCCAGTATTGAAATTATCATATGCACCCATAATTATCGTATGGGTTGACAACCATGAGTAGAAACATTCAAATTATCGTATGCCTCCATAATTATCGTACTGGTTGGCAACCCTGAGAGCAACCCACATTATGTTTTATTTTTTTTATAATTATGCTTTATGTTTTTGATGATTATGCTTTATAATGCTTTATTTATAATGTATTTCTTTCATACAAATAAACTTCAGTAACTTAAATGATTTCTTTTTCGAGACAGTAAAGTAAGTTTCTTACATAAAGTTATACAAGAACACACTACAATAAGAGAGCAAAGCTAAAGAATGAAAATCTAGTCATCTGTGTCACTCTGTCTCTGTAACACATTCTTGAGGGTGATTGCAAGTTTCAGGTGAGATTCAAGATTTTCTTCTGTGAGACATGACCGTTTAGAATTTAAAATTCAATTGAGCTTAGAAAAGCTTCTCTCAACCAAAGGAGATGGTGGGGGTACCATTATTGCCTTCATTGCTAGCTTACTTAATGTAGGCATCTTAGTGGAATGTTTCTGCCAGAAGGATAAAGCAGAAGTAGAATACAAATTTTCTTCTTTTACCATTGCTGCACATGTTGATATTACTTCCAATGGAACATCAGTGTTGGAGAAGCATTTCAGTTCACCTGAAGTGAAGACGGAATAAATCTGCTCAGGAACGGCTAATGTTGGATCCAAATTCTGAACTTCCTTCCAGAAGCTTTTTGCAGGATGGCATCCATTCATATACATCTCAAGCTTTTTACATGATACACCAGAACTTTGAAGCATGTGCAGAATTGAGGACAGACTAAGCCAGGTCTTTGTTGTATCAGTATTGTTTGATTCCAAGACCTGAATTTGTTTACAAATACCATCACAGATTTCAGATATAGTTCCGAGTTGAAGTTGAAGGGTTTTATTTTCAACTAGTCATTTTAAATTTGTTATAGCAGCACTACCTTCACCATCTTCCAGATCGATTCAACATGTAACTGCATTGAAATTGATGCTGTGATATTTTCCTGCTTTCAACCATGTGTCCCAACGAGTGATTACAGGAACTGTAGGTAGATCAAGTGCTTCTGATTCTTTTAAGCATTCCAGTAATCTCTCTCTTCTGGCTGGAGTTTTCACTAAAGTTGTCTTAACAAGTGCAATGAATTCATCAGAAATTTTGAGCTCAAGTCTAATCTCTTCAGCACAAAGATGCAACACACGTGCCCAACAGGTAGAATGTAAAAGCTGAGGTGCAATTCTAGCCAATCGCCTGCCAGCAAAAAGCATATACTGCACTGTCTGAAATAAGAGCAATAAAATTAGACCTGTGAACACCAATAAGATCTAGTGTGTCAAGTATTAAATTTACTGTTACATCAGCATTGCAATGTTGTACAATTTTGGTTTTTACAAGGCAGGGTTTCTTGCCCAAAACACCCAATGGAGCAACAAGAATATTCACCACTTTACAATTCTTGATATCTGTCGTTTCATCAACCACTAGATAAACAGATTGTCCCTCACATTTTGGCTTGGTTTCCTGAAGGTCTTCTTCAGCACACTTGACAAGAGATCTTCTCAAAGTGGTTTCACTAGGAGCTGGTTTCATATTTGTAGCTGTTGCTATCCACTGTTGAAACTGTTTGTTGCAGAAGACATGAAATGGAATAGCAGCAGAAGCGAATGCTTTGACCATTTCTTTCATATTATCCTTTGAATTTTCCATACGCTGCCATACTTGAGGTATAGTACTAGTCATGGCTGCCAACTCGTACGATAATTATGGGGCATACAATAATTTTAATGTTTGTACACATGGTTGCCAACTCGTACGATAATTATGGGGTGTACAATAATTTGAATGTATGATAGTTCGATACGAGGAAAATATCATTTTCACTGGTTTGTCACACCAGAAAAATGAAACTAATTACAAATAGCGACACCACTTTTGCCCTCATGGCCTGTCTCCACCGCTCTAAGGCAACCGTTTCCAGCCCTACTAAGCCTCCTACCCTTTATCCTCTTATTGCCAGTGTGCCCAGAACTGGTGATCTCAATGAAGAAGGCACTGTTCAGAAAATTGATGATCAATGGAGAAAACTCGGAATACGTGATATTCCGTGTGAAACAAAGAACATGCCTGAACTTAGCAGTTTATGGACTGCTGTTAAACACATGTCATCTTAGTGGAAATACTGGTTTCAAAGAAATGGAGTTTCCATTATCAGTGATTTCATTGCCCTGCAGAAACACTTCTTGTGAAAGAGTTTTTTTCTAAACTGGGTTTAATAAAAAACAAGTTAGAAACATATTGGCGCTAGATACGGTAAATGGACTTATTCAGTCGTCTCAGCTTATGATAGAATTTAGTGGGTCCAAAAATGTGCAAGTCACAGAGATATTAAAGTTTATCTCGACAACAAATTTGTACAATAAAAATATGGTGCTCTCTAAAAAGCGGTTACATTTACTGCTAAGTATCTTCAATATCTGTGAAAAATATTGGAGAGCAAGAGGATTAATGACTTCATTGTCAGAAATCCAGCATTAGCTAACAACAACAACAACAACAACAACAACAACAACAATAACAACAACAACAACACCATAACAAATTTGTACAATGCTGCAGCAGCTGAGGAAGATGAGCTTTCAGATGAATAGTGCGAGGAACATAAGTGCTAAAGTTGTAATACTAGTTGAGGTCATCAATCTTGTGAGTACCATAAACATCATTACTGTTACCTTTTCATAAGTTTTATACTGATATTTTTATTGTTATAGCATTTGGTTTATGATGTACGATAATTTTGAATTCAAATCTATAATTTTGAGTGGCTGGTACGATAATTTTACTTCTAAATGCGGGCAACCCTGGTGCTAGTACATATACTGCTAGGACTTCCTGAGGTTGAACAATGTCCATAACTTTGTTTCCAAGATCTGTATTTAAAACTTTTCACATGCTTTTGCACAATGCACTTCTTTTCAAAATTAATGCTCTCTGAACATAAGGTACACAATAGTTTCCCCTTTTCAGCCACAAATGATCTGTGGGAAACTTGCGAACCCTTTGAATTGCATTTACAGCAGTTTTTGGCATGGTGATGTTCAACAGAAATGAACTGCTCTGATTCAGATTGTATACTGATCATAAAACCGTTGAACTTCACACACAAGCTTATTGTTGGAATTGTTGAGGGAAACAATGTTTAATTTCTGTATTGAATCCACAAGTTTAATGTTGGCATTGTTGAGAGAAACAGTTTAATTTCTGCATTGAATCCACAAGTTTATTGTTGGAATTATTGAGGAAACAGTTTAATTTCTGCATTGAATTGGAAATTAACTGTCAGTTTAAAATCTGAGAATTGTACTTTATATTACTTTGTGCTTTTATGCTTTATTTTTTAAAATTATGCTTTATTGTGCATTTAAAACTTATTTATTCCTAAATCTTAGACCCCAAAATCATGTTCTGGGTAGCAACCACATGTCAAAAGCTCTTATGCTTTTTATGCTTATTATGCTTTCAAGATTGAGCAGAGTTCACTTGTGTTTTAGGTACAAACTAACAGCTGTAGGATTGGAACACATTGTAGGAATGTTGGTCAGGATTGATTAATAAGCAGGATTTATGTTATTAATAGAGCATTTATTTCTAAAATTTTTGAATTTTTTCCTTCAAGTTTCAGGTCTTAGGGAAGTGTGTACTATGATTATTATCAGCAGACTTTGTGCTTAAAGATCAGGTTATGCAGTTATCAGTCTTCAGCAGAGAACTGTAGCTTTTTTTTTTGGCTATACGTAGCAACATACACTTGGCCTTCTTCTACTTCTTCATTGTCACCGTCACCATTACCACCATTATTATCATTATTACTACTACTACTACTATGGAAACAGTTATTTTTAAACCTTAAAGTGTTGATATAATATTAGTTAGCAGATGTAATTCAGTACTCACAATTTTGAGTGTTAAGATTCAGAAACAGAGTAATCTAGCCTCATCAGTTGGCAACTCACTTTAAATAGATCATGATTAGCCTCCATTAAATTTATCATTGAACTTAAACTGGTGGTGTTTATCCTCACCTGTCCATGAACATCCTGAGGAAAGTTATCATAACTCAACACTGGAGCAGTGGACAGCAGATTCTTTTGAGAAAATGATTGGAAACAGCGTCAAATGTGCCACACATGTTGCATCAGCATAAGTTGATGCAATAATCATGAAGGTCTGAAACATATCCTTATAAACTGTCCTATCACCAATCCTCAGAGAACTAAACTAAAATCTACAATTCCTGTATTTTTGAACAAATTTCTGCAACATACAGATGACCCACAATAAATAGTACATTTTCAAAAGCAGTTCGAAATTACTGTCTACAAGGCAGTTGGACTGTAAGCAGTGCATGTTGCTACAGTATTATATTGTGTGGTTCTTGAGTCTCCAATAAACATAATTCAATAGTGATATTAGTGAAAGTAATGACTTACTTTAGCTCCTTCAAACATGCATCAGTATAGCATGTTAAAATATAAACTGCAAGAAGCATAGAAACTGTAAAACAGTATAAAAATATGTGAAATGTTTGGTAATTGTTTAGCTATAGGCATACAATGCTGAAATAATTGAAATTAAAATTGTTTCTCTTTTGCTGTTTTAATATCAGTACACCATTACATAAGCACGTAAGATGCAGTAGCTTAGCAAATGTATGTGCTTCCTTATGGTCACACTTTTGCAAGCTCTTTCCCAGCTTTCATAGTCTTCATAAAGATTTACAGCTATGACTTCATGCATAGACATAGATCTATCTTGTGTGCAGATCAAAGGCTAGCTCTTTTTTTTTTTATCCATTTTGTATAAATAATTATGCATAAATGTCTGTTATTTTGCACATAATGTATACAGGGTGGAAGTAAAGGAGGTGAGAGAGTGGATGTAAACTAACAAAAAATTCTGATAACTTTTATTAATTAAATACACCGTTAAATAGATAATCACGTTTAAATGTGAGAGTGTGTGACAACATGACACAACCTGTTGATCGGGTACTGAGCTCCTATCGTCGGATCAATCAACTATTCTAATGCTCTATAAAAACCATTTAAGTAACGTTAGCCATGTATTGAATTAAGATGTTCTGTTGTGCTGCACCAGACACCAGAAAATTGTGTGAAAAAGTAAGGTTATGGCTGATTACCTCGTATAAAAACATTACCTCAAATCTTACATTTCCACGTAATTACAATTATTTTATTTGGTACGTTTAAATGCCTGAATATCTGGTCTGTTCTATTTGAGAGGCTTATGACATAAGATAACAACCTCACTTGGAATCGGATTCTTTTTTTAAATACTGCGTAACATTGTTTACTAACTTCTGGCACCAGTTGCAGTATTACTTCCATTAGGAAGTCAGAAGTGTGATAGAAACATAAAAAAAAAGAAACTTTAAATATGCTCTAATCAGTCAGAAATACATAAATTCACTTAAAATAAATGAATACATGCTAAGTTCATGTCTACTTACTGCGTATGCATGCTGAGCAAATGCGATTTGCCTTATTCACTTTATTTATGGAATGGTGCGGACCTAACACGATATTCATGTTCATAATAAATAGGAAGATAGTTTGTTTCTAACGCTTACACATGTGGTGAACACATGCAGTTTTCATATCGTCTGTAAGACGTATGTATGGATCATTGGTACCTCAGCTGGTTACCTGCATTGAGCATTCCAAAGGTTGTCACTCTTGCTGAAACACCTCTTTCGTTATTAATACCGTTATTCCATATTGAATTTAACAATGTGATACTAGTAATTGTTAAACCTTTAGGAAAGTATAATTTATAACTTGAATTTACGCTTCACTGCAAAATGTTTAAACAAAATGTATGTGCAATTGTTTACACGTTTGGCCTGGTAAGTGTGCAATTCTCTTTAATTTTTAGTGTACCAGATTTAAAACGGGACTAATGTGCTTTATGCAAGCACTTACCTACATCTAAGAAACAGAATTTGTATAACATGATGCAGAAGTGTTTGGAAGCTTTTGCTTTCAACAATTACTCCAAGTTTTAACAAGAATCTTATGAGCACCAAAGAACTTGAGTTAGTGAACTTTGCAACACAAAGTTTCCGATAAGATGCGCGTGAGTATGTGCGAAAGATATCGAAATATTTAAAAAAATTTAGGTAAACAAATCTGACACTGGTGTTCGTGCCTATAGTCACGGACTAACCATTATTTACGTGGTAACTTTAGAAACAAAAAATGGTCATACTTGTACTAATGAACATTTATTTGCAGTAACAAGTATGCAATAACATTGGGATTAATTTGAAATAAGAGTTTAGAGCAAGAATTCAATACCTGTAGTCAGGCTTCACATTTTTTGCGGCTTCGACAAAAAAATAATTGCATGCGATTAAGTAAACATTCCATGCGATCTACACTGAATATGCAAAGAAAGTAAACACGGTTGGTGTGATGTTGCCAGTTTTACAAGAATCAAGAAAGTGATAAATTATGGGTTTTTTAAATTGAATTTACACAAAAACTGTTGAATCCATTGAAGTGAGCCAAAGGAAAAAGTCGTCGTCTATTCAACTGTCTATAAATATAGCCATAAACTTTTCAGCTTTTTGATATTAGGCTTTCTTGTTATTCACAATAAGAGAAATTCGCTGTTAAAGTCTGGTGGATTGTTTCACTTCCACCCTATATATGTTAAAACGGATGACAAACATAAAAGCATATGGTGATACAGAGTTAGTCACCTGTATAATGACTCAGCCATAGTATTAGGTAAAACCAGGTGCTAAAAATCCCTGTAATGGTAATATCTGAGCAACCTGAAATCCAAAGCCAATCCACGAATTTCAAAGATCCAGTTAACTAGGATAAATAAGGTTCTGCTATATATTTAAACTACTTGTCAAGTTATGATGAAAAAGACATCGATAGATACAAATTCAATATCTCTATATTCTATTACGATTTGCTTGTAATGTTTGAGAGGTAGAATCTGAACTGAAAAATGCAATGCCACAGACATGAATTTGAACCACAGACCCTCCAGTACGAATCGGTTGGAGAATTCATTGAATTTTTCATTTCTGATTCTACCTCTCAAACATTTCGCATTTTGTGTGTTTAAAAACACCAGCATTAAGTTGTTTGGCATAAATAATTTGCTTCTAATATTTCAATTTAGAAGCTGTGACTCAAAAGTAATTAGTCATATACTCCACATTGGTAAAGCAGATCATGAATGGCTGTGCAAGAGTTTATGATTTAATAAGGAAAGTTTAAGATGTAAATAAATGTTCTATTTGCAGTACCACTTGTGCTCACCCATGACAAGAGCTCTGCTGCTCTCTACCTACATTAAGTTTGTGAACTTATTTCCGGAAATCAAACCACAAATACAAGAAGTGTTTCGGCAGCACAGCAATCTTCGTAGTGCAGATGCTGAGTTACAACAACGAGCATCAGAATATTTGCAGTTAAGCATCATTGCTTCCACAGATGTTCTGGTAAGATAAGTAAACATTCAGATTAATAAAAACCTTTAGTCTTAGAGTAAAATGGAGGAACACCAGCAGTTGACCTGGAGCTGATGATGGGAACGATTAGCTCCTGAAATATTTCTTTCATGAAATATAAACAAGTGATTTAAGTGTTGTACAACTGGACTCAGATTACCAAATTGTAGAAAATGGAATTGTGATAAAATTAAGCATATTGTGGATCTTGTCATAGTTAAGGGTTGGCATGCTGGAGCCACATCTTACCCCTTACTTTACTCCACATGTCAAAAATTGCATATGCATTTAGTCTTCTCTCATTGGGGTCTAGATGCATGAACATGTATCACAATAGAAATTAGTTCTGTGTTTAAAACAAGTGTTCTTCTGATATTTGAAGAATCACAAGAAAATGAAAGTACATGCATGAAATGATCACATGAAGACACTGCCTTATTTGTATATTAATGCCACAATATTGTGAAATGTGTGGAGGTTAGTTCTCATGTTTAAACTTGACTGGTGCAGTTAGCAGAAGGATTTTGCACTTCGATGGTGCTTTGAAGGTGCTTAACCTCTTGAGTGCTATCTACGTAAAATCACGTCCATTTAAAATGGGTAAGCACTATGGGCATGTATACACGTCCTGTGCATTTGCGCATTTAACCCTTATTTATCCCTTATCTAACTCAACTTATTTTAATTTCCCCTTTATGAAACATTTAAGTAAAGTCTATATACTTTACTGACTTACCTTTATATGTTCCTTCTGCAGTGATATGCCTCAAAACAGGGACAAACGCACAAGGGCACATCTCCATATTTGCGAATTCCCTTCTTGCGGCACACGAAACACTTTTGAGATTGGCAGGACTTCTTTGCTGTTGGCGGTATCCTTTTAGGATAATGTTTTCCTTGAAGTCAGAGGGGTGCAGGGGTTCTGGATTTTCTACCCCAGTATGAAGAGATCTCTCAATGTGGTATTGTTCAATTAGGCTACGAGCTATTGATAGTCGGAAGTCCAGGTACGTCATTGTCTTGTGTGGGTTTAGAGCTCTCCAAATTACCAAACAATTGTATATGGTTATATCCAGTTGGTGCAAAAATACCTTTTTATACCACTTCTCACTTCAGCTACAAGCAGGAAAGTATATGTATGTATTTCAACAAAGAAAGAAACGGAGCCTGCTATCCAAGTTACGAAACACGCGTAAGGAAAAGTTGCAAACATGCTTTATTCTGATGACTCACAGACCACGCATACACTAGTGCTTTATTTCACACTATGCTTTGTTTTGCTGATGCATAGGCCACACATACAATGGGTCGACTACTGTTTCTTTCAGAGAGCTTATATTAGAAGCGTTCGACAGAGGAAAGTTAACTTTTCACCACAGTGAAACAAAATAGTGCCATTTCAATGATTTGTTAAAGCAGCTCTAGTTTGCTGATGACATATGTGTACTGCATATAACGAGTTTTATACCAGTTTTTGTTTTATTAAAATAACTTAATATTTGCGCAAAATACAGCTGTGTATTTACAAAGCACTTTTAGCGCATTTAACAATTTAAATGCCCTGCACTGGATATTGGTAAGCAGTTCTCGGCCCGCGGAGTCTTTAAAGGGCCAGCGCTCAAGAGGATAACTACAGAATAATACCTCAGTTGAAACTAAACTTTCTCATTGATGATTGAAAGTGGGTTGAGTTTGAGTTTTCCATATATCATGTGCGAAAGCTGCATAACTCCAGAATCTGTAGGTACGTTTCATCTCAAACAGTGTAAAGGGTAACACTTGCATTGTGGTGGAGAAAAAAGGTGTTGCGTGTTTTTAATGTCCTTTTGGAAAGAAATCCAACTCTACCAATGCAACAAATTGAACTTGTATTTGAATTCACGAGTGTGTTAGCAGTGAAGGGAAATCCTGAAAGGAAATTAAAACAGCTGGAAACTACTTCTTCCGATAGTGAATTTGACAGCAGACATTGAAAGAATTGCATCGTGCATTACTAGCAATCACTCTGTAGCTCCACGTTAAATACTGTTCAATAATGTCTTAGAAACTGCATGCTTGTGTCACTTCATTTATATGAGTGCATGCACAATTCAATGTAGTTTGCCATCCATTAGTCCTATGGTCTCCATAAGCTACGAAATGCACACTTTATGGTGCAAACAAATTGAGCCAATCGGGGTAAAGTGGACATGTACTTGGTATGCTTAGAAGATACAGGGTTTATATATAGTTGTGTATTACAATCAACCCTTAGCATGTGTACGAGGAAGAACACAACTCAACATGGAGAGAGGTGAAAATGGAGCATCCTACTAAGCACAGCAATTATAATTTAGTAAACTCTTTAGAAAAAACACAGGCTGTCCAAAATGTAATGAGTTCACTTTTTATCGTGGCAAGACGTAGTTCAATGCCGAAAGCTAATGAAAGGAAATGCAGAAGGGCTTTCATAGTTTCTTGCACATGGTGTTATATAAGATACACGTAGTCAATGTGAATCATTACTCTAATTATCCAACAAATTTAAGTAATCTTAAACTTAACCTCTGCCAGCTGTCTTATCTTACAAAATACCATCCTTCAAACAGTCACATTGAACTGGATTTTGATGAGAACAAATGAGTTATCTGTTGTATTTTTGCAGATATTTAATTTTTGCACTTGAGGTTTTGAAATTGTTTTCTTCCCTTTTGCATTCTCTATTACTTACCTATAGTAAGTAGAGGACGTGGAGTATTCCATCCAAAATGTTGATTTGGAGATTCAACTGGAAATACGTTTTGGGATTCCCTGAATCTTAAAGCATCTTCAGCAAAAGTGTCAAACTCTTTGTCAACAGCAGAACTCGCACACTTGCTAGGTCCACAGTGGTGAGACAAGTCTTAATTTTGACTTTAGAATTTAATAATTTTGTCTGACTTGCATGGAATAGCTTGGGTTCTATGCAGCAACACAATGCTGATTCTAATTGCAGACCACCTTTTACTCTTAATCATTTGGAAGTGCACCTTATGATACAGGGCTTTCGAATCGGTTCTTCACCGCTGCACGGCCTTTTGCCTGTGCGAATTTGAAGCTGCTGCGGCCTGGTTTGCCGCTACTAACAAGCTGCACGTAAAACATGTATAAAAATCTTACCTTATAGAAAATGCTGGAAATGTCTTGAACGATGGCTTAATCGATCTACAGCTTCCGTTCTTTTCAGACGAGGCGTGGTTTCATTTAAATGGTCGTGTAAACACTTATAACAGTCGGTATTGGGCATTTCAAAATCCACATCGTGTTCAAGAAATCCCTCATTATGATCGGAGAGTTGGAGTTTGGTGAGCTGTTAGCGCTAGACGCATAATTGGTCCAATTATATTTTACCACCAGACTATAAATAAAGAGAGGTACCGAAATGACATTTTGACTACATTTTTTCGTGAACTGACAGAAGAAGAGAAATCATATGGGTGGTTTCAACAAGATTCTGCTACTGCACATACAGCAGAGGAGTCCATAAATGAAATTAGGGAAGTGTTTGATGATAGAGTAATTAGTGCTGGTGTATGTCCCTTTCGCTCCCCCGATCTAACAGTGTGTGGGGTAGTAACCTGAAAGACATAGTTTACTAGAAAAATCCTCATACACTGGAAGAACTAAAACAAAATATTAGAAATTAAATCAGAGCCATTACAGTAGCCCAACTTAATCATGTTAATCAGAATGTGTTTTCCCAATGTAATGCCTATATAGTGGAGGAGGGATGACATTTCCAGCATTTTCTATAAGGTAAGATTTTTATACATGTTTTACATGCGGCTTGTTAGTAGCGGCAAACCCGGCCGCGGTAGCTTCAAACTCGCACAGCAGTGAAGAACCGGTTCGAAAGCCCTGTATATAAAGCATCAGATAATTGTTGGAGAGCAAGAATTGTGTCTTTCTGCAAATTCAAACTATTTTTCACCAGTAATAAAATTATTTTCAACATTCCTTGCTCTGAGAGGTAGAACTGGAACTTAAAAATTCAAATCCCAGCTGTGGCATTGAATTTCTAAGTTTCAGTTCTACCTCTCAAATATTGCCCACACATGGCTTGTGTGTTTAAAAACACCAACAGTAAGTTTGTTGGCATAAATAAACAATATAATTCCTTCCTCTGTTATCACAAGATTATTTTAAGGACAACACATTTCTGTTTATAGAAATAAAATCAAAATCTTTGCAGGATAACACTGTTCTAAAAGTACTTGAAAGTTTCTAATCTTTTAAAGCTTTGGTAAAGCCATTTCACAGTATTAAACTCCTGGGATGACAGTCTTAATGGTGCTTAGGTTACTGTGCAACCATGTATCCTCTGTCTCCATTTACTAAGGATATCATGAGCAGAATGCATTAGTGTGGTTGGTGTGCTAGTTCTCCTGTACCATGGGTTACCAAGAGCAGATATATTTAGTATTAATGAGGAATAAAGGTAAACACTTTTGCATTCACAGCTATACTGAATTAAAATATTTTAAAAATTAGCACTTTATTTTATGTAACTGAAAAATAACTTAATACAACTTCTGAAATGTATATTAAGTTAAATTTTGCAATATATAGGGACATTTGCCAAATATTACTTGGAAAATTTAAGTAAAAAATTAAAATAATTGTGCTTCTAGTTTCCTAGTTACTTAGTCTTCAGACAAAATAATCTCTATCTCTCTCTGTCTCATGCTAGAAGTTCTTTGTTCTTTGTTCATATAATATTCTTCACGGCAATTTTGTGATTTTAATATCATTCAAATTGGTCTGTTAAACCATAAAATGTAGCAGACCTTTTTTGGGTGTTAGCCTAAAATAAATCAGTGTAGTATGTGATAATGGCCATTTTTAAAATTGAGATTAATTTCAGTGCTTTTGTTTTGACATTCATTTAGGCAACAGTGTTGGAAGAAATGCCAGCTTTTCCAGAAAGGGAATCATCTATTCTGGCTGTGCTTAAGAAGAAAAAGCCAGGTCGTGTACCAGAAAATGAAATTAGGGAGGGAAAAAGCCCTGCTCCTACAACCAACCACCAACAAGAACAACCTCCAACTCAGGTATTACATTGTAATTCTTTAGGCTAGTTAAGACTATGAAGAAATATATATTATACTATGTTACCTAATGTTATATAATATGAGTTAAACTGCTTTTTACAAACTACAGAAATGAATTGATGACAAATCAACCATTAAAAGGCGGCGCCGTGGCAGAGCGGTTAGAGTGCTTGCCCACCACCTAGGTGGCCCGGGTTCAATCCCAGGGACCCGCATGTGTTATTCGTGGTAGACGAAGTGGTATCAGTGCGGGTTTTCTCTGGGTGCTCCGGTTTCCCCCGCCATCTCATTCCACCGGTGCTCCATCTTCATTCCATGTATCATCAGTGTCACCGCCTGCGGTGCCGTAGTAGTAAAAGTGGGTGTTAAACACTACAACAACAACCATTAAAAGCAGCCATAATTTGGTAATTTTCCAAACAAAAATATGAGTTGGTAAGGTTAATCTTTCTTTTTCAAGAATTAAAATACAGATCAAGTCACAAAATAAACGAAATCTTATCCATTCTTTAAAACAGGCAGCCTCAACTCGATGCACTGTGACGTCATATCTTTTAGTCCGATGCCCGAGCGTGTGGAAGAGGGCAGAAATGAAGATCAACGGAGATAGAAAAACAGTCAGTGGCGGAGTAACTAAGATTTGCAATATCGGAAGCTTTGAACGTTTGAGTGTTGACTGAGTATACAAAGAGAAATAAACATACATTTACCTAGATGCTTAATAGAGCAAATTTAACATACCATTTCATGGCTTATCTGTCACTTATATTACATTTAATACTTCCAACTGAGTTCAATTTTGATTCAGACGTCGAGCTTTTTGTATCCTTTTCTCCCTAATTATCTTTTCAATATTTGGTGTAATTGTCTTTGTAGTGCAAAGACGAAGACTGCATTTCAAGTTGCTATCAGATAATTGGCTTCTGTGACCCTGTTTAGTGTTTCATTAGCGAAAAGAATTGTTCACAGAGGTAAGAGCCAAACATGCTTAATATGTGAGCTGCTTGTCTGTGTAGTCGTGGAAATCTGGACTGAGGAAAGTTTATATAAAAATCGATCAAGTTTCTTTTGTGAACAAAGGAATCCTTCATTTCCCGTTCATATTGCAGGTCAATAAGTTCTAATTGAAACTCTGTAGGAACGCTCTTGACGTCTACGGTGAAAGGAGTGACAAATAATGGAAAATATGTAGATTCCATAGTGTCTAGCTCTTGGAATCGCACTCCGAATTCTCTGTGTAGATCATTTAGTACGCTTGCATATTGCTCAAGCGCTGCAAATTCTAAATGTTGAGAAGCTGATGAAAGTTTTGAAAAGTGAGATGTGTTCTTGTTGATTAATTGTTGTTCCCACAATGCAAGTTTGCGTTTGAAGGCCAGTACAGAGTCAGTCAGTTGAGTAATAATTTGTCCCTTGCACTGGAGAGAACGATTAAGAACATTGAGGTGTCCTGTTAGATCTGCTAGGAATGCCAAATCACAAATCCACTTTGAATCACTAAGTTCAGGAACAGGCATACCTTTTGCTTCTAAGAACGCTATTTCTTCCCTCAACTCATAGTACCTTTCCAGTAACGCACCCCGGCTTAACCACCTCACTTCACAATAATAAGGCAAGTCGCCAAATTCACTATTGCATTCCTCGAGAAACACTTTAAACTGGTGATGACGCAGTCCTTTTGACCTAATGAAATTAGACAACACTCATCACATTATTCAGTTTAATATGTTTCGCACATAAATTCTCCTGGTGAATTATGCAGTGAACAGATATGATGTTTTGATTAGTACCAAGTTCCTTTATTTTGTCTCTAACACGACCTATTAGACCAAGATTACCACCGACCATAGCAGGAGCTTCATCTGTAGCTATGGATATCAGTTTGTTCCATGGAAGTTGAAGTCGATTTAAAGCTTCCTTGACACATTGGAAAATATCTGCACTGGTTGTAGTACCCGTCATTGGTACTAAATCCAACATTTCTTCTATGATCTGGAGATTTATATCCACACCTCTCACAAGTGCGCTGTGTCACAAGTATCTTGGCTTTCATCTAACGCCAGAGAGTAACAAATAAATGATTTACATCTCTCCACCAACTGTTCAACATTGTTGGCGAGATCTGCAATACGCCGCATAACAGTGGAGGAAGATAAACTAATGGATTCACATTCTGGTATACGTTCAGGGCAAACTTCATCGGCCATCATACGTAGACAAATTTTAGCAAATTCGCCATCTTTAAATGGTCTAAGTTGCTTAGCGATTTCAACTGAAATTTTATAGCTAAGACGTACAGCCAATTCACTTATTTTATGGTCCGTATCATTGTCAGTAGCCATAGTGTCTTTGAGTTTCTCTCTCATCATGTCACGTTCCACTCCATTATAGCCGTCGTATTCACTGCTATGAGCAGCGTAATGTCGTTGTAGGTTATACTTTTTAATTGTTTGAACAATCTTGCCACACACTAAACATTTCGTGGCACCCCCTAGGTGCATAAACAGATACTGTTGTTTGAGAGGTAGAACTGGAACTTAAAAATTCAATGCCACAACTGGGATTTGAACCACAGACCTTCCGCTTACCGGGCGGCTTGTGTGTTTAAAAAACACCAACAGTAAGTTTGTTGGCATAAATAAATAATAGATACTGTTGTTCCCAAACAGAGGAAAAAGTATATGGAGAAGATGGGTGAGGATTAGATAAGGTAGCCACACTTAGAGATGTTGCCATTTCTGTACTTCATGAACCGCCACTGCACACTAGTTACGCACGTCCGTTGCTGGTGCACTCAGATAAACAACTGTAACACAATGCCCGCTTGCACGCACAGATAAGCTGACTTTGCCCGCTGCCCGTATTTACGTGAGTTGAGGCTGCCTGCTTTAAAACATAAAAACGTAGTATACACAAAGGCAGACAAAGGGAACAAAATAGTAATAATGGATAAATCAAATTACATAGAAAAAATGGAAACAATGCTAAATGATAGTAACTACGAAAAAATCAGCAAAAAGCCGCTAACCACTTGTGTTCAAACCTTTGAAAAAAAACTATACAAAATTCAAGCATAATACCAAACAAATATGCAGTTAAACCAAATAATCCAACCATGCCTAGACTCTCTGGTTTACCCAAAATACACAAGCCAGACATCACTATGAGACCCATAATTAGCAGCATAGATTCACCAACTTACAAACTGGCAAAATGGCTATCTAATAAATTTAATTCATTTCCTAAATTCAAAAGTTTAAGCATAAGAAACAGTTATGAACTAGTAGAACACATCAAAGACTTCAAATTAACAGAAGAGGACACCCTTATCTCCTTTGACGTAAAGTCACTATTTCCCAGTATACAAATAGAAAAACTCCCATCACTGATCAAAAATTGGCTCAAATCACTGAATGTCATCATCAGAAATTGCAGAATACATAGAACTCACCAAATTATGCACAGAACAAAATTTCTTCCAGTTCCAAACAAAGTATTTCCGTCAAACTTCAGGTTTAGCAATGGGCAACCCTCTCTCGCCATTGTTAGCAGATATTTACATGAGTTCATTGGAAATACGGATCACAAAAGGTTTCCCATGGATGTTCAAACTCTGGCAGCGATACGTAGATGACATATTTGCAATAGTTCCAAAAAGACACATCAGTGACGCATTAAAACTTCTGAACATACAGGACAAAAGTATAAATTTCACAGTGGAAGTAGAAAAAGATAATAAATTACCAGTTTTAGATCTAAAATTAATCAAAAACAAGGATAGAATAACTTTCGGTATTCACAGAAAACCAATGCAGACAGACAACTACATAAAAGCTAATAGTTACAATCCAAGAAGTCACAAACAAGCAATTTTCAATAGTTTAACACACAGATTGGTGAACATCCGTCTTTCAGCAGAAGAATATAAAACAGAATATTACAAAATAATTGAAATAGCACAAAAAAACAGCTTCCCCAAAGAATTGGTAGATAAAAAGGTAAAATGAGCTGGAAAGAAAAAATTATTAACAAAAACTACAACTCTGACAGCAGCAAAAACAAAAATGACATTAAAAAAATTCACATATCATCCATGGGCCTTTGATAAATTTAAAAAAGTGTTCAAGGAATACAACATTCAGCTAGCACCAGTAAACCATTACTCCATAAAAAACCTACTACTTTCAAACATCAAAGATGCTATTCCACCTAACAAAAAATCTGGCATATACCAAATTGAATGCAGTGATTGTAATGAAATATACATAGGAAAAACCAAAAGAAATTTAGAAATTAGATCCAAGGAACACGTTAGGAACATTAAGAGTAAACAATTAGAAAAATAAGCAGTTGCATTTCACTTTTGGACAAAAAATCATGACATAAAGCTAGAACCGAAACTTCTCAAACACACAACCGGAAAACAAGAACTGTCCACATGGGAACAAATCTTCATTTAAAAAAATAGAAACCGAGTATTTAATTTTGACATTCCTCATAAAGAAATTTTCAGTAAGTTCATTGAACCGTTACCAGAAGAAACATCAGAAGAAGCATCACCATCCGCACCATGAAACACCATGGAAACCCAGTTATTGTCCGGTTGATAATGGAGGAATGTTAACCTTCGAAACGCGTCCCAGGAAACTATGTTATAAGTATTGCTCAGTGTTATTATTTGACTCACCTTTTAAATTAAATTAAGTATAAATGTTTCTAGAAAATTTATGTTGTTAGCTAATGCTGGATTTCTGACAATGAAGTCATTAATCCTCTTGCTCTCCAATATATTAAAGAGACTAAGCAGTAAATGTAACCGCTTTTTAGAGAGCACCATATTTTTATGTTTTGGCAGTCACATCACTCTCTCACAACCCCCAGAATGTCTGGAGGACCACACCTGTCGTTGGTTTACGGGTCTCACCGACCTGACCGGGAGAATTATCAAAATAAATTCACCGACCATATCCTCTGATTACCAATCAGAGGACGTATTACATGCCGTGACAGGTCAGCATGTTAGGGGTTAAGGTTTTATAGAGAAATTAGAGAAATGGAGAGGTTGGAAAAATAAAGACTCCCTAGCCCTCAGGAACCCTAATAGCATCGGCGTAGGAAGAGAACAAGAGTTGACCAAGGTAAGGTCAGATAGAAAAGTTACAGTGCACATAATGTTAAAGCATACATTTTTAACCCCTATGAAAAAATAAATTTATAAACACATGCATCTTTCAAAGACAAATTTTTCCTTAGACTGCAACAGAAGTTATTCAGAAATGCATAAACCTATGGGTCATATTTATAGGTTTAACATAGTTGCAACTACCTGTATGCAAAATTAGCCCATACTAAAGCTGAAAATAGTCAATGTTGTGGTATTTAGAGACCTTAAGTACACTGGGATATAAGATTTTGAAGAGATCAGCAGTTTTTTTTTTGCTATTGTTAATACAAAATGATGGGTATTTTGCAGGTACCTGCAGTCAACAGTGCGTCAACTGACTTACTGGGCCTCTCTACTCCTCCTGCAAATCAACCGGCAACGAACAGTAATACAGGAGTGCTGTTGGATGTGTTTGGAGATATTTATAACAGTGGAGCCAATGCAACCAATCAGACTACACCAAATAACATAAACAATCTTGCACCAGCACAAAGCAGTTATAATGCAAAAAAGTTAGTATGTCTTGCATACAACATGAATCAATCCTATTCAGATCAGGGCCCTTCTATTATTATTAGTATTCGTTCACTGTTGATACACTGGAAGTCAGTAGTTTCCTAAAATATCAAAACTTTTTGTGCACCTTACACCAAAATGTAGGGAAGTAAGCTAAATTTAAGCTAATGGGTTCATACCCCATCTATAGAGTTTTATCTCTCTTCCCTAATATCTAATAATCATTAAATACTAGAAATATTAACATTTCGGAATACCCCCAGTGTGTTTAAACATGTAAGGTATGAGGACAGTTCAGCAAGTACCTGTGTTAGGAATGAAGACCTCATTTTTTAACAAATACGAGGGTTATGCCTAAAGTTTTTAGTAACGATTCAGAAATACATTTTATGTACAAACTAACTATTACAATGGTAATTGTAGCCAGGAACAAATGCTTCAAACCAAATAAGTTAAATAAGGAAAAATTGAAGCTATTACTTTAGAATCTTGTTGCTTCACTGTTAATAGCTTCAATTTTTTTCTTATTTAACTATTACAACTTTTCAAAATACTCTCCATGAGAACATATACATTTTTCCACTCTTTGAAACCACTTAGAAAATGTCTCAGTCCAAGCTTCTTTAGAGATGTTACTTAGAGCACTGTTGTATGCTGTGATAGCCTCTTCATTGGATGAAAAAAACTGCCCACGTATTTTTCCCTTTGTCTTTGGGAACAGAAAAAAGTCACATGGGGCCACGTCTGGTGAATAGGGTGGGTGAGGTAAGACTTGCACTTTCTCTTTCTCCAAAAGGTCCATTGTTCTGTCAGCCGTGTGCACTGAGGCATTGTCGTGATGCAGAAGAAGATGCCCACTCTTCATCTTGGGGTGCTTTGACCTCCATGTGGCAATGACTTTCATAAGACATTCAGTCACATATCACTCTGCAGTGAGTGTGCGTGTGTCCAAGGTCACAGAGGTGAGATAACCCATCTTGGCGAAGAAAGTGGCCACCATCATCTTTCCAGAGCTCCTAGCTCTCAGAGATTTCGTGGGAAGTTCCTGTCCTGGAAAGCACCATACTGAAGACTGCCTCTTGGTTTCGGGCTCATAATGGTACACCCATGTTTCATCACCTGTGGTGATATTGTAAGTGTCTTTGGACCGTCCTTTGTCAAATTTTTCAAGCATAAAATGGTACCAATCCACTTTTGCGTTCTTTTGGGCTTCTGTCAGGGAATGTGGCACCAAACGCACACATCTCTTGGGGTTAGGCTTAAATTGTTGTTGTTAGCTAATGCTGGATTTCTGACAATAAAGTCATTAATCCTCTTGCTCTCCAATATTTTTCGCTGATGGATGGGGCACTAGAAGTAGCCGGACATATTTGAAGGTGGTCTTGGTCCATTTCCTCTTGCAGATCACATAGAGGACAGAGTGGTGAAGAATATATCCCAATTCTGTTTAAATGTTTTGCCAGACAATCATGTCCTGTAATCAACCTGAAGGTTGCAACTGCACTTCATACCTGATTCTTGTATTTGTTATGGCACATCGTTAATAAATATATTAAAAAGTAGTGCTGAGCACTGCACCTTGTGGTAAGCCATGATGTACTTGTTTGTATTTAGATATATTTCTTCCATATCTGGTAGCAATAAGGCCTTGTTAGGAAATGACATAGCCATGAAAACATTGGACCTTGTATCCCTATTTTTTTTACTTTCTTTAGTAGTTTTGTTCTTGATGATAGTTTCTCGGGCTAACAGCCAGGTCAGATTAGGGTAACTACCCAAGCTTTCAGCGACTAACTCTGCCGCCATCCTCAGGGGAACTGAATCTAGGCTACTGATGTTGCGATATTTATACCTAGAGCGCGGCCGATAAGAACCGCCCACTTTTTTACCATTGGCCGAGCTCCGGCCGATGGAGGCACGTGCGGAACCAATCAGGTGATTGCCGATGCTTCTCTGCACTGTGGAGGAGAGATATGCTGAATGACTGGTGTCCATGCTTTGCTGATTTGAAGGCCTTCATCCCTGTTGAAGTTGTTTTTATTCGCTTTAATGTATAGAGCTTCTTTAATCACCCTATCGTAGTACCTAGAGGACTTTTCAAGAATTTTTGTAGAGGCGAATTTGATTTTATGATCTGTATTATATGTGTGCTCAGCCACTGCGGATTTTTCTGGGTATCCTAGTCTAATACAAGGTTGATGTTCTTTGATGCGATCTTCTACAGTTCTACCTGTTTGTCCTATGTAAACTTTGCCACAACTGCATGGGATTTCATAAATGCCTGGTGCACGAAGACCTAAATTATCTTTAGCAGAGCCTAAAAACTGTTTTATTTTGGTTGGAGGTTTGAATACGGTTTTTATTTGATATTTCATGAGCAATCTTCCAATTTTCCCCGACAGGGCGCCACAATAAGGGATGACTGCTAAGCCTGCATGTTCTTTCGTTGTATTAGGTTCACGGTTTCGTTTGGAGTGGATTTTCTTAAAAGTACTGTTTATTTCCTGGTTGGTGTATTGATTCTGTCTGAAAACTGTACGCAGGTGTTGTATTTCTTGAGGTAGATTTTCAAGATCAGAGATAGCAATCGCTCGATGTATGAGTGTTGAGAGGACTGTCCGCTTTAGTTTTGTTCTGCATATAGAATCATATGCACTTTGGAAATCAATAAAAACTGATACATTATCTTCTTTTCTATTGAAGGAGTCTTTGATTTCTTGACTGAGAAGTAAGACTTGTTCATTTGCAGAGTGGAGCTCTCTGAATTCAGCTTGACATGGGGAAATATTTTGTGATTCTAGAACCCAATTTAACCTGTTTGACACCATTCTTTCCATCACTTTTGCTATTGTGCTAGTAAGAGTTATTGGTCTATAATTTTTTATTTCTGATGCTGTTTTATCTTTCTTCAAGAGTAGGACAATTATTGCTTTTTGCCATTCGGCAGGTACAGTGGTGTACCAGGGTAGATTAGAGAGTTTTAGTAGTTGTTTTGCTGTTTTTCCAAAGTTTTTTATGAACTGTGGATGCATGTGATCTGGTCCAGGAGACTTTGTTTTTTAGAGTATTAATTGCAATGTTCAGTTCTTACATATTAAAATTGTGAGGCAACCAGGATGAGGCTCATCTTCAAGAGACTCTTGGCCTCTTGAAAATTCATGGAACCAATTTCCAACAGTGGCCCTAGACGGGGTACACTCACCAAAAACATGTACTAGTGAAGAGTGGCATTCTTCTGCATTTAACTTCTTTTTGTAGTTGTAATAAATCATTGCTTGGAAATCGCTGCGCGATAATTCCATCTTGCACTGTGTCTGACTCGCCACTAACTGCGTCTTTACTTGCTGTCCACACATGGCCCTGTGGTGGGGGGACTGCCACATGTATGCTCCAAGGTAAAAAAAAAAAAAAACATTGCTCTTTCAAACTACAATAATCTCATGGTTGTCAGGTAAATTATCCGTCTCAGTGCTGCTAAAAACTTTATGCATGGCCCTCGTATACCCCCATTTATATTGAGGTTATACAACTGTCCCATGTTTGCATGAACAGAAAGACCACATTATAGAGTAACTTAAGAGTCGAAATGAACACTTGAGCTTCACTGTGTACCACTTCCTGCCAGTTAATTAACCATATATATTTTTGAGTTTGCACAACACAAAATCCTGCTGAATTGTCGCGTCACACAGTAAGATAGCTCCCATTAAACTCAATTTACTTTCAGATCATGTTGCACTTATAACATGACATTAAATTGCTTTCATAAATGGAGTCCAATTTGTGCAGAGAAAAATTAATATTGGTAAGTCAGGAATGTATAACGTATATTTACATACAGCAGGAAAAAAGACATTGCATTATACCAGAGTATTGTATCAGGTGCACAAGCTAAGTTGCAGTTTGATGTGATGGGCTACAAAAATAAGCTGAATATTTTCGTTTATTTACTTCAAAAGATACAAACTTCAGATATAAACATTACAAGTGGAGCCAAGTGTAAGTACGGTATCCCTACAAATAATATGAGTTATCTAAATTCTAGCAGTGTAATAAAAGCAAAGATTCTGCTTGCACTGTAATATCAAGTAGGTTGCTACATGCTGCTGCTATCTCATTTGATTTATTTCCAGTGTAATAGCATGAATGTTGAAGCTCCTAGAAGACAAGTTGGCATACAGTGTTACATAATGTGGTATAGGTCCTTAATTTCATGGTTTACTTGTAAGTAAAGTAAGGAAAAGTCTGTTTTAATTTCTCTGCCATGTATATAGTAGGAAGAGAAGGCATTACGTTCTAGCCAAAAATTTGATATCTGGATTTCGCTGGAAATATACATTTAAGGGTCCCCTGAATTCGAAAAAAAAACACTTTCGTAAAAAGATCCTGTGTCAGTGAACAACATAATTACAATTGAAAAGTTAGTTATCAAACTTGGTATTCAAATTCAACTTCTTCCAAGGATGCAACACAGATTTTCAACAAAGTCTCCCAACCCAAAGTGCCCTTTACATGAAAAAATTGTCAACATTTTAATTTTCTCAAAAATGACTAATAGTTTTAATTAAAGAAAATTGAAGCTATTAACAGTGAAGCAACAAGATTCTAAAGTAAGAACAAATTAGAAACTAAAATCTTCACTTATCTTAGTAATGTTGAGCTTTGGTAATAAATTTGTTTGTATAGCTTTGAGAATGAGTTGGAGTCAACTCGAAACTTTAGTCAGCTTTGCAGCAAGAACTTGCAACATTACTAAGATAAGTGAAGTTTTTGGTTTCTAATTTGTTCTTACTTTAGAGACTAATAGTTTTGTTTAAAATACCGTATGTTTAAGATACGTTCACAACAAATAAATGTGTATCTTGAATTTTCAGAGAATGGTCTCTGTAAGAGATAGGCAAGCTCTTACTACACAGAAAATGTTGTTGTTGTTAGCTAATGCTGGATTTCTGACAATGAAGTCATTAATCCTACACAGAAAATGTTGTTAGCTAATGCTCGATTTCTGACAATGAAGTCATTAATCCTCTTGCTCTTCAATATTTAATATATTGATAGAGCAATAGCAGTATAGTAACCGCTTTTTAGAGAGCACCATATTTTTATGTTTTGGCGGTCACATCGCTCTCTCACAACCCCCAGAATGTCTGGAGGACCACACCTGTCGTTGGTTTACGGGTCTCACCGACCTGACCGGGAGAATTATCAAAATAAATTCACCGACCATATCCTCTGATTACCAATCAGAGGACGTATTACATGCCATGACAGGTCAGCATGTTAGGGGTTAAGATTTTATAGAGAAATGGAGAGGTTGAAAAAATAAAGACTCCCTAGCCCTCGGGAACCCTAATAACATCGGGGTCGGAAGAGAACAAGAGATGACCAAGTTAAGGTCAGATAGAAAAGTTACAGTGAGGAGCAAATGAAGAAGTAATGTTCTGCTCAGCTTGGGTACCTTGTGGTCGCCATTCACATATCCCCTAGACGGAGACCCCTGAGTATGGAGTTAAAATGTATGGTGGGCCAATGAATAAAATTAGCAACTCACACAATATAGGAAAAATATTATAAAATATTATAAAATAAAAAGGTACAACATCCTAAAAGTCCAAACAAGCTGCAAAATAAAATACAAGTTAAACTTGCTTGCCAAAACTAATTTGTGCAACAAACTGCAGCACTGTATTGATAGCTGCTGAGTCGTTATCCAAAATTGACGGCAGAGTAAAACCCAGACCATGGGATTGGTGGGTGCTCACGAGCATATCATGCACAATCAAGGAGGACATGTGCTACAGAGAATTGAATGGAGCACGTAACACATAGATGCCAGGTCACCACACAACAGGTACCCATGAATGGGTGGCCTATCCTGTATACAATAGGGGAAGTATTGTATTCCACCCAAAAATTCGATGTCGAGATTTCACTGGAAATACATGTTTTGAGGCCCCCTGAATCCGAAAAAAAGCATTTTTAGAAAAAGGTCCGTGTGTCTGTCAGTCTGTGGACAGCATAACTCAAAAACGAAAAGTCGGTTAAAAACCAAAGTTGGTATTTAAGCTTAATGTCTTTCAAGGATGTGACACGAAGAATTTGAAGAAAATAGCCCCACCCTAAACTACCCTTTACATGGAACATTTTTCGAAAATTATTTTCTTGAAAATGGCTCGAACGATTTTGATTAAAATGTCGTATGTTTAAGATATTTTGATGACAAATGAAATGTATATCTTGAATTTTCTGGCTATAGCTCCTGTAGTCGTATTTACTCTGAACGACTTTTGCATAACTGGTAAACCGTTAGAGATAGACCAAATCATACTATACAAAAAATGTAGATCTTGCTAAAATACACAATTTATGTTTCAATAAATTTTCTTGTAGGGTGGACCATTTCGGAGATATTCCTTGTTATGTGTGTGAGTTTCGGAAAACTTAGAACTTTAGCTAAATGCAACAACGTTGTTCATTTTTTTATATGTTACGTGTGCAAAGAGAATGGAATCTCAAAGCTTTAAAAGATTTGACTATCGCACAAAGGCTACTGTATTCCAATATTCCCCTTGCACCTACAAGGAAATAAGCAATAAGATAATTTGTACAAATGTTTATTTTAACTAACACGAAGAAGATAGGAATAAGAGTTTGTAAGAATGGTTAGTACAAAGGTAGAGAAAGTCATGTGAGGGCAACACATAAGATTTTTTAATTTATATTCATCATATAATCCTCTATCATCAACAAAGAATTTCAATTTTTCATTACATCACAGCTATGTCCTCCTCATTTTCCTTAACCTCTTGAGGGATATGGACGTGAAATCACGTCCATTTAAAATGGCGGATGAGCGATATGGGCGTCCTGTGCGTTTAAGCATTTAACCCTTATTTATCCCTTATGCAACTCAACTTATTATAATTTTCCCTTTATGAAACATTTTAGTAAGGTCTATATACTTTATTGGCTTACCTTAATATGTTCGTTCTGCAGTGATTTACCTCAAAACAGGGATAAACACACAAGGGTAGGTACATCTCCACATTCGCGAATTCCCTTCTTGCGGCACACGAAACACTTTCGAAATGGGCGGGACTTCTTTGCTGTTGGTGGTATCCTTTTAGGATAATGTTTTCCTTGAAGTCTGAGGGGTGCAGGGGTTTTGGATTTTCAACCCCCAACGTGGTATTGTTCAATTAGGCTGCGAGTTATTTATAGTCGGTAGTCAAAGTCGGTCATTGTCCTGTGTGGGTTTAGAGAGCTGTCCAAATCCCCAAACAATTGTATATGGTTATATCCAGTTGGTGCAAAAACACCTTTTTATACCACTTCTCCCTTCAGCTACAAGCAGGAAAGAATACGTATGTATTTCAACAAAGAAAGACACGGACTCTACTCAGTTACGAAACTCTCGTAAGCAAAAGTTGTAATGTTGATCTATTCTGATGACTCAATAAGCCACGCATGCAGTAGCGATTTATTACACAGGATGCTGACGCATTAGCCACACATACAATGGGTGTTTCTTTACTGAATCTTTCCGAGAACGAATATTAGATGCGTTCGAAAGAACAAAGTTGACTTTTCACCACAGTGAAGCAAAATTGTGCCATTTCAACGTTTTGTAAATACAACTCAACTTTGCTGATGACGTACATTTATACTGCAAATAACGAGTTTTATACCAGTTTTTGTTTCATTAAAATAACTTAATATTTACACAAAATACAGCTGTGTATATACGAAGCGCATTTAAGAATTTAAATGCTAGCAGTTCTCGGCTCGCGGACATTTAAATGGCCATCGCTCAAGAGGTTAAAAACATAATCATATTTAATCGAAGAATTGTTTATTAAATCCTGTGCAGATTGTATTTAATATTACAGATTACTTTTTACTTTATCTACTATGTATAGTAAAGTAGAGGAAGTATTGTATTCCACCCAAAAATTCGATGTCGAGATTTCACCGGAAATATGTTTTGAGGCCCCCTGAATAAAAAAATCATTTTTAGAAAAAGGTCTCTGTGTGTGCGTGGATGGGTGTCAGTCTCTGGACAGCATAACTCAAAAAGAAAAGTGGGTCAAAAACCAAAGTTGGTATTTAAGTTTGTCTTTCAAGGATGTGACACGAAGATTTTGAAGAAAATTGCTTTACTCTAAACTACCTTTTACATGGAAACTTTTTTGAAAATTTTGATTTTCTTGAAAATGGCTAACGATTTTGATTAAAATATGATATGTTTGAGATTTTTATGACAAATGAAATGAATATCTTAAATTTTCTGGCTATAGCCCCTGTAGTCATATTTACTCTGGACGACTTCTGCATAACTGGCAAACCGTAAGAGATAGACCAAATCTTACTATACAAAAAGATGTAGATTTTGCTAAAATACACAATTTATGTCTAAATAAATTTTTTTGTGGAGTAAACCATTTCACAGATATGCCTTATTTGTGTGAGTTGTGGAGAACTTATAATTCTGCCAAATGGAGCATCGTTATTAAATTCTCTATGTTAACCGTGCGAAGAGTACAGAATTTGAAAGCTTTAAAAGATTTGACTATCACCCAAAGTCTACTGTATTCTACTGTAGTTAGTACAAGAGTAGAGAAAGTCATGCGAGTGCAACACATCAGATTTTTTAAAATGATAGTAAATGCATTTTACAAGGTACTTTTTCTTAACTAAGTCAAATTCTAACCTCTTTTAAGCCCTTTAACTATTCTTGCTTGAAATTCTTCAAATAAAACGAAGATAATTCTTGCTTTCATAATTGAAATAATATTTTCTTTTCCTTCCAGAACAGTTCCTTCCTCATTTCACCGAATTTACTGTCAGCGCTTCTTGATATAAAAAATAATCAGTATGCATAAAGTTCATCTTGTTTGGGCATTAATGCATCAAATTTATAGTTGATTTTATCATCACTGTGGTACTCTAAACAAAATGCATGATTACAAAATTTATTTTCATAAATTTCTTTATTCTCATGTGTACTAATTTGCAACAATACATTCTCGTGTAACATGATGTTTTCTGCAAAAAATCTTTGCGTATTTTGCAATGTCTATCATCTTTGCATTCTCCATTTGTTTCTCCTGCGAACTTGACTATCATTTTATTTTGTCACAGATTGTGAGCTTTTGCATTTTTAAATCTATTTTTGATTGACTGAAGTACAAGATATTGTTTCCAATTATCAAATGCGTGGTTAAGTTTGGTACTATTAATGGAATAAAATAGAATTTCCATTGTTAATTTCAATTTCCAACCTTCACCTTATTTGATATAAGTACTTCTTTCCAATTGCAGTACTGCAATACATGGACAGATATTTGACTCCTTTTTCAGAAGTAATCTTTTTGAACAGTTATCCATTGCAGACGTAAGTGCTTGCACCAATACCTACCCTTGTGTGTAATTCCGTGTTCCGTGAGTTTCAGTTCCCATGTATTCTAATAATTCCTATTTCTTGGTCCTAAACCCTTTGTATTTAACAATCTTTGATTTCTGAAGTATTCTCTGCAAAAGTTTGTAATTGATTTGGACATTCCTTCCTGGTTATCTGTTTGTATACATTGTTAAATTACTATCTCCATGGATTTGTTCATTTCTTAGAATTGTAAGGTGTATCTATTCCTCACATTCTGCATATTTTTACTATGACTTCTCTGATATAAGGACAGGCATGCCTCCCTCCCTTCATAGTTAAAATTTTCAAGATTCCTTGAATTCTTTGATTAAGTTGTGTTCTTTAAGGTTCTGCCAAATTGATTTTGAATGTTATGTGACTCATATTTACTTCTAGTGTCAATTTGTTTTTTATTTTGTGTTTCAAATTCTGTTAGCAATTTTGAGGTCCACAAAATCGATTGGTTTGGCTACTATTAACCTTGTATGAACCGTCCCCGAGGGGGACCTACTACGATAGGTTCGGGTTTAGCACACCCGGGTCCCCGAGCCACTCACCTCATTTCACCCTCTCCATGTTCATTAACTGTTGGCATGTACAGCAGCTTATGTTGCTTCTTATCACCCTCTTCCTCTTCTAGGTTTATTATGATTATTAGTTAGTAAGGCCTTAGTTTTATAACTCTTGTCTCACCAGCAGGGATCTTTCCTATCTCCGTGGTCCTGTCCCACAGTTTTCAGTGGGGCCCCCGACTTGTGTGCTCTTCGGAGGTCTCAAGCGTGAAGGTTGGGCGGACCCTTCACACTGCCCTCATGTGTAGCCTTAGGTGCAGAGCCCGTCCACACGTCATGTACACTCACGTAGCTCCTTGAGGGTACGGACGGCATTAATTTCCCGACGGCCGCATGCCGTCGGGTTAGTATCACCAGCCAGACGTGTTACCGCTGATGGAACCCCAGTGTAATCAACCCAAAGTCCACTGAATCAATGGAGTCAGCGTGGCCTAAAGCGGGGAGCCACAGGTGGTGGGGGCATAAACTGGGGTGTCGTATATTGAACGGTTTACCCATGCGGACAAGTAGTGGAGATCGGAGGGTAGTCCCTCTGAAGTACGCTTTGAGGTCAGTCACGGAGGGGTCTCCATGGCAGCACAGACTGTGGAGATTTTGGTGTCTTTTAAGCTTTGAGCCCCGGATGGCAGGCTGACGCTGACGGTTCCAGAAGGGGGTCCAAACCAATCATGCATCCGCGTAAAACCCCTCTACTGATGTTTTCTTGGTGATGACCTTGGCATGTGAAGGAAAAATGATGAACCTAAGCCCGTTCTATATTAAATGCGAAGTGGACAGGATCTGTGGCTCAGTAAAAAATGCAACGGGACTGTGAGACGGTACGCTTTTGCTCGAGACGTCCAATGCTGAACAGTTCCAAAAGTTATTGAAAGCGAGTTTGTTGGGCTCCTACGCGGTCCGGGTAGCCCCACACAAATCATTAAACTCGTGTAGGGGAGCTGTTACCACCTCCAGCTTGGACGATCTGTTAACAGAGGATATTGCCACCTGCCTCTCCGATCAAAGGGTCATTCAAATGTACCGCCTATCCCGAAAGCAGGATGGAAAAGAGGTTCCCTTAAAAACGATGTTCCTCACTTTGAAGGGAACTACTTAGTACGAATACATCTTCTGTGGGTGTGAGTGTGCTGCAGTATGCCCGTATGTCCCGAATCCCATGTACTGTTTTCGGTGCCAGAGATTCGGGCATACTAGGAGCTCATGCACACATCCTGCAATATGTGAACGTTGCGGTTTAGCGGCACATGAGGACACTGCCTGTACCCAGGACCCCTGCTGCATGAACTGTGGAGGGAAAAGTCCATCAAACTCTCGTCAGTGTCCGCAGTTTTGCGATGAAAAGAGCATACAGGAGTTGCACGTTAAAGAATGCCTAAGTTTTCTAGAAGTGCGGCAGCGCTTTGAGCAGCTGAAATTTGCTAACACCATAGGCTATGCGTCAGCTGCACGCTGCCATCCTGTAGCCACTGTCAGTTTGCAACATGTACCCTTAACGGATGCCTCCACGCAAACTGACTGGCCAGCGAACACCCCTCCACAACGTCCTACTACACCTACAGCGATGACATCAATCGCAGTGCAGAAGCCAGCTCCCAAACATTTGACGAGTGCCACAACTCCTGATGACCGCCCACGTTTCAGCCATACTGTCCGAGCTAGTAGCCTCACGTCTTCGATGAAGTCCCACTCCCTCTCCGCGAGCCAAAGGGGAACTTCAGACTCTCGTACATCAGAGATTTACCTGAGAACGGCGAAAATCGCATATATGGTCCCAAGTGTGCCAGAGTAAAAATGAAGAAAAAGATAAAGACTGGGCACTAATCTCTTTTTGATATGGAAATAATCCAGTGGAATGTTAATGTGTTCCGGGCACGTGCTCAGTCTATTTGCAGTCTAATTACGCATTACACCTTCGTGGTTTTTTTGGCATTTAGACATGAAGCGATGGTGTTGCTATTCTGGTGGCACATAACATCTCTGTCACCAGCATCCCGCTTAACACACCGTTGCAAGCTGTAGCAGTGCCAGTACAGCCGCAGGGCCTGAGCCTTTCTATTTGCAATGTCTATCTGCCAGCTTTCAGTGTCATACAACAAAACGATCTTCGGGCTCTTTTGGCACAAATACTGCCACTGTTCCTCTTTCTAGGTGATCTTAATGCCAAAAATACACTTTGGGGCTCCGGCACTAACGATGTTCGTGGGTGCCATGTAGCAGACGTTTCCGATATATCTGGCTGGCTTTTGTTAATTACTGGTGCCCCTAACTTTTTATCATCTGCCTATGGTACACACTCTCCCCATGACGTGTCTTTTTGCAGCCCGTCATTGGTACCTCTGCTTGATTGGTCGGTCCTTTCCGACTAATCTGGCAGTGATCATTACCCAATTAACATTCACCTATCCAGCCAACGTCCTGTGCCAACACATCCTCACTGGATTATTTCCAAGGCTGATTGGGGGAAATTTCATTCCCACATTCACCTTTGTGACAATGGTTTTGACACCATTGATGAAATGGTGGAATGTTTTACCTGCTCTATTTTGCTTGCAGTGGATTCCAGCAACCCTCGAGGTTTTTCTACCCCACGACACATTCCTGTGCCTTGGTGGTCCAAGGAATGCTGTTTGGAAAGCACACAAACGTGCACTGCGTGTGTTTACTCTACACCCAACAGAAGAAAATTTCGTCGCATTTAAACGCTCTTGCGCTAGATCACTATACGTACTTCACAGTGCAAAACATCGATCTTGGGAAACACCTCTTCCCTTTCCCGTTGTACTTCGGCACAACAGGCCTGGGTTGCTGTTCGGTATATGTATGGCAAGTGTCACCAGACGGTCATTCCCGGTCTTGCCACCAACGGCTTGCATTACACCAGCGAGAAAGGTATAGCTGACGCCCTTGCCAACTGTTTTGCTGCTACTAGCCAGACGATTAGCTACGATAGAGGTTTCATACCTATCAAGGAATCTGCGGAGCGGATAGTCCTCGATTTTAACAGTGAAGGCAGTGAAGTGTACAACGTACCTTTTATCTTTGCAGAGCTGGAGCATTCTTTTTCTCTTGCCCACGACTCATGCCCTGGTCCTAATGATATCTACCGACAAATGCTGCTTCATCTTCCACTTGCGGCTTTCTCTTTCCTCCTTGAGCATTTATGACCGCATCTGGAGTGAGCAGATTTTACTGTCTTCCTGGTGCGAGGGTGTTGTCATCCCCATCCCTCGGCCTGGAAAAGACCGACACTTCCCTCTAGCTACCACCCTATTTGCTTAACGAGTGTTATCTGTAAGATCTTAGAATGTATGATTAACACTCGCTATTTGCTTAACGAGTGTTGTCTGTAAGACCTTAGAATGTATGATTAACACTCGCTTAGTGTGGCTAGAGAAGAATAACCTGCTCTACAATGCTCAGTGTGGTTTTGGCTGCCATCGTTCCAGTGTGGACAATCTCACATGCCTGGAAAGTTGCATCCGAAATGCCTTTCTGATGAAGCAGCATGTTGTGGGTGTCTTTGATCTGGAGAACGCCTATGATACTACATGGCATTATGGCATTCTTCGTATTCTGCATGGGTATGGTTTGCGCGGACACTTAGCCGTTTTTCTTTTTAACTTTTTATTAATTTGCCATTTTCGTGTCCACATAGGCAACACGCTCTCTCAAGAGAAGATCCAGGAGAATGGTGTGCCCCAGGGGTCGATCTTGAGTGTCACGCTTTTCACCATTGCGATTAATGGCATCATTAGTGTTGTTCATAGTGGAATCCCGATGTCCGTCCCTGTATGTTGACGATTTTGCTGTATACTATCGCTCGTATAATCTTGAGCATATTTAACGTCAACTGCAGCTGATTATAACAACCATCGCCGAGTGGGCGTTTTGCACAGGCTTTAAGTTCTCTGCTATGAAAACACAGTGTCCACTTCCATCGGCTTCGTGGCGTACATCCTCCCCCTGATCCTTATTTGCGTAGCACACGTCTACCATTTGTTCTGCACCTGAAATTCTTGGGCCTACAGCTCGACAGCCAACTCACATGGGAGCACCATATTCGACATCTTTGTGTTTCCTGCGATTGTTCGCTATGGGTACTCAGACTTTTATCTGGGGCATCTTGGGGTGGCGATCACACAGTAATGTTGAGGTTTTACTGCTCATTGGTCCGGTCAACTAGAGTATGGCTGTTTTATATATGGCGCAGCATCTGCCTTTAAACTCTGTCTTTTAGACACTATCCATCATACTGGTATCCGTCTGGTCACTGGGGCTTTCTGAACTAGTTGAATTGCATGTCTGTATGCTGATTCTGGCGAACCTCCACTGTCTGTGCGACACTCGTTTTTACTCATTTCCTACGTGGCACGGTTGGCCGCTCACTCTGGTCATCCTTCGTTCGAATGCGTGCTATGTCCTGACCTCGCCCACCGTTATGTACGTAATACCACTATCTTGCGTCCAAGTGGTATACGATTTCGTGAACTGCTCACTGCACATGCTCTTCGCATGCCCCATGTAGAACAATCTTCTATAGGCCGCTACCCTCCTTGGCAACTCCAGCTCGTGCAGTTTGACCTGGAGCTTTCGGGCTATGCGAAGGTAGCTACCCCTAACTTGGTGTTTCGCCAACTATTCACTGAGCTCCTGGGATGTTACCGAATTGGCACACCGGTATTTACAGACGGGTCCCAGGTTGGGGGTGGTACAGGATGTAGTTTCATGTACAACGGCGAGGCTCATACGTACAGACTTCTGGACAACAGTTCCATTTTTACTGCCGAGCTGTTTGCCATCTTTTATTTCTTACTCTTTATCTCTAGTTTGGTTCCATGAGTGCTGTTCAGGCATTGCAACAGTTTCTCGGCACATCAGCATTGATAATTAAAATCCAGACACTCTAAGAGGTAGAACCGGAACTTAAAAATTCAATGCCACAACTGGGATTTGAACCACAGACCTTCCGCTTGCCGGGCGGACGCTCTACCACTGAGCTATTGTGACAAACTTTGCCCACACACGGCTTGTGTGTTTAAAAACACCAACAGTAAGTTTGTTGGCATAAATAAATAATAATCCAGACACTCGTTTCATAGTTAGTCTCTCGCGGATACCAGTTTGTTTTTACATGGATCCCAAGCTATGTGGGTATTCCCGGCAACGAGGAGGCAGATGCAGCTGCTAAGGTTGCATGTCGTTTGCCGGTGTTTTCCACATATGCTCTTCCTTTTAGAGATGTGCAGTGGTACTTCCGTTGCCATCTTTATTCGTTGTGGCAGAAATCTCGGGAAGAGCTGGCTGGCACCCAATTACAGACAATCAAGGACTCGCTAAACCCTGGCGAACTTCTTGCAGGGATTCCTGTCGGTCAGAGGTTATTTTAACACAGTTACGTATTGGTCACACTCATGCCACTCATGGCCACCATTTGCACGGTGACCCGGCCCCTGTCTGTGTCGTGTGCGACGTCCAACTCTCCGTGTCGCATGTCTTGATTGATTGTCCACGATATGCCCCGGTGCGCCAGTCGCTTGGCCTGGGTTTTAGTCTGCAGTCAATTCTAGGAGACGACCAGTCTCCGTAGATACGGTGCTGTGGTTCGTCGCTGAAATTGGAATCGCCAAACAAGTATAACTTGTAAGAGGTAGAACTGGAACTTAAAAATTCAATGCCACAACTGGGATTTGAACCACAGACCTTCCGCTATTCTCAAGCCAGTTCGTATTTCTCCTGGTAAACCACAAAGGCAGTCTCACATCAGAAACAATTAGAATAAGGTCTGTGGTTCAAATCCCAGTTGTGGCATTGAATTTTTAAGTTCCAGTTCTACCTCTTAAACTTTGCCCACACACGGCTTGTGTGTTTAAAAACACCAACAGTAAGTTTGTTGGCATAAATAAATAAGTATAACTTGTGTTTTTAGTATTACGATTTTAATTTTAGGATTTACAAATCTGCAGTCAGATTTGTAGTTTATTCAGTTTTTATACCTTGACTATTTTACCATTCACTTTTTAATGTTTTAACTGTTTTAACATTAACGGTTTGGTCTTTTAACTGTTTTAGTGTTTTTTAGTTTTGTGTTTTAGCTTAGATTTTAATCAGAGGTCTGTGAGTGTTTTAACCTACTAACTTGACTTGGGGCCCAAATGATCTAGCTCTCTACGGGCCCTTAAATGCCACTCACTCACTGTATGAACTGTGTCTGGGAAATTTCTGACTAACTTTAAATTAACTCTAACATTGTCATGTTTGGTTTCAACAATTTTCTTAAAATAATCCACCAAAGTTAACCCTTTTGATGGTTCATTCCTCCCCATTGCAAGTTTGACTCTAGCCTGGTTTTGTTTGGCATGACACCAATATCATGACAAGGATACAGTTCTAAAAGCTGAATACATCTCATGACTTGCTAATTTTACTGAGCCATTCCAACGCTTTGGTTTTTTTTTTAACTTTTCTTGACTATCATTTTTAATTCACTGGGTAGTCTTTTTCCTCTAAAATATTCTTCCATTCCTTTTATGAATAGTTTTAGGTTGTCACCTTTCCCTTCATCCTCTGTGGATGGTGTAGTTTTATGTAGAATATTGTTTGCTTTGTTCTACATCAGGTACATTAGAATTATCACGAGTTTCTGCACATTCTTCTAGTGCCTGTAGCATAATCACAACCTTGTTTATATTCTGTGTAACTTTTCTTTTTCTTTTCGCAAGTTATCATTTAGTACCGTATTTATGCAAATCTAATGTACCATTGAATGTAAGGTGCATCACAGAAAATAATAGGTATTTCATTTAAATTTAATACAACAATGGATTTATCATATATATAAACCATCAAATTATAGAATTGAAAGTGTTGTATTGTAGAATTGAAACTATTGTTAGGTGACACATTGTTAAAGATGAAAATTAATGAACATGAAATTAAGGAAGTCACACATTCATAATGAATTTATTATAATACTGTAAATTACAAGTGTGAATCACCATTATTCACTGATGCTTTCATCACTGGAATCCTCGGAAGTGTCCACATTAGAAATAGGTTCCTTTCCTCTCTCCCTGTCATCCTCATCGCTGCCATCCAAAGCATTTGGAATGCAGCATTTCTTGAATGACTTCACAATGCTTCAATGCTTTTTCAGGCAGCAGGAACCCCGTATGCAATGTTATGTGGTGCAGCATGCTTAACTGTTCCTGTTGGGGTCAATTCACGGTTTGGTTCACAAAATCATTTCTCGTAGTCCTTTTGAACAGAACCCTTAGAGGGTTTATTTATACTAATGTCTAGAGGCATTTAATACAAATGCCATCCCTCCAAGAATAAGATCACTGCCCAGGCTATGTACCCTCTTTTTCACTTTGTCGGTGAGGTGACCAGGAAATGCATCCAGACAAAGCATTGATGGTGGATTGGAGAGCCCACCAAGATGATGTTGCCACACATTTCAGATCCAGTCACGCATTAATGATTTGGTCATCTTTCCTTTCACCTGGTTTCGAACAATGTCATCACCAGGAAACAGTTTTTCAATCTTAGGGGTTTTGGGACACATTTTCCTCTTGAAGATTAAGGAAGGAGGATGTTGGCACCCATCTGTTGTGATTGCCAGCATTGCTGTTACTTGGTGTTTTTCACATCCTCTTGCTTTCGAGATAACTTCCTTTGTCCTCTTCTCAGTAATTGTGTAGTTCTGTGGCATATCAATCCAAATTGGCAACCCCCCCCAGGGGCCTACTCCGGTAGGTATGGGTTTAGGTGCACCCGGGTTCCTGAGCCAACTGACTCGAAGTGGGCTCCTCTTTGTGACGAGGGAGTCAGTCAAAACTCCCACCCATGTGTAGGCCTTGTGTGGAGACCTGTGTCAATGTAAAGGATTATCATGGTTGGTTGAGGGATGCGTATCTGAGCCTGGTCCAGTTACTTTCTGAATTTGGGGAGGGTGCACATTTCCAATACACCGCTTTGGTTTCGCTTCAGCTAAACGGGAGGCTAGGTGCTAACCCACCCCCTAGTCAATCAGCCAGGACTACGCATTGCACCGAACTCCAGGGTGAGTGAGACAGTAAGCCTGCTATATCCCCTGTGTAGCCCTATCATCCCAGTGGGATGACCCCTTGTTGGGCTCCATGGTGGGTGTGGAGCACTGGGGTATGAAATTTATTTAAACCTTTTATGGCTACCAATACACCTAAACACTGAAAACAAGTTGAAGAAAAAGAGGTACACGTGTTGTCATCCACTCGTTACCTGGTGATTCATGGGATGGAAGAGGGTCAGATTATCTTAAAGGTGAACCCTTTTATAATTCAATCCTGTCTTGACAAAATTGCCGGCCCCGTGAAGTCCTGTACTCATCTGGTTCCCTTTTGGTCGAGAGTTACACTGCCACACAGTTTGACAGGATATTAAAGGCCAAACTACTCCACGGATATCCTATCCGTGTTGAGAAGCACCGAAGCCTAAACTCCTCCAAGGGCGTCATCATCACCTCCCTGTTGGATGATATACTGGAGGAGGATATCCAGGGTTACCTGTCAGACCTATGTGTCATGGACGTTTACCATGTTAGAGTCAAGCATGATGATGTGCAGGTGGCTACCTGGACACTGTTCGTTTCCTTTGATCGGCTCGACCTGCTGCAGAAGATCAAGGCTAGTTACAAGGTTATCCCATTTTGACCATATATCCCGTGGCCTATGCGTTGTTTCCAGTGCCAATGCTATGGCCATACCAAGACCTCTTGTAAGGCTTCGGTTGCGGTTTGTGCCAACTGTGGTGATACTCATGACGGAGCTTGACCATCTGCTCCAAGGTGTATGAATTGCCAAGCTACATACCCAGCGACTTCGAGTGCCTGTCCACGTTACCAGGACGAGAAGGCTATTCAGGAGCTGCGGGTGAAAGAGCATATCTCTTTCTCTGAAGCTTGCAAATGCAGTCTTGCTCGACAGCCTTCCCTCCTGAAGTTTTGTACTTTCAGTTTCATTGTTTCCACACCAGTACCAAAGCGAGATATGGGCACCCAAAATTGCCCTGTAACTTCTACCATGGTTACTCCTCGCGTCACTGTGTCACTGTGATTGCGCCGGCTCCAAGACCGTTTCTGTAAGTACCGACGCCCGGAAATTTAAAGTTACTCCGAAGTGCACAGACTTCCTCGAGGACCCTGTTGCCTCAACCAGTGGAAAGGGTGCCTCCTTGGCCAGTTCTCCTTCACCTTGCAGTTTGCGCTCCCAGGATACTAGGGGGCACAGTCACATGAAGTGGGGTTCCCCCCCAATCATCAGTCTTGGCAATCACTTTATTCCTCTGACTTTGGTACCCAGTGACCCTCTTCCATCTGAGGAGCCAATGGAGGTGGAACCACTTACTCCAAAAAGCCCAAGTCCCATGAGGAACCAAAAGGGCAAGTTGAAGCCGAACCTCGTGAACAGCTTATACCATTTGCCCCAGGATGTCCATTCTACAGTGGAATACACATGGCGTGCGCAGGCATAAATCTGAAGCGCAACTGCTCGCTAATTTGCTGTCCCCCACTATTTTCTGCCTGCAGGAGACCAAACTTCATCAACAGGATATTTTCACCTTTCCTGGTTTTACTCTGGTGCAATTTGATTTACCACTGGAGCCTGGTACTCCTGCACATGGGGATGCTATGATACTGAACTGCGACGACGTTTATTACCAGTCTATCATGCTCACTACTACATTGGAAGCTGTTGCCGTTTCTCTTCCTTTCCCTGGCTTTTCTTTCACTTTATGTTTCGTTTATCTACTGCCACCTTTTCCCTTTGTCATTGCGGACCTCTCTCTTCTTAATACTGGCAAACCTACTTTTATTTCTGATTCCACAGGCACTCTCTCTCACCTAGACTTATCTGTTTACTCAGCACAGCCGGCACATCGTTTTGAGTGGAATGTCGTCTCGGACACCTCCAGCAATCATATTCCCTGCATGATTAGCCTGCTCTCCAACTACGTACCCATGTCATGAGTACCAACCTGGCAGCTACACAAAGTGAACTGGCCTCTTTTCTGCAGCCTAGCTGTTTTTGACTGTATGATGGAAATCTTGACCAGATGGTGGATCACTTGACTTACGTGATCCTATCCGCCGCTGAACATGCTATACCTTGGTCATCGGCCCACCTGAAGCGTAGACCCATTCCTTGGTGGAGAGGCGAATGCCGAGCGGTGGTTCGTGCATGCCGGGCTGCACTGCAGGTGTTTAAGTGCCACCCAACTCTTGACAATCTGGTCGTCTTTAAGCGCTTATGCGCTCATGCTCGTCACATCATACAGGCCAGCAAGAAGACATCCTGGCACCACTTTGTGGAGTCCTTTAATCGCTTCACACCATCTGTGGTTTGGGATAAGCTCTGTCGTGTGGCCGGCAAAGTTCCACATATTCCAGTGCCTGGCCTGTGGATTAACAATGGGACCGTAGTTTCCCCTAGAGCTATCACTGACACCCTGGGAGGCACTTTCTCTGATGTGTCTAGCTCCTTCCATTACCACCCGGACTTCTTATCCACCAGGAACTGGGCTGAGACGCATGAACTGTCCTTTCACTCTTTGAACTGCAAGTGTTATAACACCTTCTTCACCATGCAGGAGTTGGAATGGGCCCTGGCCTCATCGCGACCCTCCGCATCTGGGCTGGATGGTGTCCACATGTTAATGTTGTGGCTCCTATCTTCGGCTGGTAAACACTTTCTGTTGCAGTTGTATAACCGTATCTGGTGCACAGCAACCTTGCAATCCGCTTGGCGCGAGGCCACCACTGTCCCAATTTTAAAACCTGGGAAGGATCACCGTCTACCTTCTAGTTGTCGCCCCATCTCCCTCACCAGTTGCCTCTGCGAGCTGATGGAGTGCATGATCAATGGGTGATTGACTTGGTGGCTTGAATTGCAAAATCTGCTGTCTAACGTTCAGTGCAGGTACTCAGCATCACACTATTTGCCATTGCGATCAATCCCATTGTGGAGTGCGTCCCATGGGCATTTCGTCTTCACCATTCGTGGACGATTTTGCATTTACTGCAATTCTCTGTGAACCTCTCTGTTACAACGCCACCTCCAACTGTGTCTTGACCGCCTCTTCACTTGGAGTGCCGAAAACAGCTTTAAGTTCTCTGCTGAGAAGAGTGCATTAACTTCTGATGCCAGAAGGTATTTCTTGTGCCTTCTCTACATCTCGGCCCAGATGCACTTCCTTTCCTTTCATACTTAAAGGCAAGATGTGAACATTCTCTCACCGTTTTACGTGTTTTAAGTTTGGGGAACTGATTGGACAACTCTTTTACGTTATACCGTGCACTGGTCCATCGAAACTTGACTACAGTTGTGTCGTGTATTCCTCGGTTCGACCGTTGGTTTTAAATCGCCTAAATCCAACACACCACCGTGGCATCAGGTTGAGTATTGGCACCTTTCCCACGAGCCCTATTATGAGCCTCTGTGCGGAAGCTGCTGAATCTCTGCTTAGTTATCGGCACAATGTTCTTCTCTGCAGCTAGGCTTGCAGACTTTCTGGTCTGCCAGAACACCTGTCTTTTAGTTTGTTTTTTAATGACACCTTGGATTGCCAATACTTATCGAGCTTCCTGAGCCTGGTCCTTCCTGCCGTTCAGCTTCATTCACTACTTCGGCTTTTGGACGTCGATTTCTTGGTGACATTTCCCAAGGGAGAAACACGATATCCCCTTGGATGCATTCCAAGACCCATGTCATTCTGGGTTTGCTGTCCATCCCAAAGTGGTCAACGCCAGACTCAGTTCTTTGTTCGGCCTTTCTAGATTTTCAGGCTCAATCCAGATCTTGCAATTTTATACACACTGACAGCTTGAAGGACGATAGGGGAGTAGGATGTGCTTCCATTCATGGTCATCAGGGTTTCAGCCTTCTTTTATCGCTGTGCTCAATTTTTACAGCAGAGCTTTTTGGTTTATACCAGGCTGTTTTATATATTCGTCGGCAGGCCTTGGACCAATGTATTATATGTTTGGATTCTTTGAGTGCCTTTCAGAGCCTGCGCACGCTGTACAATTACCATCCACACATGCAGTGTGTCCAGGACAGCATTCACTCACTCACTGGTTCTGGCGCCAGCATGTCCTTTATGTTGGTGCCTAGACACTTTTTCTTGAACTTAAGGATGTCCTCCTTTGCAAGGATCTGTAAATTTCTTTTTACTACCATAGTAGCAAATAATACAACTTTCTGTTTTTGCCACAAGCAAACGTTGCTCTCTGATACATTGAACTCCCTTGCTGCCTTTCTATTACCCTTTTTTTCAGCATATACGCTGTAAAGAAGCATTATAGGATTTCCTTCTTTCTCTGTTTGCCCTCCATATTGTAACTAAAAGCGTTCAATAACTGGCCAATGATAAATGAGCGGCTAGCTTGTTGCGAGTTTCTGGATACATTAACTCCAGCAATCCATTGTAATATAATATTCAAAAAAATTGAATGAAGTTACTGGCGTTCTACAGAAGGGATTTGCCCTCGAATCTAATGCACCAGCAGATCTAAAGCACCAGTGAATCTAATGCACACCACACTTTTCATGGTCGAAAAAGGTGCACATTAGATTTGCGTAAATGGTTTGTTCATTTCATCCCTTATTTTCAACTGATTCAGCTTTACATTTTCTATTATTTGCTGTTGTGATTGCATTTTGAACCATTTTAATTTAAGGGAGATAATCTGTTTTATATTTTCATCTATAATTTCCTTTATTATCTCTATTCCCTGACCTAGTTCTTCCTTTACTTCCTTTTTTGTTTAATTTCCAAACTATGATGATTTGCTTCTAGGTTAAGTACTTCCTCTGCTGTGTGTTCATTCTATTGATACTTTCTATGCTAGTTTTGCATTGTCATTCCATTTCTGTATTTCCCTATCTCTTCCTCTAATGTTCTCATTCGTTTCAATTTCTAAATCACTCATTTTCTTTCATATATCTTCTATTTCATTTTTTAAAATATTCTTTGGCTTTTCACTTCTTTCTACATTTTTAAAATAACATGTTCATCACTTCCATGTTTTTCTTACATTCTTTTCTACCCTGCTCTATCTTCTGTGCTAAATAATTCTACCATTTCTTTCTACTGTCTACATCCTCTTTCCTATAGAGCACTGTTTTTCTACTTTCTAGTTAATCTGTCTTCTGAATCTGTCATAGCTTTATAAAATCTGGTAGTGACAATTCCACCTTTGCTGCATCATCTAGCTCAGGGGAAGACAACTTCGGGCCATGTGACATATTTAAACAAAGAGCCAGCCTGTACATTCGTGTGACGTCAGGCGAGAGCGGTGTATTGCTATGCTGCCCATAATCAGCGGCGCTACTTGCATGAAACTGAATGAATATGAAAAATGTTTTTTGGGCATGTTTACAACATGCCCGGGCTGTTTAGGGTGAACCCTCTTCAGCCTAATCTGAGGGTTTTTTATTTGTTGTGTGAGGGATCTTAACAGTGTTAGTGCGAGTTTTGTTTTTATTTTGTGTTTTTGTTGACTTTGTGTAGTGTTGTGTGTTGCGGTTTTGTGTTTGTGTTCATTTCCCCGTGCTTCACACTAGTTTGAGACCAGGCTTCAAGATGTAGAAACATTGTCAACTGCGTTTCAGGTCCTTGCAACCCCGTATTCATTGGATGTTAACAATGTTTCTAGCACGCAGCAAATTAAATTGATAAATTTACAGTGCGACGATTTGCTGAAGGACAAATATAAACACAAGGAAGACTTGGCTGATTGTTATAAGAATGTTCCTCAAACCAGATTTCTGAGGTTGTATGCCCTTGTTGCATGGGTATTATGTATGTTTGGTTCTACGTATGTGTGCAAACAATTCTTTTCTGTTATGAACCTTTCTAAGTCAAAATCCCAAAGCATATTTCAGATCACAATCTAACATGCAGTCTTCGGTTACAAATGTGCCGTACATTATGCCCTAACATTGACAAACTAGTTAAAGAAAAGCGAAACAGCAAATGTCGGAAAATGTCCACCTAATTGTTCTGTATAGCTCTCCTCTAGCTCAGGCAAAATAGTTATAATTTCTGTTCTGTTTGTGTTATAGCATGACTGTTCACATAAACTAGAATTTATATATATACATGACATAAAGCCGAAATGTTGTTGTTGTTTTCTAGTGCCTTGCATCTGGCAATGAAGCCATTAGCATTCGTGCTTTCCAATACTTTTGAACTGTAGTTTCTTCTGATCTTAATGCTTCACAGGTCTTCAAGTGGTCTTCGTTCATTTCTGCTGGATCGTTACACAAGACACATATTGGTGAGGTTGAGATAACCTATTCTGTACAGATGACTTGCTAAGCAGTCGTGATTTGTCAATAGTGGCTTTCATGTAACTGTTTTCTTAACGGGCACCAGTTTTACAATGTGGCAGTTACATCAGCCGACTTAAACCCCCATTTTGCAAGGGGGACCACACCTATCGTTGGTCAACGGGTCCATCGGACCTAGCCGGGAGGACTAAATAGGTGGTATTTAGATCCACCGACCTTCTCCTCATGTGCCTCTGAGGGACGCTGTTGTGCTGTGATAGGCCAGCACATATGTAAATGACATTTCCTCCATTTTAGATGAAACAGTTATACCGCTGTGATTCGGTCCCCAGAGCCTCATCTGTTAAAAGCAGGGTGCACCACGGGCAGGATGAGGATGGGAATTGGGTAGGAGAGGCTATAGGAGGCGCATCACTACCCCTTACTACCCCTGTTTAAAGATAATAAAACATAACAATACATTGAATTTCAGCATTTATAGAAAATCTACTCATACTGATAATTGCATAAAAAATAAAAGTTTTAATCCATTTTCACACAAATTATAATCTGTGACTATTCCGTAATTGAAACAGTCAGCATTAAAATTATGATGTCCGCACACCATTTCCTCTTGCCCGCTGTGATGTCACACGTTCAACTGGCTTTCGTTGGGAGCATGTGAGCTGAGTGACCTGACGTCACAGCAGCGATACCTGTCTTCCCCTGATCTAGCTGTACTCTCTTCTCTGCTACACTCTCATCTTGGTTTTCTAGATTTCCAATTTCTTCATCTAACATTTCTACTTTGACATTATCCTTGTTCATTTTTACTTAGTTTACAAGCGTATTATTCCTTAAAAGCTATATTATAATGTTTCAGTCCTACTTTTTGATGTCTTATTTTTCTCATTTTGTTGTGTGGTGCTGCATCCTTTTCTCACTTCTTTGAACCTGCAGTGTCCTAGGATTCCAGTGTTGTGTAGCTGTCCTTTCCTTTGCTATTGACTGTTGGTCCAAAGTCATGCTGCCATCTGTTTCTTACTAATTGTTCAGACGTTAAGGTGCCGTCTGCTTCCATTGTAATACTGAGGTTTTTATTCTTTATTTTATTTATTTATTGTTTTTGAGGACCTACTTCTGTTCTGCAATTCTTTAATTTGAAGTTTTACTTTCATGTTCCCTTCTTTGTACCTTACTTTCTTTTCCTACTCTCACCCCACATTTAGGAGCCAAATGTGGCTGTTTTTATCTTGATGTAATGTTGCTTTTAATTTTATGCATGAACAATGAGTACTCATGGTGATAATATGGGAAAGATAATTATTTTAATTACAATAGTTACTCAATTAACTATTCTTATTTAAATATGTTAATATTCCTCCATATAACAGTGATGGATTTACTCAATATACAATAAAAATACCTCAGTTTACAAAATTATATATTGCAAGCTAGGACGATACATACATCCCCTATACTTTGATCGAGTTGAGTCTGTGTTCTCTTTTGAAAACTTCAAGATCTATTGTTCTACGAAGTCTCCCTGGTAAACTGTCTATTGCTATTCTTCCATAGCTATAAAATAAAGATAAATTTTTTCCTTAATGATTCTATATACATATTATGGCTAGCCATGCATGTTCCAATCCTTGATTACTTTAACCTATTTGTCATTTAACCGAACACACATGCCAATTAAAGTACACCTCAGTAATTAACAAGGAAGCATAATTATGCTAATTAATGAACATATTGATTGTTGGATGACAAAACTTTTGGTAAAGCCTGTCTCTAAGGTGTGGGGGTAGCTTGTGTGCCTCGCGTTCAAAAGGTCCCAAGTTGAAATCTCATTTAGGGAAAGTTATCTGGATAAGGTTTTTTTCCTGGGTACTACCTTATTCTGAGAAGACAAATGTTGGGTAACTCTGGCTCTGGCCTCAGTGGAGCATCATCCAATATCACCTACCAGTTTAAGTGACATTTTGTCCAATGTTTTCACTGAAGTCCCTTCGTCTGAACTCATCCCTGTCTAAACATACATAAAAAAATAACAGAAAAGTAATAGTCCCAAGCAACCACCTTTCTAAGAACTACACAAACAATAATCCCATTCCGCTAACGGGAAGAAACGACCAACATTAATTTGTTGTTATGTGAATGCGGATTGATAGATGGCAGGGAATTGTGAAAATTAATCGATAGATGGCAGAGAATTTTGTGAAAATTGATTGATAGATGGCACAGAACTGGGAATGTGTACATCATTTTTTTTTTTTTTTGTTCTTTTTTGTTTTTCATTTTCCAGTAATGTGGGACATCGTTTCTGTCCTCACACTATATATCTTCAACCCTGTTTTATATGCACCATGTTGTTTATAAGTGCAAACTGAATTTATAGGCTTTAGAAGCTTGAAAAAACTGCAGTATGCACTACTCAACTGATGTGCATACAAAATGAAAAGGCACATGAGGCAAAACTAGGCAAAGCTGGGCAAGGGTGTGTTGCCTATCCTAGAGAGGTGACATTGCCCAGTTCCATAATGCACTATCTAGCAAATGATTGATTTTCTCTTTGTGTTCAACAAATCCAGCAATGGCTCATTATTATAAATTTCCACTAAAAAGAGCTGGAAATTTTAAAGCTGACTGTGAAGAAGCAATATTTTAGGTGGCCTGTGACCCTACATGCAAGGGTTACTAAGAAAGTTTTGAGATGTAAGAAAATGAAAGTTGACCCACTCAAATTGAGTGCAGGGTGGGGTAGCCCCATCTTTTGTGAGTAAACTGATATTTGGTAGTGACTCGTCCACTCTAGGAATTCCAACAATGCAAGGATGAACAACCCGTGGGATGCAGATAGTCAGTCCCTGTAATGGAGCTGGGAAGACAGTGGTCTTGCTCAATTATTTTCTACTATGTTAGAAGTAGATTAAGCCAGTGCCAAAGTACTGAATGCTTGCAACAGGCTTTTGGGCCATTGCTCCTCCCCATGCCACAGTTATTTGGTGATTTCAGGAATTTAAAAGGGGCCGAACATCTTTGAAAGATGAGGAAAGTAGTTCGCATCTGGCAACGGCAATGACTGAGGAAAACATAGCAGTATTGAGAAAATGCTTTACAATAATAATCACACAACATTTACAGAAATTGAGACAGCATTGCAGATTAGTTTGCCAGCAGTTTTGAAAATTGTCATTGATTTCCTTCATGTCAAGAAGGTCACATCCATGGATATTTCACTTTTTTTTTTATTTTTTTTTAAATTTTTGGACTGGCCCCACCTCCGCCAGCCCAGGTGACGATCATCCGAAAGGGATATACATCGCCTCCCCTACCATGCACTACGTCTACTCTACGAGGATGGAAGGGAAAGTCGGGTGCTGTTATGTCAGGTACCGCCGAAGCAAACCTGATGTTAGTGGGTAACTCTAAAAAGGCACCTGCATACAAGAGAGTATGCAGGCAGAGTGGGGTTAGGTACAGGTCTTGGCACTAGGCCCAGTCCTGGAACCTAAGTGTTAGTAGAGGGTTATCATGCTGAAGGCAGGAATTGGGATAAGGTGTCGTGCTAAGAAAAATTGAGGTGTACGTACCTGAATCGTGGCTGCAGCCGGATTTCACAATTTGACAGAAGAACTAAAACACACCCATATTGAATGGTGTGAGAAAATTCTGACAAGATTCAAAGAAGGGACTCTAGATGGTTTCTGGCATCGTCACAGGTGATGATACCTGGATTTATTAGTTTGATCCAGAGACAAAGCGGCAATCAGCAGTGTGGATCTTTCCTGAAGACATTCTACCAGTAAAGGCGAGGTGTTGTTAAAGTGTCCTCAAGAAAATGGTGGGCTCATTCTTAAAGGGTGGTCTGGTGGTAACCGTTCCTATGGACGAACAAAACATGGTTACTGCCAATTAGTATACCACAGTTTGCTTGCCATAAGTTTTTCCCAAGCTTCAAGAATGATGACCACATATAGGGCTGCAAGGGATTCTTCACGACAATGCAACTGCACGCTTAGCCAACATCAGCATTCAGTTTCTGGAGTCTAGAGATCAAACTTATACAGCCCTGATGTGGCCCCATGTAACTTTTTCTGTTCTCAATGGTAACAAATTGCATGTGTGGAAAGAGATTTTCAATCCCTGAAGATGCTGTTACCACATACGAAGGGGAGCTTGTAGCCATCGAAGGAAACCTGTGGCAGGAATGCTTCCAGAAATGGTTTCAGTGAGTGGAAAAGTGTATACAGTGTGGTGGCGAGTACTTAGAGAATGTGCAACAATCAGAATAATTAAAAAAAAATTGTTTTTGGTGTATCTCAAAACTTTCGTAGTGATTCTAGTACAAGTGGTTAAATAAACACTGCTGTCAACAGTAGCAAATGCCACGTGTTTTACACTATGGTTGTTCATTTTCATCTCAAAATTATTTTCTTCTGAAGGGTGTAGAAATATCTCCAGAAAAGGAGTTAAGTTTAATGTTTATAAGGGCCAGTTTCATCACCAATATTAAATTTAACATGTTAAAATGATTTAACATTGAAGTTAATGCAAATTTTGTTTCATCAAACGCTTAGAGTAGTGTTCAAATTTGGTGTTAACACCCCTCACACTTATGTTAAGGTATTCAACAAATCTTAGAATTTTGAAAATTGCTGCAGCAGACCAAGCAGTTGCAAATTTGCTGGTTTTGATATTTTTCAGTGCTATTCCAAACCACAGAAGAGCCATAAACCCAAAGTATTTTGCTGATTGTTTTGAATTTTCTACCACATTTGTATCTGCATAAAGAAGCGTGATTACAAAGTTTGATGCATGTATTTAGTTTTCCTGATTCACATGCTTTAAATCACAAATTTAAGATGTTTTATATAAAAAGGTCCATCCCTACTATACAATTTTCATAATTTTTAAACAATGTTTCAGATGTGCGCTGTTTATTGAGCTATGAAATAAGTTTGCTGATAAATGTACTTTTAACATAATTGATTTAAAAAAGTTCTTTTTGTTCAATTGAGAGTTTCAGCTTTTGCAAAAAAAAGTAAGTATATTTATCAAACTTTGATGAGCTTGTGACTCTAACACACTTGCTGTGTGTTAGTAACTGCATAATCTCTGCATAAACTCTGATAGCTTAAAAACTGTATCACAAGGAACATTTTAAGTGCTGAAAAATGTCTTGACATACAACCAAGAAAATGCCATTTGAAATTTTACTTGTGAAAACTGGTCTGAAATAGTGCTAATGTATTTATCAAGTAATGTACATTTTTATTTAAAACACATTTTAGAAATTGTGCAGTTGTGCATTTAGAAGTGTGCAGCAAAGTTGACATAAAACACTTCTACAAATTTTGGAAAAACGTGAGAAATGTGGAAAAAGTCCCAAATGTGCAACCAAGCCTTCCATTTGGGTTTATTTAAAGTTTCACGTAGCTCTAATTTTAACTGTCATAGCAAAAATATTTACACAAAATCATCCATAGAGAATCAAATATGTTGTTGTTGGCTAATGCTGGATTTCTGACAATGAAAACATTAGTCTTCTTACTCTCCAATATTTTTCATTGATGGATGGGGCACTAGAAGTGGCCAGGCATATTTGAAGGTGGTCTTGGTCCATTTCCTCTTGCAGATCACTTAGAGGACAGAGTGGTGAAGAATATATCCCAATTCTGTTCAAATGTTTTGCCAGACAATCATGTCCTGGCATTCTTTTGGTGCTGTAAATCTACCGAATGAGACCGTTGGCTTTACTTCCCTTCCAAAGGAAGTATTGCTACAGATTTTTATGACCAAAGAAATCCTTCACCCTCCACCAAGTTTAAGCCTGTGGCCTTGGGAACTAGAGGCTAACAAGTTACCCCTAGACCACAGAGGACAACTTAGAGGGAATGAGCAGTGGGATAATTTGTGGTATGTAAGGATCCATCCAACATTTTCCTTGTAACTAGAGAAAACCACAAAAAAGAAAACTGCTCGGGTGGTTGGTCACTTTAGAATTATAACTATAATGTGAATCTGAGATGCTAAGATCTAGACAATCTTGCTCAGTTGCCAGCTCTGGCTGTTGCTGGAGTTATGTACTATAACAATTAAATAGAATGATTGTTTATTTGTCAGAGTAAGTTTTCCTATTTAGTCCTATTTTGTTTTCCCAAATTGTTCTATACGCATGCTGTATGCCCAGGACAAGAAGGCAAGTCTTAGGAATGTGTAGTGTAATCAGTTTTTCTTCCTGCACGGTGCTATGCTTAGTTTCCGAGTATGACAAGGATGCTAGGTTCGTTTAAAATACACAGTGTTGTCACATAAGTCACCCATAGCTAGAAGTCTAATTACCTCGCTTCACTGTGAATACTTCGTCCCTTCTTTCGAACTGCAGCCATATGTAAATATTAAGCCAAGAATAAAACTAACAAAATACGGGTATATAACTGTGCCGTAGTGCGTGTTAGCAGCGAGAGCCAAATAATGCATAATACTAAAAACAAATCTCTGCACCTATCTCTGTAGGACTGCAAAGCGCATTAGATCTGGCAACGTGGGTGACTCATATGCATTCTCATACACTCATTTCCTAGTAAACAGATCTGCTACCGGAGAAGATGAACAGTTCAAGCCCCCTCTGCCCTTCATTCCCCTCTAGCCTTCTTGTCATGGGCATACAGTACCTACAGCTTTTACCATGGTTGAGCAATTCTTTATTTTTTCTGAAGCACATGTAATAGGTGGAAGGAGTATTAGTGCATTACTTCTAAGGAAAGACTTGTGGGTATATGCAACAATTTATTTAAAAGCCTAAAACAGTTTTTTGCTCATAAAGTTTGGACTGGAAAAAAGATACATTTTTGAAACTAACTATTGGGTCCTTTGTTCTTAAGTTAAGAAAGGAAAACATTGAATGTTTCCTGACTAGTTTTTCTTAAAAATTGCCGTTTTATTCTAAGTGTGACTTACATGTAGTGCTTAGTAATAAACGATGATGATACTAGTAATAATTTAATAATGAAAGTTAAAACGTCCAAAAATTTGCCTATAAATGGGGTTTGAACATCATTGCCTAAGTCTTTAATCAGGAAAAATATTCAATATTGGACTTCATTACCTAAACTGTAAACATTCATTCTTTAAAATTAGTGCACTAGTATTCCGTCTACTGTATATAATTTTTGACTTATTGGACTACAAACATATTCTTGTTAAATTTGGTTATTTTTTTCAGGTTTGTTTGCAAAAATAATGGTGTGCTATTTGAAAATGACCTCATTCAAATTGGGGTCAAATCAGAATTTCGGCAAAATTTGGGAAGGCTTGGCCTTTTCTATGGCAACAAAACATCTTTTCCATTACAGGTAATTACATTTTAAAGTCAACATAAAAATGATAATTTTTCAGTTACAGTAAAGCTGAATGTTCATTTTCTGTAGTTATAATACATTATGTTCTTAAGCATGGTTGGGCAAGTAACTTACTTAAGTATTTTATGTGTAATGTGCATGTAAAATACATAACATAGAAAATAGTTTTCTACGTGAAGTAGAAGAAGTTAACCTTATAAATTTTGACAATGTAAAGATCAATTACCTCATTCTCTTAATGTTTATTAATGCTCTGACATGCAGAAGGTTTACTCAGCCATGCTTCTCAACACTTTGATTAGTCATTTACCACATATTTGGAACATTATTGCATTAAATGAATTATTAATAATGTACAATTGCAATATTTATTTTAAACTATTATACTGTAAAAGAGCCTATATCATTTATTGGTTTGAAATAAAATCACTATTCTTAGTAGCAAATTAGTGTTGTTTCTGACTTGTTTCTAATAACACAGAATATCTCTCTTAGCACAAAATGTTCACTTAAGAATTGAATCCCTGTTATGTTTCAAAACAATTTTTATATAAAGTCGCCTGGACCCCACATTCTATGGTTGTAAATTTAAGAGATAAACCAAACACTACACATTCACTTTATTTAATCAGTAATCCTTGCACACTTGATCTTTTTTTAAGTGAGTAATAAGTGTGTATTGGCTTGAGAGCATTGCCCACGCATGTCTTGTGTGATTAAAAACCATCACTAAGTTGGTTGGCATGAAATAACAATTACCATGTACTAGCTTCCTTTATGTTTCAAATGAAGGAAAATATCTGTTAGCATAGTGGATAAAGGACCAGCTGGAAAATATTCTCCAGTTTTGTGGATAAATCTGGAGTGTTCAGTAATTTATTAGCCAAATTTGCTAGTTTTGAATGGTGCCTGTTAACAAAGAACTAGAATGTTCTAGGAGATGCAACACCTTTGCCTAAAAATTCACTAAATATTCCTGCCTTTTCTCGATACTCTTGAAAGTTGTCAAGACTGCCTGTATCCAGTGTTTCCAATATAAATCCTTCCACTTCATCATAATCTTCAGTAAGATTCTGCCTCTGGTATTATGGGTGAACAATTGGTACATTTGCTGTCAGGCTGTATATATTTAGACTATTATTGGTGCATTTCAAGGTGTGGTTGTTCGTCATGACCATCAGATAATTGTATACTCTGTTCATCTAGAGATTAGAGGAGACGTAAACAAAGCCACGTGCGTTTTGACCACAGCGCGCCCTCTTGACGCTTTCGCCATGTAAATAGTCCCTTGAAGAAATACTGTTACTAAGGTCTAAAATGTCACTTAATGTTTGCTAAAGCATGAACAAAGTGTACTAAGCATAGCTAAAGTGTAAGAATACGCACTTACGTGAATCTGTAACCAGCCTAATTCATTCTGCGCGCGCATTATTCAGTATGACAGTAACATGGCGGAACAAGTGAGTGCTGTAAAACATAAGCGCGGCAAAGCGTTGCGAAGTGGTGAAAAGACAATAATATTGAACGTGTTTAACAAGTTCTGCGAGAAATATCCCAAACTTGCTATCGAAGACATGATAAAATTAACATTCGAGTTTACCGGTGTGTCAGTTGCAAGTATTTACAGCACACTCAAAGAGAAATCATCAGTTGGTGAAGATCCCAGCCAAAAGCTTCCACGTGCCAGATAAATGGTGGATGTAGTTTGCAACGAATTTGTGAGTGTGAGATCTGCAATCCGTCAAAAAGTTCGTCAGTCAATGAATCCCCACCTTAAACAAAGTGCTGTTGGCAGTTAACTCTGAACCCGATCTTCCAGATTTAAAACTAACCTCCCTCCACAAGCTGCTTCTGGAGATTGGTTTCGAGATTGTGAGCAGGAAATGAAAAAGTGTTATTGTGGACAGAGATGACGTAAGTAGCAGTTAATTTCCATGTGCCACATGTTATTTGAATCAAGTAAATATATCCTTTTAGTAGTGTAAAATGCATATTATAACTACGCGTAGCGGTAGGTAACTGTGTTGCGTCATTGTGAAAGCACGTGGCCGCGGAGTGATACAAACCGGTGCTTTGTTTATATCTCCTCTAATCTCTTGATGAACATAGTATAGGTCTCTTCATAGTTCTGCTGCATCAGTGACTACTTCTGACAGTATTGCTGAGCTGGCTGGCTGTTTCTAAGAGTACAGCTGTTTCATTTACTAGGGAAAGAAATTTTTCTTTAAATAGGAGTGATTTTATTGATGTTGGAAATGTTTGTATTCAGTGCACTTTATGCTTGCAGTGGTGTTATTTTTCAGTGAGACACAGGTATTTTGAAAGCACCAGAGACTAACTCTAGAACCACCATTATATGCTGATCTGAATTCTTGAATGCTTTCAGTATTTGATTTACTTTTATTGTTGGTTGTTGGTAGTAAATCTTTAGCCGGTAGGTTTGCCATAATTGTGATCGTTGCTCACTTTTACCATGCTGGTTGCATTATCAGACACAGTGCAGTAGATTCTTCATTCTTCATTACGTGTGTCCAGCATCACTGACAACACGAGTCCATTGCATGACTATACACTACACCATGGAACATAGCTTTAAATGTTCATTATAGGTTTACACTGTCCCACACTACAACTTCGGCATGCACAAAATTTACTGTAGCACAGTTTCTTCCATTGATGGAATTGAGTTTATAAGGATGTTTCTATAGCAATTGTTGGAAGTACAGTTCAGTAAAAGATGCTCAAGGTCCTCTTCTTTCAGGCAGAGTGAACACTTAAGCGACTCTGCCAAGTGAAAACAATATAGGTACTTCTTTGTTGTGTGTTCTGGATCTTGAAGCAAAAAACCTGGACACTCCGTGGAATGTAGTTATGTTTTACATCATTTGGTTCTTTCAATAGTTATTGCAATGTTTTTCCATTTTCTGATGTTAACCCTGTGTTTGTCCATTCTTTTGTGATTGAGTTGTTAACCAGTCTTATTGCCATTAGCAGAGATATCTGTTTTGAAGGTGTTGGATGTAATGTTGCAGCGGTTTTGGCAATTTCATCTGCTATCTCATTGCCTGATATACTACAGTGTCCAGGAATCCATTGTAGTTGTATTTCTTTTCCCTTCTGTATTAACTCTAGCAACATCTTTTGTATTGGTGCTGTTTGATAGGAGTATGCTGTTGGCTTATACTTATACTATATATTGCTGCTAGAGTCGGTGAAAATGCAAACTTGGTTGCTCCCTGCTTGTGAGGTATTGTATTGGAGAGCTCCATCAATAGCTAGTAATTCTATGTGCAGGCTAGAGTATGATGTGCATGGTATGTAGTATTTATCTTTGCTTTCTGGTATATAGTATCCTGCTGTGCTATTTTTGTGTTAAGGGATCCATCAGTGTAAATGTGCAGGCATCCCTCATAATTGTTGGCAATTTGTTCCCAAGCACTTAACTGCAGCATGTGTTCTGGCTCTTTCTTAGTGTAATTACACTGTAACTTAACATTAAATTTTGGAGTGGACCGTTTCCATGGAGGTATTTCATTCATTATTTTTACAGCTGCTATCACATTGGATTCCAGGGGAAGAGGTTGTGGATGATGTTGAAGTCTATACAGTTTTAGCATGTTGCTGTCTCCATATTCCATTGGAAATTTATGTCTGGCAGCTACATGTAGTCTTAGGTGTTGAATCCAAATTCGTTTTTGTATATAAAAATGACTAGGTATTATATCAAGTTCTATTTCCATGACACTTATTGGAGTAGTTTTTGGTACCCCCAGGCACAGTCTCAAAGCTGCATTTTAAATGATTTGAATCTTCTGTAAGTGCATACTTGCTGCAGTGCCCCACATTTCACAGCCATATGTTAGCTTTGCTCTGATGTAAGCAATATAGAACAATCTTAATTTAATGTCATTCCCCCATTTTTTACTACCTACAAGTTTAATCTTCTGTCAAATTGTGTAACAATGGTTTGGATGTGAGTTTTGTATAATTATTTCTCATCCAAGGTAACTTCTAGAATTTTGGGTGTGCTGTTGTATTTGTTGTCCATTTAAGAGGACTTGTGGTCTATGCTTTTTTAATCTGTATCTTCTAGTAAAGAAAGTGCTTCAGTTTTTTCATAGGAAATATTTAAATTCCACTTCGTTGCCCAGTTACTAATCCTATCTGCTGCTTCCTGCATCAGAGTTTCTGCTTTAATTGGGTTTTTGTTTGTAGACCAAATCGAGATGTCATCAGCATATACACTGATATTAACTTGTGGAGGCAGCATCTTGGGTAAATCAAAAAGCATGATATTAAACAGTATGGGACCAATCACTGACTGTTGGAAACTCACTATAGATTTTTGTAGGCTTGACAGTAGACTGTTGACAGAAGTCTGAATATTTCTACCAGTAAGAAAAGAAAATAGGAATTTGAGTATTTTACCTTTAATTATCTGACACAATGCAGTAGATGCTTTTGTTACATGTGCCGTGTTTTTGCTATTTCAGATGCTTCCTTTACTATATCATGTAATTTATTTCCTGTCTCTAGCTCACTTAACAAACTAAAAGCCTCCAGAAACATAGTTCTTGGTTTTCCAGTACTTGCATTTGTATTGTGTACCATGTACAACATTCTTTGTATTATTGGACTCATTTTTCCATCCATCAATGAGTAAAACTGAGTTGGGATCAACAAGTGTTTGAGATTATTCTTGGTAAACATCATCAGTTGTAAAACGATTATCAAAGTTCTATTGATCAAATAAAAACAAATATATAGGTAAGACAGAACATTATTTAAAAAGAGCCTTTGCCCACACCATCTTATTAAATTTTAGCTCAACCAGATACATATACCCTGAAAATAACACATCAACTGTGCAAATAATTCTGCACATTGTTAATAATACATTATTTACATACATTTTACTGTAATGTAGGTAACATTTTTTATGCATGACTATCTGTCCCTAAGTTACAGACTTTTATCCTATTATTTGGATCGATACACTGGTTTTCAATAGCTATATTTTTAGAGAGAAAATTTCCAGTTACATCTGATCCTGCAATTCTAGCACCTTCTTGTTAAATATTTATGCAGGCTTCGAGATCATTTTCATTAGCTATGTAATCCTTAAAAGTTTCATCTCCTGTAGAGAAGAAAAGTTTTGCAGGATGTCATTGTTGCAATCTAATGCACAGAAGCTCACAAAATAAAATTGTGCTCTGCAGTATGGGAAACAGTTCTTTATTGCAACTAATCATAAAGGTTATAACTGTTTATTTTACTTAAATTGTTTACATTTAATAATGCTATTGAGGAACCCTTTGTCACCTTGACAATCCAGGGTGTTTTATCATGGTATAACAAATTTCCAGAAGCATTAATGGAAATTTGTTTTAGGTTGGCAAGCATGTATTTGGTAATTGTTATTTAATTAAACACGGGATATAAAGTACTTAAGATTGTAAGCCACCCTTGGGGTACTTATCTCTAATGTGAAATTCCCTTGTGGTCTGCGGGGAAAATATGAATCGATTGGGAATTTGTCATACTGGCAAGTTACCATGGTAACTCAGTGGTTAGAGCAGCTACATGCAAAGCAGAATATCCATGGTTCAAAGCCTGGCAAATGGTGTATTTTTCAGTCCTGATTCTACCTCAAGCATTTATATGAGAAACTACCAAAAGTAAAGTAGAAATTAGTTGTCAAACAATACAAAGAATTATTAGTTTTTTATGTTTGCACTACTAGAGACATTACTCAATAGTTTTCTTTGTAATAATGCTATTTGAAGACAATTTTTAAAATCTTAATGCTGTGAACATTGAAAAAAAAGCTGCGATTTTCAATTCACAGATGTTACTCTTTCAAGCATATAGGAATTTCTTATAAGGAAGCTCTAACCTCCACTTAAACAAAACAGGAGAGCCAATGCCATCTTGCATCAATTGTCTACAATAAAGATAACAATGATGACAATTTCATAGAGTATATGGAGTTCCATAACGAAATTGTATTGCACACTAGTAAGCAGTATTGTGTGATTTGCAGAATCCACTTGAAACATACAGTGATGCTGAGGTTAAGAAGTGATGTTTTAGCAATGTTACTGTTGTAAATCTAATGCTCCTGCTAAACAATGTAACTTCAATAAACGGAGGTCACAAAGTTGCTATGTGAAACAGGCTTACCTTAAAAGATGATGCATTGAATCTAGGTGCTATAATGTTATGTTTTCTGTTAATACATTTTCCTAGCTATGATTTCCAAAATCTTTTGTCCCTAGACAATGAGATTCTGTTGCATTTAGAATCATTTCATAAAATCTTAAAAATAAAATGTGCAAATATTTCTGCAATAAACAAACTATGTTTCTGTAGTGCTTTTCTCCATCAACTTGCCTATTTTGTGTGATCACTGATTGCAATTGATTGCTTAACAAGTCACACTTGTTTACCATTAGTTTGCAAATACACTTTGGGTTATCAGAATCTGGAACAGAGGTTTACCAATTTTGCAAGTAAAACCACTATTTATGAGGGTAATCTCAAAAGTAAGGTCTCCAAAGTGCTGGGGTCACAGTGAAACTGTTTGTGTGAATGTTGGCCATACTGCTTTTCTCCTTCCTCCCTCCACTCTACAGAAACCACCGCACATCTGCTGGATCTCTGTCTTGGCTTGGCAGCCAGTTGTAATGGAGCTCCCATTAGCCACTACCACCAGATGCAAAGTTTGCACAGTTATTCGGTTTTTTTAGTGCAAAAGGGGTTAAACTAATCAAAATTCCTTGGCAGATGATGGAAGTGTATGGAGAGTCTTGTATGGATGTCAAAAATGTCTGCAAGCGGTGTAGAGAGTTTGCAGATGGGGAAATTCATGATGAGGAAAAAAGCAGGAGACTGTCAATTCCTGACGAAACAATCGCAAAGGTTGAACAAATCGTGCTTCAAGATCAGCGGATTACTCTCAATGAGCTCTGAATTGTTGTTCACGAGATTTCTCGAAGTACCATTCACCGAACTTTGATTGAAGATTTGAAATTTCAGGTGTGTGTAAGATGGGTCCCAAGAATGCTGACAGATCACAAGAGACAACTTGTTGAAACTTCCTGCCAATTTCTTCAATGCTATGCAGATGAAAAGGATAACCTTCTGGATTCAGTAGTCATGGGTGATGAAACCTGGGTTTTCCACTTCACACCTTAGACCAAACGACAATCACGTGAGAGGTGGCATTCAGGTTCACCCAAGCCGCAAAACTTCAAAAGAACACAGCCTGCTGGTAAAGTCATGGCAACTGTGTTTTGGGATTGAAAAGGGATATTGTTGGTTGACTTTATGGACCCTGGGAGAACAATAGATGCCAATAGGTATTATCAGACCTTAAACTCAGATGGGCAATGCAGAGCCGAAGAAGAGGAATGTTGAGCAAGGGCATAAGCCTTCATGACAATGCTTGCCCCCACACTGCCCGTCAAACTGTGGATCTTCTGCATCATTACCCATCCACCCTAAGTCTGGACTTAGCACCCAGTGACTAAACTTGTTTTCCAAGTTGAATGAACACTTAGCTGGAAGGCGCTTCACCGACGATGACAAGGTGAAAGAGGAGATCCAATGCTTCTTGAATAGCATGGCAGTGGACTGGTATGACATGGGATACAAAAACTACCACAGTGTTTACAAAAATGCATCAATCAAAACGGCAGTTATGTGGAAAAATAAAAAAAGTTCAAGCTTCAAAACTGTGTACCATGTCAATAAACATTTCTTTCTATTTTAAAAAGAATTGGAAACCTTACTTTTGGATCACCTGTGTAAACCAAAGATTGTAAATTACTGGCTGCTTTGCTTTTCTGCTTAGTGCTGAATGGTGCAGTAATTGTATTTGTGGTTTCCTTCCTTGCATGGATATACAGTGTGCAAATTGTTATAAATACCATTTAAGGTTAGTACTTAACACACCTTCCAGTTGCCTGCATTCTATGATGTCTTTGTATTTCAGGAACAACTCTTTTCTTTTCTGCTCATTGTGTAACTAATACTATAAACTCCAAATCAGTAGTTTATTTGATTTTCAAAGTAAATTAACTGATTAATAAATGTACTGTTCAAAACAGAGTTGCAAACTTCATCATGTGCTCAGTGGCCGTTGTGAATAAAACAGTGAATATGGAAATGGCAGCTAGCTAGGTGATCACATGCATGCTGCTTTACACATTCCTGTGCACATCCAAGTTGCTGTGAAACAGCTGAACCATTTGTCACATGCACTTATGAAATAAAGTTCCTACCATTGAGGATGCAGGTATCATGTATGTACCTGGCGGGAGGTACTGTTTCGGCAATACGTTAACCAGGGATTCTATATGATGAGTGTAGCAAGTATCTCCAATATGATTATTGTCAACAAATAGCCGTTTTGCCAAAAAAAATTCTGTTAAATATTTGAAGCCATCTAGCTGCTTGACGAATGGGTATAAATAGTTCATTTCACTAACTGTCGTGCAAACATTGTGTGAACAGTGCTGTAATGCCTTTTTATTTCAATTTGAATAAATTTGTTACAATTTAGTGTTAACGTCGTGACAGTGCCAACTTGGAAATTAAACTTTGCATGACATTTTAGCATTAAATTGTGACTAAATTCATTAAAAATGCATTACAGCATTGTTCACACAATATTTATGTGACAGTGAAATAATAAACAATTTATACCTTATTGATCAAGAGGCTAGATGGTCCAAATATTTTTGACAGTGTTTTTTTTTCTGGTGAAATAGCGTTTTGACAGTAATTGTATTGTAGATATGCCACTCATCATGTAGAATACCTGTTTAACATATGGCTGAATCAGTAGCTTCCATCCGGTATACCAAATGATATTAAGCATCTCCTCTCCATATAAGCGACAACTGTAAATTCAACCGTAAATCTTGTAAAAGTGTGTTTCTGGCATACAGTAGATGATGCATTACAGTCTGTACATTATTATGCTAATGGCTTCATTGCCAGATGCAAGGCACTAGAAAACAACATTAGGGATATTCTGTTTTGTGAAGTTGGCTATCTAAATGCATGTTGCTTCGGTTTTCTTTTTTCTAGAATTTTCTTCCAACTATTTCATGCCCTGACGAACTTGCCAGCAAGTTGAATCTCCAGGTAAAGCCTGTGGAGCCTGTACTGGAGGCAGGTGCCCAGATTCAACAAATGGTGAATGCAGAATGTATAGAAGATTTCGTAGGTGAGGAAACTTCTGAAAATGTTGTGATAAAATTGAAGTTTCTTGTAATTGAGAATTAAGTTACTTTAGAAAATGAGCAAGTTAAGCATTTTTTCTGTTAATTCCTTTTGTTTGAATCCTGTGCATTTTATACTGAAATTGTAATTTGTGGCTGTAAGGTAAATATGAATTTCAAATTCTAGAACTTCTTTTCAAAACAGAATATTGACTACCTTTCTCTGAATTTAGGTGCACCAAGCATGGTCATAACCTTCATCTATAACAATGTACCTCAGAAGCTGACCATTAAATTACCTCTAACAATAAATAAGTTCTTTGAGCCAACGGAAATGAATGGAGAGTCTTTCTTTGCACGATGGAAAAATTTGGGAGGGTAAGTACAGTACATCTGTATAACTCAAATGCTTTTTATATTCTATACCATAAAGATCCCGTTGGTATGAAAGCATCTGCTTAAGCATAACATTATAAGATGCACAAGTGCTCATGAATACTGCATATGCAGTTGTAAATTCATTCTCAGCACTGGTAGTTGTTCCGTGCTGAACTCAATATGGTACACATTTCATTAAAAATCCACCAGTTTATTAATAGCTGTGTAATTTATTTTAATCTTTACAGTAGACAATCTGCCTAATACAAATATGTTAAAAGGTGTACCTTAGGTAATCTTGAAACAGATTTTTAATGGTGTTAAACTAGCCACACACTGAGGCGACATGAAGCAGGTTTTTATATATGTATTGAGGCTACTAATAGCATTGTGGTGCACTTCTATAACTGGTTTAAATATATATTAACCTTGACATAGCTTCAGTCTGGAAAGTATGATGATTCCTTTCTTCTCTGGGTATAGAATCAGATTGATGTGAAGTAATTCTATTTTTCCTCTGTAATTCCTTCATCGCAGTGATAATTGGTTATATATTACACAAGTAATCATTATTTTATATTTATTTTTCTTTTGCTATAAATAAACTTTATACTTATTATTTATTTATGCCAGCAAGCTGACTGCTGGTGTTCTTAAACACACAAGCCGTGTGTGGGCAATGTTTAAGAGGTGGAATCAGGACTGAAAATTTCAATGCTATAGCCGGGATTTGAACCACAGATCTTCCGCTTATCGAGTGGCTGCTTTAACCACTAAGCTACCATGGCCAACTTGCCAGTACGACATTAAATTCCCTTGTCGTACCGGCAAGTTGGTCATGGTAGCTTAGTGGTTAAAGCAGCCACTCAATAAGTGGAAGATCCATGCTTCAAATCCCGGCTATGACATTGAATTTTTCAGTCCTGATTCCACCTCTTAAACTTTATACTTCTTACTTTCTCTACTGGTAAGTAGGGGAAATATTGTGTTCCACCCAAAAATTCGATGTTGAGATTTCACCGGAAATATATGTTTTGAGGTCCCCTGAATCCAAAAAAAGCATTTTTAGAAAAAGGTCTGTGTATGTGTCTGTGTGTCAGTCTGTGGACAGCATAACCCAAAAACGAAAAGTCGGTTAAAAACCAAAGTTGGTATTTAAGTTTAATGTCTTTCAAGGATGCGACACGGAGATTTTGAAGAAAATAGCCCCACCCTAAACTACCTTTTACATGGAAAATTTTTCGAAAATTTTGATTTTCTTGAAAATGGCTCCAACGATTTTGATTAAAATGTCATATGTTTGAGATATTTTGATGACAAATGAAATGTATATCTTGAATTTTCTGGCTATAGCCCCTGTAGTCGTATTTACTCTGGACGACTTTTGCATAACGGGTAAACCGTTAGAGATAGACCAAATCTTACTATACAAAAAATGTAGATCTTGCTAAAATACACAATTTATGTCCATTTAAATTTTCTTGTAGGGTGAACCATTTTGGAGATATTCCTTGTCATGTGTGTGAGTTTTGGAAAACTTAGACCTTTCGTGAAATGGATCATCGTTGTTCATTTTTTTATGTGTTACGTGTGCAAAGAGAACGGTATCTCAAAGCTTTAAAACATTTGACTATCGCACAAAGCCTACCGTATTCTAACATTCCCCTTGCACCTACAAGGAAATAAGCAATAAGATAAGTTGTACAAATGTTTATCTTAAGTAACACGAAGAAGATATAGGAATAAGAGTTTGTAAGAATGGTTAGTACAATAGTAGAGAAAGTCATGTGAGTGCAACACATCAGATTTTTTATATCGTTTTACAAGTTAACATAATTATATGTAAATTGTCTCTGTTTCCTATTTATCTGGATATATCAGTGCATTTCTTGATAAAAGTCCATATTCCATTGCAATTGTTGATTCGACAAATGGCACCTGACTTCTTAATGCCTCTGTTTTGCCTGCTATTATAATTTTGAGGGCTTAGGTAAGAAGCTGATTCATATGCCCTCATTATTATCCAAGTATTTCATAATATTATATTTATCATCATCATTGTTATGGTTGTTATAGATATTATTGTTATTGTCATTAATTTAATATACTTGGATAACAATAATATCCCAATGTTTTGTGTATTACAATGCAATATTGATGAATATTTCAATATATACTCAAAATTATAATTTACATTATATATTAGAATTTTTTCAGGTACAATTATTAAAATGTTTATCATTAGGTTTTAAATTTTACATTTCATAATGTAGTAAAGTGGGATGCCGAAGGAAAATGTGCTGATTATCAGACCAACCTGGTGATGTAAAGTCTAACTGAATGCACTATCCATCGCTACTCTGTATGTCTGCCATCATATACTTGATAATTTCATTATTGACTGCTTCTTCTGAGGGTTGCCATTATCTTCCATTATTGCAAGATTCTCTTAATATATGTCAAGTACGGAATATAAGTTTAAAGGCACCATAAAACACTGTTAAATAATTCTATAAGGAATAGCTGCTAATGTTCTGCCTTGATCGTCATGTTTACATTATCCTATTAAAAGCTTTCTCCTACTATCCCTTTCCAGGTTAAAATGCCACCTAACCCAAATCATTGGTTACTGTAAAACTTTATAAAATTAGCAAGAAAATGTACATCAGAAAACATATTTCTTAAAATGTCTTTCACCAAATATTCTTTTTCTCAATGTGATGCCACTTTGTAAACATTGAACGTCCAGTACCCACTTTAGTGAAATTTCCAGTGATGTCTACTGCTTATCTGGCTGCGTTGGTTTTTGTTGCGCCGAGTGTTTGAACCCATATTCAACCCTCTGTCAATGTTTGTATTGTTGATAAATATGTATCTCCCGAAGCATTTATGGGAATGGTTATTTATCTGGCCCAAACTTGTAGTCCCGAAGTTTGTTCCTAAAATAGCTGTTCTGGTTTAAGTGTTGGCCAAAATTGTTATGATTACTTGGACGCTGTGTCCCTTCCCCATAAAAATCATGGTTTTTGTGTGTTACAGCATAATAACAATTTTGTTGATTTACTTGTAATCTCACTTCTGTTACTACACTTTCCTGTCTCATTTTATCTTCTAACTTTTCTATATGTATATTTTGTTTCTCTAATTCCTCATCCTGCTGCCTCCTAAACCCATCCAAATCTTTTGCTACATCTGTTCTTATTTTCTTGATTACATTCTCCTCTCCTAGTTTTATTTCTTTTAGTAAATTCTCTATCCTGCTTCCATTTTGTCCTAATTTCAGGGACAAATTATTAGCTAACAATTCCATATTTTTCCTACACTCTTTTCTACTTAACTCCATATCCTGTTTCAAACTATTCATATTATTTTCCATCTTTCTGATCTCCTGTTTTAATTGTCCTACATTATTCTCAATTTTCCTATCCTCTGTTTTAATTCTCCAAAATGTTTTAATTCCTGCCTTAAACTACATACTTGCATTCATTACCATATTTTGTTTTAATTCCTATCTTAAACTATTGAAATTTTTTTACATATTCTGCTTTAAATTATATTTACTTCCATGTTGCTTTCACTCTTTTGTATAGCTTGCCTTAAACTGTTTACTCATTTCCATTTGTTGAATAATTTTTTCTAACATTGATTCGTCATTTTTCCACTATCTTTTCCTCTCTTCATGTTGTTTTCTACTTTCTCTAAATTCATTAATATATTTCATTTTTTTATTACTTTCGTATTACTTAGCAGCATGTACTTTAAAGAAATTGTTTATTATAATCTTTCTTGTTTTAATTTTTTTCTTGTTTCTTGCTGCGTATATCCACTTTTTCTGTCTTCTAAACTCACTCCTACCTCACTTTTCTTTTCTCTCTTGTTTCTTCTTACTTCTGTGAAGGTTAATATTATTCACATTAATTCGTTCATTTCTCTCTCTCTTTTTTCCAATGCTATTCAAGCCCAGTGTTGGTGTGCCATATGAAGCGTTACTTTTATGGCGTTTAACTAGCCACACGTTAAGGCGACATAGGAAGTGGATTTTTATATATATTGAGGCTAGCAATGGCATTTAGGTCCTCTTCTATAGCTGGTTTAAAAAATATTTAAACCTTGGCATAGCTTCAGTCAGGAAAGTATGATGATTCCTTTCTTCTCTGGCTTCAGTATCATATTGATTTGAAGCAATTCTATCTTTCCGCTCTAATTCCTTCATTGCAGTGGATAATTCGTCATATAATACACACGACAATCATTTTATTTTAATATTTATTTTTCTTTTAACTATAAACTTTATACCTTTTTGTATCATTTTACAAGTGAACACACGCCTAAATCATTTCTATTTTCTATTTATTTGGCTATATCATTGCATTTCTGGATAAAAGTCCATGTTCCATTGCAGTTGTTGATTTGACAAGTGAAGCCCAACTTCTTAATGCCTCTCTTTGCCTGTTATAATTTTGAGGGCTTAGGTAAGAAGCTGCTTCAATCTTCCTGTGTTTCATATTGTTTTAGACATTTGTTAATGGTGTTTATTCACTTCCTCCATTTACAAAGTTTCATGATTTCTTTACCTAAATTGATCTTCATTTACAGCTTGGTATTTTATTTTTATGTTTACTTCCCTGGTCACAGTATTTTATATTCCTTATAAAATAGCAAACATTTAAAGGAAAGAAAAAGAAAAACCATCACATTATTGTCCACTTAATACATAAATGCAGTTTTAACGACACCTTTTGTACTTTGTGTAGACATTCTGTTTAATAATTAAGATGTGTTGGAATAATAACCTTAAAAAGCCATGAAAATGCTGAACAGCAGTATAATATTAACTAGTCTGATAATTACATAGTTGAAAGAAAAACACCTAAGTGTAAATACTTAGTTTTATTGTTAATGCAAAGCTTGTTCTTTGCGCTTTGTACAGTTTAAATGAAACTGTAGGCATTAGCATTGTGGGTTTTCTTATCTTTTCAACATCTACTACATACAGCAATTCTTCAGTTATAATATTTGAATTAATATTAGGTGTATTATCTGAATATTGCTCTTTGAGCTGTTGCAGTTGGTTAGTCCGATCTAGACCTGAAAAAAAAAAATGAATAAAGGGCACTACATCAGTGTTATGCTACTTTAAATCGTGGTGTAAATTTATGAATACATGCTTGCCCATAATTGTATGGTGATATGACATGTATCATAATGCCACTTGATGTTCCATTGATGAGTGCCTTTTTGAACTTTAGAGCACAACAAACACCTTACGTTATGTAGAAGAATTGCTCAATGTCAGTATTTTACTGGAAATACACATTGAGACTCCCTTAATCCAGACAAAACATTAGAAAAAGTGTGTGCATTTGTGTTGCAAGTATTTTTAAGAGAAGCCTCCTACTCCTAACCATCCTTTACATGGAAAATTTTTTGAAAATTTTGATTTTCTATAAAACGGCTCTGGTGATTTTGAATAAAATACCACATCTTTAAGATATTTTCATAAAAAATGAAACATAAGTTTAAGTATCTTCTGGGCCGGGCATCGGCAAACATGTACTCAATCAGGCCTGGCAACTATGACAGTTCAGGTGCAGCGCTTACTCTGTCTCCCCCTCCCTCTCAGCCTTAACTGGCACTGCATACACACCGATCATGGGCGGACTGTCCTGTCGTATTTACCTGTACTTCTAAACATGTCTGTCAAAGTGTAATTTAATACTAAGATTTAAAGATAATTTTTTTATTTATGACTTTGAAGAATATTAGTTTATTTAACTTAAAGTCTTAGTATATTCATAGAATTTGAGTGGATCTAATTATTTCTGGTCTATTAAATTTGATATCTAGAATACCACTTTGATGATTTCTTCTCTCATCATGTAAGGAACGTAAGGTGTTTGTTGTGCTCTAAAGTTCAAAAAGGCACTCATCAATGGAACATCAAATGGCATTATGATACATGTCATATCACCATACAATTATGGGCAAGCATGTATTCATAAATTTACACCACGATTTAAAGTAGCATAACACTGATGTAGTGCCCTTTATTCATTTTTTTTTTTTTCAGGTCTAGATCGGACTAACCAACTGCAACAGCTCAAAGAGCAATATTCAGATAATACACCTAATATTAATTCAAATATTATAACTGATAGACAACTTCACGCCAGGTATGCGATTGCTTTGGAGATTGCTCAGCCACTGAGGTGTTCTAGTGATGGAGATTTCATAAAAAATTTGAGAGTAAAGTTGCCAATATAATTTCCCCTGAACAATATGATATTTTTAGTAATATTGCATTATCACCACGAACCATACAGAGAAGGATACATAAAATAGCAGAAATAACCAAAAAAAGACTACAAACCAAGGTCCATGAATTTATAGCCATTTCTCTCGCGTTGGATGAAAGCACTGACAACGTTGATACAGCACAATTGGTATTATATTAGGACTATATTTTACAGTCCTTCAACTTTATGAATATTATGAAGCACCATTACTAACAACCTCTCGATACAAGAATATATGCTTGCAGTCATTCCACTTAGGGAGCATATAACAGGGGCAGAACTATTTCAAGCATTTAAGAAATGTGTAGAACAAAAGAAACTGAATCTAAAAGAATCTTGTATCGCGATCAACAGATGATAATTTACGTGCTATACTGAGAATGGCTACTTGTGAGATATCACTAGATTTTCATGCTCAAATATCTAGGCCTACCTAAAGTATCCTAGAGCAAAATAACTGGGTTCAAGTATATGTACTATTCCTTATTGTTGTTGTTGTTAGCTAATGCTGGATTTCTGACAATGAAGTCATTAATCCTCTTGCTCTCCAATATTTTTCACTGATGGATGGGGCATTAGAAGTGGCCGGGCATATTTGAAGGTGGTCTCGATCCATTTCCTCTTGCAGATCACATAGAGGACAGAGTGGTGAAGAATATATCCTAATTCTTTAGCATTGTTATTCCTTATTGTACTCTGTAGCGAGTGAGTCCACCACTGACTCTGAACGAAGGTCAATGCCATCCCCTGTTCCACATTACGTCATGTGCATTGCGGGTTGCATGTAGAGACGTCATACTGATACCTCATTGAGTACATGTTTGCCGATACCTGTTCTGGGCTGTTTTGCTGTGGTCTGCTGGAGATCGGTGTTCCAGACGTTTCGACTACAGCTGCAGTAGATATCCTCAGTGGCACTGTCGAAATCTCCTGGGAGAAAGTATCACCACATCTCATTTAACATGAAGTACATAAAAGAATGTTTGTGAGAATAGTTTGCATAAGAGTAGAGAAAATCATGTGAGTGCAACACATCAGGTCTTATACTGTAACCCCTTATATATGTTTAGAAAGTGTTACATTCCACCCAAAAATTCAGTTTTGAGATTTCATTGGAAGTGCATGTTTTGAGTTCCCTGAACCAAAGAAAAGCATTTTTAGAAGGGAAAAAAAAAAAAAAAAAGGTTTGTGTGTGTAGGTTTGTGTGCATGCATGCATGTTCATGTGTGTCAAAAACAAAATGTCTGACAAAACTTTTTTTTCCAAGTTAAAGGTCCTGATTAATGTGGTGGATCATATCAGGCAATGAATGAAGGAGGAAGGAAAGAAATTGTTCTAATGTTGCTTAAATGAGCCTGGGTTCCTTAGAGCTTAAAGTTATGACATTTGTCTTCACCCCAGAAAGAAAATCTTATCTCGCCCTAACCAAGATTCTCACTGAGAACCTCTTGAATGTGAGGCAGACATACTACCGCTACACCACAGAAACAGGCTCACCAAATTTTGTGTGCAAGTTCAGCATCTTTCAAGGGTGTGACACAAAGCTGTTGTAGAAAATCATCCCAACACAAACACCTTTTGCATGTAACAGTTTGCATTTGTTTTGTGTTTTTTTAAAAATGACTCCAGTGACTTTTGTGGTTTACAAAATGAATATTTTGCATTGTCTGTGAATAACCTGTAAGGTTCTTTTCATTCAAAATGAATTTTGTATAACTAGTAAGCCATAAGAGATAGACAAAACCTTACTCCACAAAAAATGTTTTAAACACGCAACATGTGCCTAACAATTATTTTTTGTGTCATCAGCCATTTTTGAAATGTTCATTATTACTGGTTTGAAATTTTCAATACTTTTTGAAGTGCTGCTGCGATTCAGTTGCTTTTTGCTATGTCATTGACAAAGTATGGAATTCCAACACCAGCATATAAAGATTTTGTATCACTTTATCCTCCTATATTTCCTTTACACTTATAACAAAATATGTAATGCAACCATTGCTGCAATCTTGTATCTCAATTAGCGTGAAGTAGCCCTTTGTTGTGGGGGGTATTCTGTCTGCCTCACATTTGGAACGGTTTTTATGTATGCTGGAGCAGGAAGGGGAAGTTCCACAATCGCAAGGATTCTTTAAATATTGGTCCATTTGCCCCACGTAAGCACCATATTGTAGCTATGAAACTAAAATATTTTTTTTCAACTTTCTCGATGTATATCAGGGTGCGGAATGGATCAACACTTTGCAAGAATGATTAAATTCCATTTCCTCGTTAAAAAAAACTTGTTTATTGTTCCTTTATATCACAAATAAATAACACAAATATTCTGGATTGGTGTCCTTTCTCTAATGCGCTACAGGGTTCACAAAACCCTAACGCGGACTATGTATATTTGTGAGTTCGTAATCTTCTATTTTTAACCCATATAACAATCTATATGTTTATTCTCTGCATTGTTAATTCTGTTATCTTTTACAACACAATGTTGTTCCAATAAAACACTATACACAGATAAATTTCCAAATTATACGTGGACTTCGCAATTTCCATATGATGCCAATCCAAGCTGTTGAACACAAAGACAATTTAATATCAATTTTTGCCGACTATAATCACTATTTATAACTTTAGGAGGCCTTTCCGCTGCCCTTATAATTTTGCATTTAATCACTCAAAATATCACTTGCAGAAAATATCACCTCACATTCAAGAGATTGAATGTCAGTTAGGGTAAGTTATCTGTATAAGATTTTTCTGGGATTTTCGTATCATCCTCCATGGTGTAGGGGTAACATGCTTGTCTCTGGTTCCTGAGGTTGCAGGTTCAAACCCAACGGAGAGCAGTGTTTTTTTTTTTTCTTCTTCCAGGCCATAAAAATCCTTAGTATGGCTTCTTTCAGGAGGGAAGTAAAGTCATTGGTTCCGTATCATAGATCTATGTCCTATAAAAGAGCATCAAGCCTGATAAAGAGGCCTCGGAACAAAATTAGGTGGTCTTTCAGCCCCCCTGTAGAGAATGGGACACTGAGAACCACAGCTGGTAGAGTGTGTCCATAAACAAAAGCTCAGTTCTGGGGCTTTCCCAGAAGGCAAATGTCAGGTTACTCTAGGAACCTTGAGTTCATTCATCCATCATCTGCCTTTGTGGTCTACCTGGTAAAAGGACATTAAACTTTTAATTTTTTTATTTTATTTATATTTATTTTCTTCTAATCTTATACATTTGAGCTATCCTTGAATTGGGCCTTAGCCCTTTTATCTTGGACAGCTCTTTGCAACACATACAATTGCATTTATCACTGGACATGTTTAAAACATTCTCATATCACCATCATTTTATTATTTTTTTATTTTTTTTTTAATTTTATTATTATTTTATTATTTTATTATTATTTTATTCTTATTTTATTATTATTTTATTATTATTATTACTACTACTATTATTATTATTATTATTATTATTATTATTATTATTATTATTTAAACAATTGCATTTATCTGTTCTTTATTTATAGGCTTTCTCTTTCATCTCTATTTGTATTAAATCCCTTTTTTTAACTCCCCTGTACCCTATTTCACGTACACTTCCTTGGTTTCACTTTTATGTACGTATAGTTGAACTGACTTAACCTAGCTTCCCTCCTTCTGTAACTTCTAACTAACAGCTCCAAAACCATTTGCTCTGTCTCGCCACACGGTGAGGTGTACCTGTTGCTTGTTTGTTCTTGTCTTTCCTCACATCCGAGCGGTTAGCGCGCTCGCCTACCACCTAGGCGGCCCGGGTTCGATCCCAGGGACCCGCATGTGGTATTCGTGGTGGACGAAGCGGCGTCAGGGCGGGTTTTCTCCGGGTACTCCGGTTTCCCCCGCCATCTCATTCCACCGGTGCTCCATCTTCATTCCATGTATCATCAGTGTCACCGCCTGCGGTGCCATAGTAGTAAAAGCGGGCGTTAAACACTACAAACAAACATTTCCTCACATGGTAGCTACCTTTCTGATCTCCTCCCTTTTCACGACCATACTTAACACCCGTTTCTTTGCCTTCGCACTTATACACATCCACTGCTATGTTATCTTTTTCGCTCATATTTCTTCTAATTTTCTTTGGAATTGCCCCCTTACACTCGCTATTCCATACCCTAATAAACTCACTTATTAATTCACTCCTTTCAAGCTTTTCTTCTTCCTTCTTTTTTTTCTTCTCCTCCTCCTTCCCATCACTTCCTATCTCAGCTTGAGCTTCACTCAAGGTCGTTTCTCCCACCTGTGCTGTACTGCACAACACACTTATTGCTAGTACATTTTGAAGAGTTTGCATTTCCTGATCATTCACCTCCTCAGTTGGTGTTGTATTCTGTTGATCCAGCTCTTTGTGTCAATTTTGTTTTCCTGGCTCATTGTCTTCTTTTTGTACACCTCATCATTTTTTCGCTCTGATGTCCCTTCTGTCATTTTTCCATTGATCCATAGCTGCAAATTTCTAATGTATGCCACTTTTCCTTGCTTATGTGCCGATCTTCTTTGTTCTATTAATCTTCTCAGTATTTCTCTTTGCTTATAAGTTAAATCCCTGTTGATGTAGATGTCCGTCCCTCTCAGTTTTTTGGCTTGTTTTATTACATCCGAGGCCAATTGCATGCTAATGAATTTCACTAACATATTTCTTCTCCCTCTTCTGTTGCCGAATCTGAAAGCTTCACAAATTTCCTAGCATCTTACTTCCATCCCTAATCTTCTTCCTAAAAGTTCTCGGATCTCTCTTCTTACATACCTTCCTGTTCTTTCCTCAATTCCCATGATTACTAGGTTGTACCGTCTATTCTTATCTTCCATTTCTTCCACTCTTCTTCTAATCTTCATCATCTCGTTCTTAACTTCCTCCACATTTCTGTTAAACTCTTCTTCTCTATCAAGCATTTCTGTACCTGTGTTTCTTACTAATAATCTTTCCAATTCAATCAATTCTCTCATCACACTATCGGTTGTTTCCCCGGCTGTCATGTTCCTTGTTCCCTTCTTCCTCTCACTTGTGAGTGCTGTCACAAGACACATCCGTCTCCTTTTGCTGCTGACTTATACTCCATCCAGCGTAAGATCCGCACCTTGTATCCCTCCGCGGTAACCTCGTGCTCGTATCAGCTGCCACTAACACAAATAAACAAACGCCACGTGGACTCAATCCTTGTGTTTAAAGATGCAGTAGAATGATACTTGGGAGCTTTAGGAATAGCGCTGCTATCGCGTTATATTCATGTAATCTTTATCAGGGTTGTTGCTGCCTTTTTCCAAGTAAACAACGCTAGGATTTATGTCCTGAGTAATATTATTCAAATATAACAATAACATTACTATTAGCATTAGCATTATTATTATTATTATTATTATTATTATTATTATTATTATTATTATTATTATTATTATTATTATTATTATTATTATTATTATTATTAACCAACATTCGTAAGTAAAAGCTGAGCTGAAATTAAATGTAACATAATTAAAATAAAACTCACATTAATCTGCATCACTGTCGGGAAGAGGTGTAACATCTGCATCTCCATCATTTGTGGTGTCATCGTCATCAGAAGAAGGGGAAGAAGAAGAATCAACACCCACACTAATCACAAGACGATCTACAATAGCATCTGATAGCCCGTCCATCACCCACATCTCATTTTCTTGCTCAATTGCATGACGTATATTATTTTGCCACATATTAGGTGTCGCCTGAGATATTGCAGTTTCAAACAATTTGCGAACATCCCGTAATTTGAAGGTTACGTTGTTTCTGGCTACGAATCCCTTGAGGAAGGCCCATATTGTTTCTATTGGGTTCAGGTTGCTGTGATAAGGGGGCAACCTCTCTATGTGTCGACCAGATTTTCTAGCAAGGTCATCGATAACATATTTGTTTTCACTGTTATCGGCAACCTTTTGTGCTTGATTTAGAAGCTCTGTTTTCACATCTGATTCACAAAAGGGCAAATTATGTATCGTCAACCAATCGGCAATTTCTTGTTTTCGCCACGAACAGTTGGGACGACGTTCCAGTCTGACACTGTGATAAGGTGCATTATCCATTACGATAACACAGCCGGGTTCAAGTTTCGGAAGTACACTTTCAAACCACTCCTTAAAAACATCGCCATTCATATCCTCGTGGTAATCACCTGTACGTTTTGACTCGAAGATTAGAACACCGTCTTCCACAAAACCGGAATCACTGCCGATGTGCGCAATAATAAGGCGTTTTCCTTTCCCAGTAGGATTTTTGAGCCCTGTTGACGTTCCACAAAGAAATGCATCCTTTTTTGAGCTCGTCATAATGTCAGTCCACGCACGGGATGTAGTATGCCCTTCATTAACCCACGTTTCATCAAGGTAATAGATTTTCTTACCTTCTGCTCTGTATCGGCGCATATTCCGCAAGTAACGCCGCCTCCATAGCACGATATCTTCTCTGTCGATTATGACATTCACTTTATTTCTCTTCATAAAACTAAATCCAATTTCTAGTAATAATTTATGAAACGTGGATCGCTTAAATGAAGGTAATGCTGGATCATTGTTAACACTACTTAAGACTTTTCTAATGTTGGCGGTTCATTCTTGAAGAAAAAGTGGTGCACATTTCTACGAACAGCACATTTAGTAAAGTCATCTGCTTTTTCTAATTCTGGCTTCCGTTTTTTTCTGTTCTTCCTTGGTGTCCGCAATGTTCCTGTTTGCTTAAGTTCCTTACGGGCACATTTAACACTCCACTCGGAAATACCGGTGTAATCTGCAGTTAACTTCACAATGTTATTCACAGTGACAGAAGGGTACTCTTGCATTAGTTTGTTAAAAACATTCAAGACTATTTGTTTCTCACCACTTTTTAAGGGCTTACCTTTAGAGTGCTTCACTATTTCACCTTTATTTTCACTAACCAGGCTAGCAGCACTTGTAGAAGCATCCATGTTTATCACCTTACTGATTGCACACCATTGTCATGTGGATGCGTGAGAGGGGATTAACTGGACACAATTAAACGGAAGCTATAATCTCCTTTACTCTTATTAATATTATTTATTATTTTATATTAATCAAAAGTTTCAAATTATATTTGAGTGTCATACATCATGAAAAGTCACATATAATCGCCAATATTTAAGGTACTATATTTTGTGGTGTGCTTCGGTTTCGCGCGCGAATCGCGGGTTAGTTGTTGACAGCTTGCGTTTACACTAAGGGCGGATCTTAAGAGTGGAGCGACTATAGAACTCTCAACTTTTAATTAAAAAAAAGAATTCATAATATAGAAAATCGAGGTTATGTAGATAGATAGATATTTATTTTCTTCATAGAATGCATAATTAGTTCACATATAATTCCTCAATTCTGAGTAACACTTAAATCTACTCTACAATATCCCTTACATGTCCTTATCTCATTTCTTTGGGTTGCTGCATTACAAAGAACCCGTAGCATCAACACCCTGGTTATCATGCTACTGGGTCCTCTTTACTTCTTCTTTTCCTCAACCCACTTTTGTTTCTAATCCTCACTTCTAATTTTCTTTAACCACCTGTTTCTCACTATACCTAAATAGTTTCCTATTTCTATTAAACTTCTTTGATTTCACTCTTAGTATCCTTTTGCCAATAATTTCGTTTGGTAGTCTGAACCAATTATTTTTTTATACTTTCCCTCTCAAATTCTTTTGTTTTTTTCACATTCCAGAATTAAATGCCAACAATTGTTTACTTTCTTACTACACAAAAAACATTTCCCTTGATTTTCCCCTTCCCCATAACCTTTCAGCCTCACCACCCCCGACCTAGCCCAAGCAAAACCCTCTCTTGCAGATTTGTTACATACATCAACATAAATTTCTCTTTCCCATGACCTTTTAATCTCTATGTATGTACGCAATGAACTTTTTGAATTAAAACTACCCATTATTTCCTGTCTCTCCATGTCCTCAATTCTCATTTTAACTCTTTTCCAACATCCTTTCTCAAGTACCAGTCCATCTCTCCATATATCCCCACACCCTATTTCATTTAAAACTCCTTCTAGGCGCTTATACCAAGTATCTTCTTTATAAAGCTTTTGCTGAGCCTCCAAACATTGTTTCACTATATTCTTATTATCTAATTCCTTAATTCTCACCCAGTATTTCACTACTCTTTCCATGATTTTCGCTTTACTACCCAATCTCGCTAACTCCATTTGCGCAACCCCATTTGGTGAGGCTCTCGGTAGCCCCAATATTAACTTGCAGAAGCTTCTGTGCACCTTATTTACATATTCCCAACCATCCTCTAAGCCCCAAATCTGTGCACCATATAGCATTCTTGTCTCAACTACTGCTCCGTATATTCTTTCTAACCATTTCACTTGCATCTCTGGTGTTTTGTCCAAACATGCTCTAATAGCTTTCATTGCCCCTTTTCCTTTGGCTAACGCTTGTTTCTTTTGTTCCCCCATCTACCATTACTGCTTAACCTTACTGCCAAATCAAAGTTTCTGACTACCTCGATTTCTTTTCCTTTCCAACTCCACTTTTCTTCTTTTCTCAGCTTATTGCCCTTTTTAAAAACCATTATTTTTGTTTTGCTTGTATTAACCCTAAGACACCACTTGATACAGAACCTTTCTATTGCCCCAATTACTTTGTTCAGTCCGACCGTGGTTATTGACCCTGCAGCCAAATTGTCTGCAAATAGTAACCCTGGTATTTCCTCATTACTAATTATTGGGGGAGACCATTTTCCAACTTAATTTCCTCTAAATATCATCAATAAACAAATTAATATCGGGCTTAACTTACATCCTTGCCTTAAACCTATACAATTTTTAATTTCCTTCATCATTACATTATTGCCGAACCTAACACAAAAGTCGTTTTTCTCATATATTCTTTGAATTGTTCTTAAGCACTTCTTACTCATTCCTTTCATACTCAATTTAGACCATAAAGCCTCCCCTATTTATTGTATCAAAAGCTTTTTCAAAGTCCACAAATAACATGTACAATCTTCCTCTTTTGTTTGCTAAGTATTTATTTACCATTGAGATTATTACAAAGATATTATCTATTACTCCTGAAACCCGTCTGTAGCTCAGATACTTTCCCCTCCTCCTCCGTCCAGTTTTGTACTCTGTCAGCCAAGACCCCTGTAAACACTTTACCTAACACTGACAATAAGCTAATCCCCCTGTAGTTAGCTGGGTTTTTCACCTCCCCTTTATTCTTAAAAATTGGCACCACTATTGCTGTTCTCCAACTCTTAGGTACCTTACCCCCCATCAAAAATTGCATTTAGTATCTTGACCAGCAATTTCAATCGGTTTTCGTTTAAACACCAAGCTTTCCAGAACTCCCCTGCTATCCCATCAATACCACAGGCTTTCCCTTTTTTAATCTTTTAATTTGTTCCTTTACTTCCTCTACTTCTATCTGCTTATCTAATTGCTCAACATAATTAGAATTTTCCATCACCCATAATGTATGTTTAGGCTGTTGTTCCCCTCCAATCAAATTTCTAAAATACTTGAACCATTCTTCTGCACTTATATTATTTTCTCTTGCTTTAACCTTATACATTCTTTTTACCATAGCCCATATTGTCTTATTATCCTTTGCTATTGCTGCCTCATATACCTTTTTACTCATTTTCCCTCCCCTTTCTCTCCTCTTTACTTCCAGTAAATTTCTGTATCCCCACCTTGCAATCAAAAACTCCTCCTTTTCCTTCTGCCCTTCTTCCTGCCTCCACCTTTTCAATTCCCCTAAGACTCTTCGTTTTTCCCTCTTACATTCCTCATCAAACCATCCCTTCTGATTCCTATCCATACCATCATTCACTTTCATCCTTGCACCTGCATACTTGACTAACATTTCTAGCTTGTTACGGCGGCGCCGTGGCCGAGCGGTTAGCATGCTCGCCTACCACCTAGGCAGCCCGGGTTCGATCCCAGGGACCCGCTTGTGGTATTAGTGGTGGACGAAGCGGCGTCAGGGCGGGTTTTCTCCGGGTGCTCCGGTTTCCCCCGCCATCTCATTCCACCGGTGCTTGATACCGAAATTTAGATTTCCGATCGAATGGGCTTTTGAAAAAGATACGTTTTAATTTAATTGCCGGATATGAGATTTGCGATAAATATTGAGTAATAATATAAATAGATAATAGAGTAGCAAGTGTTGTAAGGTGAGCAAGATATGAGTAAATGATAGTCGTTAAATTTGTAGTATAAACGCATTATTGGTTTGAAATTAACGAGTCATGACGTCATACCACATAGTTTAAAATACACGTTCGAAAGTCAGTTCTACCAACCTTAAAAGTCGCGCGATATATTTAATAAAATATAAAGTAAACATCGTTTAATCCTAAAAAGGTAATTATATATTCAAAATTCATAAAAGAACATGTTATAATAGAAAGGGACATTTCTAAATTGCGGGAAAAGGAAATAACATTTTGGATACGAGGCTTTCTTGGATGACGTCATGACATTCAAATTGGAAGCGAACGGTCTTCTTGGCGTGGGTAAGAAAGAAGCGTCTAGTCAGTACTCAACCAGAGAACAGTACGGGAGTTCGTGCAGTTCGTGCTGCGCAGATGTGATTGCGATGCTTCTACAGATACACATATAGAATCGGCATATCTCCCGAAAATATTTAATATAAAATAAATTGATGTGCAAAGTTGTTCTTGGGTTGTCCTTTACACTTACGCAAACCCGAGATAAAGAGATCAAGCTCAGCTAGCCGGAGACAACACACCGAACCACATCATCAACGACTTCAGCTTCAAATGGCGAGGTAATAACTAGGAAGCTATATTACAGCTTCAAATTGGCTTCCCAACGTGTGGCTTCGAAAGAATGGACCAAACCCCAAGACGACCGAGCCAGCATCGAACCAGCAGACAAGAAGGTGCCCAGCGCGTCAACATCTGTGAAACGTGTAGTGAACAAGTTTAAGTGCAGTTAAAGTGAAATAGTGAAAATACTGAAAATTTTGGTGAGTAGAAAAACACATGTAAATAGCTTAGAAATGGAAGACAGTGATAGTGAGTTTAGAGGTTTTGATAGTCCGGAAATTCAGGAAAGTATAAGTAGGATGGAAGAATTTAATCGGAATGTAATTGGTAGCAGAATATACCAAGAATTAGAAGATCAGAACGTTAGAGAAACACCTAGAGGTAGTACAGAAATGTTTAGTAGTAATTCAGAAAGGCCAGCATTTATGTCAGAAATAGAGAATATGTTTCAAACGATAATGAAAAAGATGAGTACAGATTTAAGTCAAAAGATAGATGAAAATAGTAAAGAGTTAAGTCAAAGGATAGATGAAAATAGTAAAGAGTTAGGACAGAAAGTAGAGAAGGGACAACAGGAATTGGGAATGCAATTGGAAAATCAGAAGAGAGCTTTCGAAACCTTTAGGGAAGAAGTTAGGGAGGAAATTAATAAAGTTAGTAGTGAAGTAAAAGAAAATAGAGAACAGGTAGAACAGGTTAAGGGAGAATTAGAGACAATAAGGCAAGAAGTAAAGAATTCTGAAAAGAAATTAGGTCAACAAGTGAGTGAAAAATTAGATAAAGAAAGGGAAAAAGTAACATATAGATTAGACAAACAAAGGGAAGAAATTAGAGAAGAGTTACAGGGGTGTAAAGTTAGGATGGAAAGATCTGATGTAGAAAGTGAAAGGCAGGCTAGAAATTTGGAGGATGTTACAGACCAAATAAAAGGAGTAGTGACAGAAATTACTCAGGTAAAAGAGGCCTTAGAAAATTTGAAATTAAATGAAAATGCATGTAATCACAACAATCTTAGTAATGAAGTTGCAAGAAACGAGGCAATACCAGGTGTATCAGCTGACATTTCGATGCAAAATAGGGGTAACAGTAATTCCCATTCTGATCTCGGAAATAGCTCAGGGATAAATGACAATTCAAATTTACATTGGCCTAACCATGTCTTAAATGAAATGACACCTCCAGTTTTTGAAAATGAAGATTCAGATGATCCTAAAGCCTTTTTAGAAGGGTTACAAGAGTACTTCACGGTGAAACGTATACCAGAGGAATACAAGATGGTAATAGTAAGAAAATGCCTAAAGGGTAATGCTGCTAATTGGCTAGGCCTTTCTATGGGTAACAATAATGACTACAGGACCTTTAGGAACATCTTTTTAACCAGATATTGGGGAGCTAGTAGGCAGGCTAATATAAGAGTTGAATTAAGCAATGGAAAATTTAATCCTAGATCGGAGGAATCCATGGTAAACTATTTTATGAGAATAGCGAGAAAATCGAAGATGTTGGATCCTCCCTTGGATGAAAAAGATCTAATAAATATAGTTACTCCACATTTTCCGGAAACACTTCAACATTACCTAATCATAGCCCGACCCGATAGCATTGCAGCTATGATAGAATTATTATCAGCCTTAGAAGTCAATAAGCCAAAACACGCATTTGGAAATACATATGAAGGAAAAGAAACTGTCAATTCTTTCGGGCAAGGGGCACAGTATTATCAGAATAGAAGTGAGGTTAGGGAAAGATATAAAGGACCAGTACCAAGGATGGAATCATTCCGGTGGGAAAATCAAGGTAGATATAACCAGGAAGGGCATCACCAAAATAGAAATGGTAATCTAAGGGGAAGAAATATAAGGGTGAATTATATGAATACAAATAGATTTGATCGAGGTAGACGGGGCCGTTATTTTGGACATAGTAGAAATTCAAATGATGGGTATTGGACAAACGGAGATACTGAGTTTAGACCGAGGTCACCAAGACAGGGAGAAAGGTATTCTAGTGGACGAAATTCCCCTGAAAATGCGGAAATGGTCGAGGCCATTAACACGGTCAAAAACATGGTAGGAAGTAACCCCGATTTAATGCAGGAAAACAGAAGTAACAATTCGGGAAATAGTACAGGAGCCATACCTAAAAATCAGGGAAACGCCAGACCCGGTCAAACGCGCCTTCAGTGAGAACTGGGTATCCTAGTAATGATTGTGATAAGTACTCGGAAATAAATAGTCCTGGAAGGCAAATGATGATACAAAAGAAAAGAGAATGGAAAAATAGAAACGACGAAAACGAAAAAGTAGGAGATCCACCTAAAATCAAAATTGGAGTAAATGGAAAACAATACAATGCAATTATAGATACGGGATCAAATAGCACAGTATGCTCACAAAATTTTTATGATAATTTACAAAGTAGTGGCTTTAAAGTAATGTCTTTACCAGTTAATGGGATATATTGCTCGCTAGCTGTGGGAAAACGAAAAGAGAGAGTAAAATTTCAAGCAATGATAAATATTGAAATAAATGGGAGAATACTTGGAATTTTATTTCTGATTGTAGGAAGACTTGTGACAGATATTATAATAGGTTGTGATTGTCTTTATGCCTGGGAAGCTGTGGTGAATTTTAAAAACATGATTCTAGAAATGAAAGTTGAAGATGAGACCATTATAGTGCCTTTTGTGGAAGATAGTAGTTCAGAAACTATTGTAAGAGAAAAAGAGGAAGAAGAAATCCAAGGGGATACATTCTTTGTAGAATATGTTAAAGTAGGAGCTATGGAATTAACTGAAGTAAATGTCAAAGAGTACAGTGTCGATAATAAAGAAAATGTAGAATGGGACAAAAATGATTTCATAGACAATTTGAGGGTTTCTGATGCAACTAGGTACTATGATAGGGAGAGTAGTGAAGACTTAGAAGAATTGTTGAGGGAAAAAGTAACTCAGGCTGATCAACTAAATGAACAACAGAGGGATAAACTGTTTGAAATATTAATCCGAAATAAAGAAGTATTCTCTGAGAAACCTGGTAAATGTAATATTTATACTCATTCTTTTGAGATGATACCCATCAAACCTTTTACACATAAAGCGAGAGCTATCCCTAGTACAATAAGAGAAGAGGTAGATGCAGTTATAAAGTCAATGTTAGAAGATGAGGTTATTGAGATTTCTAATTCAGAATTTGTGAATCCCCTATGTATTGTAAATAAGGCCAATGGAAAGATTAGGGTAACATTAGACGCTAGAAAACTAAATCAACATTGTAAACCTGATAGATTTAGACCAGAAAGTGTAGAGGTAATATTGAACAAATTGCAGAAGGGCAAAATTTTTTCTACTCTAGATCTTACAGCATCTTTTTGGCAGATCCCACTTAGAGAAGATTTAAGAAAATATACAGCGTTTTTACATTCAGGAATATTATATCAGTTTCGAGTTTGCGCCTTTGGTATGAATACCAGTGGTAGTGCACTATTAAGAGCTTTGTATGAAATTTTTGGAGAAACCATAAAGAAATTTGTAGCTCAGTATGTGGATGATTTTGTGATTTTCTCAGAAAATATAGAGGATCATTTAAATCATATCAATTATGTGCTTAGTCAGTTAAAGAAAGCAAACATGACAATAAAGCCAAGTAAAACTGCATTCTTTGTGAAACAGACAGAATTTTTAGGTTATGTTATTTCAAATGAGGGAATCAGGCCTAATCCCGACAGAATTGAAAGCATAAATAAAATACCAGCTCCTAAAAATATAAAACAATTGAGAAGATTTCTTGGTATTCTAAATTATCAGTCAAGATTTATCCTGGAATATGCAACCGTAGTAGCCCCATTAAGACAACTATTGAGAAAAGATGTAAAATGGCAATGGTCATCAGTAGAACAAGAATCTTTTGAAAAGGTAAAAACATTGTTTGCAGCGTCAATTTTATTGGAAAAACCTAGGGAAGATCTCCCCTACATAATTTATACAGATGCTTCAGGACTAGGTTATGGTAGTGTCATATTACAAAAAGATGAGGAAGGAAAAGATCACCTCATTGCCGTAGCTTCAAGGGGGCTTTCAAGGACTGAATCACAGGCTTGCACTACAGAAAAAGAAATAGCAGCTATTTACTTTGCACTTGTAAAATTTAAGCAATATGTATATAACAACCCAGTAATAGTTTACACAGATCATGTTAGTTTGGCATTTATGAACTCTTGCAAACTCACAAGCACACGTATTTCTAGATATATCCATGAGATCACATCCCATAACATAGAAATCAGACACATAGCAGGAAGTCAAAATATTTTTAGTGATTTGTTATCAAGGATGAAAACCAATTATACAATACCAGATACAATTAGTGACAACAAGCATGATGTAACCATACTATATTTGAAAACCTTAGAAGGGACTCAATTAGCTAAAGAATTTCGAAATTTGGAACAATTACAGACAGAGGACGATGAACTTAGAAAATTGAAAGAAAAGGCACAACCAATCACAGAAAATCTAAAAGATAATATAGGTATTTACGAGGGAAAAATCTATAAATTTCATGGAAGAATTGAACCTAAATGGAAAATAATGGTACCAAAAGCTTTACAAGAGAAACTTATACTTGCTTATCACAAAACACTAGCTCATACAGGTAGTGAAAAGCTAATCATGGTAATTAGTGATCATTTTTATATAAAACATTTGGCAAAGAAAGTGAGAAAAATATGTTCAAGCTGTGATTTATGTCAAAGGGCCAAACCATTTAATATCAAATTTGATATAGAACCTCAGACAATCATAAGAGAAGGGAAAAATGTACTAGTTACTGCTGATGCACATGGGGAGCTACCAGTAGGACAATTTGGATGTAGATATATGTTTGTTCTTCATGATGTTTTTAGTAAATTTATTAAAATTTATCCTGTTAGGAATATCAGCAGCAAAACATGTGTAGGAAAGATAATAAAAGATTATGTGCCTAAATATGGCAAGATTCAGGCAATCTTAACAGACAATGCTACAGTTCATCGGAGCAAAATCTTTAAAGAAACCCTAGAAAATCATGAGATAAAATTATATCATTGTTCCTCATACTTTCCATCAGGGAATCCAACAGAACGTGTCCTCCGAGATATAGGAATTTATTTACGTGTACTTACACATCATAATCACAAGGATTGGGTGAAATATTGTCCATTGATAGAAAAGATTATCAATCACACCATTAATGTAACTACTGGGTTTGCACCAATAAAATTAATGTTAGGAATTGAACCAGAACCAATATTGATAGGGGAACCAAAAACACTGAAAATTAATGACATTCAGTTAAGTGAAGAAGAAAGAGCGAAAATTGCTTTTGAACGAATCAAGAAAAAGGCAGAGAAGCGAAAATTAAAGAAAAAGAGTAGAAAACATAAATGGGAACCTAAGATAGGCGATTGGGTACTAGTTAAAGACCATAAGTTATCAAGTGCATTGAGAGGCAGGAACAAAAGGATGGAATTGTTATATAAAGGTCCTGCAGAAATTATATCGAAATTTGGTTATCATACCTATGAATTAAAAGATGTTAAAAATGAAAAATGTCTGGGAAGATGGCATAAACAACTCCTTCGACCATACAAGAAACCGTGTGGTGCCTTGGAACCTTGATTTAATGTAGAAGAAAAATTGGAAGTGTCATTTGTCTATTGGCGCCCAATCAGCTTTGAGATAAAATGTAAATGTTAGCTTACTTGAAAACCATACATGGGTCAGGTACTTACATATTCATGAAAAATGCAGAATGTGAATTGCTATATACTACAAAGAGCTTAAAAATATGTTGTATAGAGCTCACAATCACAGATTCAGAAAGATTGTTAAAATGTTCATCTCTGCATAGAGAGAAAACAGAATATTTACTTTGTAAAACATTTGTTAAAATATTTAGATGTATAGATAGTTATCACAGAAAGACAAAGAAAGAACTTGTCTAAAGAGTGCAATGGATTTATATAAATATATGTACATTTTAGTGCTTAAAGGATCTAGTACAGATATGTGTTACAATAACAAAAGTGAAAAATCACAGTGCAAGTGATAGTGAGAGCGAAGTGAGCAAACATGAACTAAAAGAAGGAAGTATAAAGAAAGACTCTTGAAATTTAACCTTTATATAGAAGCTTCATAGAAGAAACCATAACATATTGTAATTAGTATTTAAGGATTAATGTTTAGTCAAGTGTACAATTGTTTGTCATGTTAAATAGATTAATGAGAAAATGTGTTAATAACCAATTTCAAAAACAGTGTAATTGAAAATTGTATACAAGGGGAGTGTTGCCGATTATTCAAAATACAGGAGTAATTTTTAATTTTCTTTCGGGCAAGACATTTACATTATTTTATTATGAAATAATAAAATAATATAAATGGGGGCATTTGATACCGAAATTTAGATTTCCGATCGAATGGGCTTTTGAAAAAGATACGTTTTAATTTAATTGCCGGATATGAGATTTGCGATAAATATTGAGTAATAATATAAATAGATAATAGAGTAGCAAGTGTTGTAAGGTGAGCAAGATATGAGTAAATGATAGTCGTTAAATTTGTAGTATAAACGCATTATTGGTTTGAAATTAACGAGTCATGACGTCATACCACATAGTTTAAAATACACGTTCGAAAGTCAGTTCTACCAACCTTAAAAGTCGCGCGATATATTTAATAAAATATAAAGTAAACATCGTTTAATCCTAAAAAGGTAATTATATATTCAAAATTCATAAAAGAACATGTTATAATAGAAAGGGACATTTCTAAATTGCGGGAAAAGGAAATAACATTTTGGATACGAGGCTTTCTTGGATGACGTCATGACATTCAAATTGGAAGCGAACGGTCTTCTTGGCGTGGGTAAGAAAGAAGCGTCTAGTCAGTACTCAACCAGAGAACAGTACGGGAGTTCGTGCAGTTCGTGCTGCGCAGATGTGATTGCGATGCTTCTACAGATACACATATAGAATCGGCATATCTCCCGAAAATATTTAATATAAAATAAATTGATGTGCAAAGTTGTTCTTGGGTTGTCCTTTACACTTACGCAAACCCGAGATAAAGAGATCAAGCTCAGCTAGCCGGAGACAACACACCGAACCACATCATCAACGACTTCAGCTTCAAATGGCGAGGTAATAACTAGGAAGCTATATTACAGCTTCATGCTCCATCTTCATGTATCATCAGTGTCACCGCCTGCGGTGCCGTAGTAGTAAAAGCGGGCGTTAAACACTACAGCAACAACTAGCTTGTTACGCCTCCTTTGCGCTATACTTACACCTACTACCTTTCTTTTTCCCTAATAATGTATTCTGCAGGATCGAGACAGGATACTACCAAGTAACACAACAAACTACAGCATAACATTTATTATAATGAACACTGTTAAACATTAAGAAGCAATTATTAAAAGGCAACAACAAATTTCAAAATGGACTCTGTTAAACATTAACATGAAAATATTAACATGAAAACAATAAATCTTCCTATGATTTGAAATTAAGAAAAAACGGAGAAAATACAATCTAATTGGAAATCTTGCTTACAGTTTGTGACAATCTCCACCTATACCAAGTTGCTCTCCGGTTTACTGATTAAAGGGCCTCATACAGTGCAATCCCCCCTTATTAACTGTTCCTCTGGAGTTTTCCCACTCCCACAAGACTATTATTAATTAAATTGATACTCATCCCGATGTCAGCACTTGAAGATATGGGATGTACGGCGAACTCTCAGCCTGGAAGAGCCACGCTCTGATCGACAGTGTACCACTGGCTCCTCTGGTTTCAGAGCCACTCATTGAATTCTCCTTTCCACACAAGCGACGTCTCTTACCAGCATTAACTGGCCAATTTGAATCAGAAGTCAATAACGCCCCTTTCCCAAGTTGAATTACATGTAACTAGCAGGGTTAGGCTTATGCGCCTGTCCTGCATTCACCACGGCTCAGCGCCGTCCCAACCACTTGCAATGGTCCCCTGGTTCTACTTCCCGTTGCTCAGGGCTGACCCACTCCTGGTTACATCTCACGGTAGACTTCTACCGACACTCACTCCACGCAGTAGAATAACCCCTAGACAATCGACTTTTGTCTCTGATGTCACCTCAAGTTGTTCCATCTTTTGCCGGCCACCCTCTCTTTTGGCTCTTCGTGCCCCCACCGAATTAATCTGTTACAAGCTTTAAAACTGCTTCCTCCATTTTCCTTTCTCTTAAAGCTTTTTCTACCTCTTCCTCTCTTCTCACTTCTCTCTCTGATTCTAACTCCTTCAAAAAGACTTCTATCTCCTCCTCCCTCCATTTGTATTTTCGAATTTTGACACCTCCTTTATGCTCTTGTTTTAGTTCTTTTTTATGTGTACTTTTAAAACTTGCCCTTAATGGGAAATGATTACTGGAACATATCACATTCAAAACTTCAAAATCCTCTAGGTTTATATCTAAGTCTATTGAATATAATACATAATCGACCACACTCTGGCCGTTATAATTAACACAATTCTCCTAAGGGACAAAGTTCAGGCTCAAAGTTCAGACACAATATGTTGATATAAGCTCTTCCATTGCTAGTGCAGTGTCACCAAATGCATATTAATTACAAAGTTGTGCACAGTGTATGGGAACTGGTGCTCAGATGTCTGTCAGCCATGGAATGTTCGTGGAGAGGCAGAGTTTTCTGCCCATGTTTATATTGCTGGCACCCACTCAGCATCATGAGAAATGAACTGTGAATGGCAGCAATCTGTTGATTATGAAAACCATCATTTCTATTGGGGATGCATGGTACCGACCACATCAACTCATACAGGTTGGATGATTGCCCGTCTTTGCTGGGGTATGAGGCCATGTTGGCTGTTGTGTCATAGAACTATCATTGTTTCTCACTAGGCAGGGCAAATACATAAGTGTTAATTGTATATTGAATTCTACACAAATTAATTATTTGATGAGAAAAAGTGTGTATAATATATGTTGCAGTACTGATACTACATTTTTAGAATGGAAGTTACAAATGGTCTAAATACCATAATTGAAAAACCATTATGACCTTCAATATCATTTATTTGTCAAAGCTAAGTGTTCCTTTGAAAGACCTTTGTACCATGGTAGCTCCTAGAAGTTCTAGTGGCAATGAGTGCTAACAATTTGTGTGTATCCAAATAGTCTTTTATTCATATCAGAAATTTTGGATGAAGTGCAGTTTTTCTTAATCCCAAAATCAATACTTTAAAACACCAGTCCACTTAGAAATTACAGTATACACTCTATGTAATATACTTAATGTTCTACGCTATATTTTAGGAGTGATTTTCTGAACTGCAACCTTATTGATTACAGCAGGCACATTTTCCTGTTTCAGAAATCAGCAGCGGTCGCAGAAAATATTCAAAGCCTCACAGCCCATGGATCTTAATGCTGTTCGTACGAAATTACTTGGGTTTGGGATGCAGCTCTTAGATGGTATTGATCCAAATCCTGATAATTTTGTGTGTGCTGGAATTATACACACAAGAACCCAGGCAGTAGGTTGCCTTCTGCGATTAGAACCTAATAAACAAGCACAGGTAATTCTACTTTCAGAAACATACGAATACTGATACTTTGACTTGGGATCGAGATGAAAAAATACACTATTTTCAGAGAAATTTAAATATTTTTGAAAAGGCCATGTATGTTGAAAGCAAGTTTTAAGATAAGGAAAAATGTGTCTCAATCCTATCACTTATGCTCAGTGTTGCTTGTTCAGATATATAGTCGCTAGCAAATACAATGTTGACAAGATATTTTACACTGTGAATGTCAGTAATTTTCATATACATGGTTTTTGTTGGTTGGGGGGTGGGAAAATTGCACTTGACAGGGTCAGGTGTGCCATAGAGCAAAGTAGGTGTTCTTTTTTTCAATCCACCAGAATGGTCGCTGTATTGTGAGAACAATATTAACTTTGCTGATGAAGTTTAATACAGTAACCAGTACAGAATCTGCCAAAAAATGCATACATTGACCGACATAGATGCAGTGACTGCTCATTGTTTCAAAATATTTTGAGCATCTAAATGAACTATGTACTTGACTGAAGACAGTACTACATGTGTGATTAGTATTTAAATATAAGACAAACACGTAACACAGTAGACCCTTCTAAAGTAAGAACAAATTAGAAACTAAAAACTTCACTTATCTTAGTAATGTTGCATGTTCTTGAACAAGCTAACCCTGGGTTTCAAGCTGTCTCCTACTCATTCTCAAAGCTATAGCTTTCTCTATCACGTTGGAGACAACTTGAAACCCAGGGTTAGCTTGTTCAAGGAGAACATGCAACATTACTAAGATAAGTGAAGTTTTTAGTTTCTAATTTGTTCTTACTTTAGAATCTTGTTGCTTCACTGTTAATAGCTTCAATTTTCCTTATTTAACAGTAGACCCTTGTTAATTTGAAGTCGGATAAACTAAAAACTCAGTTAACCTGTATTAGCTGTTCGGTCCCTGCCGAATTACATGGAAAGATCTACCACTTAACCCTAATTTTGGATAATTCATACAATGAACTAAATTTGGTCCTCACATTACATATTCCATACATTATTCTTCCTCTAAATTGAATGTGCATGTATCTTGTGCGGTGCACTATGATATTTTCTGTCAAACGTTTGACATTATTTTCTCAATACATATGTACTGTACTGTAATTTCTCAACAATGGCTCGATTGCTTACTTGATGCTGATGTGCTACTTCCACAGTGTAAGATGCAATAGTGGGGAAAGAGATGGGTTGATCAGCAGATTGTACAAGGTGCACAATTTGCAAAAATTAAAAGAGCTTTCTGTCTCTGCTTATGAACAGTGAATGTTCATTATTTTTCTTAGGTTTTCTGGTGTAGGCCACACCATGTAGGTGGTTGTTGCCAATGTTTCGCAGATCAGTCTCTGCTTGTGAACAGTGAATGTTATTTTTCTTAGGTTTTCTGGTGTAGGCCACACCATGTAGGTGGTTGTTGCTGACAGTTTGCAGATCATGTGGCCTGCTTTTTCTTGGGCTATGTGTGAAGAAAATCAACTGTATATCCTAGTTTATACTTTTTATATTTATAAAATTGTTTTTCTTCACACATTGTCCAAGAAGAAGCAGGTCATATGACCTGCAAAACATCGGCATCCAACACCTATATAAAGTGGCCTACACCAGAAAACCTAAGAAAAATAATGGATATTGGCAGTGGAAGCTTTCATAAACAGTGAATATTTTTGCTCTGTCACTGAAATATGTCACAGAAACAGAATTATACTCATGTTTTTTCTTAGAGGTCATAAAATAGAGCACTCTCATTCATTGATACCCATAACAAGAGAAGAATTGAACTCGGTTGTCTTTTACTGTTTTAGGTAATACGGCACTACATGCATATTGTTACAGGACCTCATTAATTCAAACTTACTTCAACTGAATTTATATTTTTCTGTCCCTTTAAATTCATTAAACAAGGATCTACTGTAAATAGTTTTTGTTTCTTGAAATGTGTATGTATTTTTTTAGTGGACTCCACATTTCAAGTATTTCTTGTATTTCATGTAAATCAATAACAGCAACCAGTACTAACTTGTTTAAATTTAAATAAAATAATAAAAGAGAACAAGTCCTTTAACTTAAATTTATTATACACCTAATATAAAATCCATATAGGTTCATTACTTTATAATTATTAGGTACAAAAGTGTTCAGATGCTTACCAAAGCATTCATTGAGAATAAATAAAAGTAAATTAAAGTTTAAGGAAATGCAGTAATACAAAGTAAATCATTTTATTTAAATATGTAATATATGAAACTAACAACTTAACTATCTTACTTTCATTTAAACACTCAATAAAAGGGAGTAAAATTTACATACTATGTTGGTAATGATATTGTACTGAAGTTGTGAAGGTCTGATAGCAAAGGAACAAAAATAACCAAAGCCATCTGAAGCAAGTATGTGGTCATTAAAAAAAGGCTAAGCTAAGTTGAGGCAAAGGAAAGTGCTTAAGGAAGAAAGTGAAAATAGGAAAAAGAAAATGTGAATTAGACATAGTATTCAATAAAGGTTGCCTTAATCGTTCTACAGAGTCCGGCAGAATGGCTAGTAGGATAAAAACAGAACAGAACTTTGAAGCGGATTGACAAATTTATTGAAACACTGAAAACACAGATATATGCCATTTTATCACAAAATATGGCATTACTTGGTTTTGAATGACACCTCATCCGGCATGTTTACTATCTCCAGCTCAGGTGGTAAGCATTCAAGGAAGCATGAGGGTAAGGTTCGTCTGGCAACTTTATCTTGTTCTATTGGTTCCTGTACAACCTGTAATTTGTATCTATCGAAGTGCAGGTCATCATGGATGATGTGCCTCAGTGAACAATCGGACATTCCTAGTGCTAAGGCATATCTCGCAGCAGAACACCTAGTACTTTGGATGAGTGTGTCACAGGCCTCCTCTACTCGCTTTGGGATCCGCTGTGTCTTTGGACATCTTGAGTTTTTCTTCTTTGCACCAGATGTAGCAGTCTGAAATTGTTGCACCTGCTGTACATTTACCCAATGATCTGGGACTTTCTGAAGCCATCCCAACCCGAAAGGGCGATGAAAGAATGATAATTAAAAGTGGCAGTCCTTCCTCAATACAGCATGCAAACTAATTTTGTGCATGCACAAGCAGCAACGCTGTACTACGTGACTCAAATCAGGCTCTTTATTCTACTGGATCCTGTATTTGTGAATTGTAATGCAATTAGTGTGGTAAATTTCCGTTTTTCTGCTGAAATAAGGATATATGCATCAAAATGGTATTATAGTTTTGCTTCTGTTCTTTCCTTTTATATATTGTGACAAAAACACAAAGTCCAATCCAGTTACTTTTCTATCACTTTGCCTTCTAAACTTTTACCACAAATTCTTCTCATTGTTAGCACAGTGTACAGACTTTTGGGCAATCACAACTCATAACTGTTCTCATAACCTTACCTGTCTTTGTTCACTTCCTCTTTCTCATACCCTAATTATGTTACAATCACTCGAGACGCTTGTTGAATGTTCTTAACCTCTTGAGCGATGGCCATTTAAAACGTCTGCGAGCCGAGAACTGCTACCCAATATCCAGCGTAGGGCATTTAAAGTGTTTGGTATATACACAGCTGTATTTTGTGTACATATTAAGTTATTTTAATGAAACAAAAACTGGTATAAAACTCGTTATATGCAGTATACATGTACGTCATCAGCAATGTTGAGTTGCATTTACAAAATGTTGAAATGGCACTATTTTGTTTCACTGTGGTGAAAAGTTTACTTTGCTCTGTCGAACGCATCTAATATAAGTTCTCTGAAAGAAACAGTAGTCGACCCATTGTATGTGTGGCTTATGCGTCAGCATAATGTGAAATAGAGACCACGCATACACTAGTGCTTTGAGTCATCAGAATATAGCATGTTTGCAACTTTGCTTACATGTGTTTCGTAACTTAGTAGACTCCGTTTCTTTCTTTGTTGAAATACATACGTATACTTTGCTACTTGTAGCTGAAGGGAAAAGTGGTATAAAAAGATATTTTTGCACCAACTGGATATAACCATATACAATTGTTTGGTAATTTGGAGAGCTCTAAACCCACACAACACAATGACCTACCTGGACGTCCGACTATCAATAGTTCGCAGCCTAATTGAATAATACCACGTTGGGGGTTGAAAATCCAGAACCCCTGCACCCTTCAGACTTCAAGGAAAACATTATCCTAAAAGGATACCACCAACAGCAAAGAAGTCCCGCCCATCTCAAAAGTGTTTCGTGTGCCGCAAGAAGGGAATTCGCAAATGTGGAGATGTACCCTTGTGTGTTTATCCCCGTTTTGAGGCATATCACTGCACAAGGAACATATAAAGGTAAGCCAGTAAAGTATATAGACTTGACTTAAATGTTTCATAAAGGGAAAATTAAAATAAGTTGAGTTAGATAAGGGATAAATAAGGGTTAAATGCACAAACACACAGGACGTGTATACACATCCATATCGCTCATCCGTCATTTTAAATGGACGTGATTTCACGTCCATATCGCTGAAGAGGTTAAGATGTACCAACACAACTAACACACTGACCAACTCATGTTTGTAACTCTACTCTAAAACTCATACTCACCCCTCTTGTCTTCTCTGGCTTCCTTATATACTAGGGAGGGGGCCATCACATGCTCACATGCACCTATGTGCAAAACCTCTTTGTTTCTGCCACTTTGATTGTTGACAGTCACGAACGCTCAGCAGTTGCACAAGGCACCCTGTCCTTGAGCGTCTTTGGCCGCTTACTGGCACAGCATGTGGTGTGAAATATCTTGACCCCGTCTGTCCTTTGTTGTGCACTGAGCCTTACATCACAATATATAGGATTACCTCGTAAGAGGACATTATACTCCTCACACTTAGTACATAAACTAAGGCAGGGGAAGACAACTTCGGGTTGTGTGACGTATTTAAATGAAGAGCCAGCTTGTACGTTCGTGTGACGTCAGGCGAGAGCGGTGTATTGCTATGCTGCCTAGATCAGCGGCGCTACTTGCAGGAAACTGAATGAATATGAAGAATGTTAATTGGGCATGTTTACAACTTGCCCGGGCTGTTTAGGGAGAACTCTCTTCAGCCTAGTCTGAAGGTGTTTATTTTGTTTGAGGGATCTTAACGGCGTTAGTGAGAATTTTGTTTTTATTTTGTGTTTTTGTTGACGTTGTATAGTGTGGTGTGTAGTGGTTTTGTGTTTGGGTTCAGTTCTTTGCGACCTCGTATTCATTGGATGTTAACAATGTTTCTAGCAGGTAGCAAATTGAATTGATAAATTTACAGTGCGACGATTTGCTGAAGGACAAATATAAACACAAGGAAGACTTGGCTGATTGTTATAAGAATGTTCCTCAAACCAGATTTCTGAGGTTATATGCCCTTGTTGCACGGGTATTATGTATGTTTGGTTCTACGTATGTGTGCAAACAATTCTTTTCTGTTATGAACCTTTCTAATTCAAAATCCTGAAGCATACTGTTAGATCACAATCTAATATGCAGTCTTTGGTTACAAATGTGCTGTACATTACGCCCTAACCACAGATTATACCAGATGATCGACTCTGTGTTAAAGGATGATGTCACAAATGGCGCTGATGTCGCTATGTTTCACCACGGGGCCGGTACGAACTAACAATCCGTCGGTAATGCAGTGCGCCTCTATATCGACCGAGCAGCGCTACTTCTGCCTCTCCCCACCCCTCCTTCGTCCGTATTCGTCGCCAGAATTTCTTTCGAAATCAACTCGCACACTCACGAATAGTTCACAGCACATTTCAAAATTTCACAGATTAGCGTAATGCGCATTACAAGAACTACATGGAAGCCAAATGCGGTAAACGATTCTTATCCACGTAGCTGATGTATCGCATATTACGCTAATATGTGAATACTGGAAATGTGCCGTAAACTGTTCATGAGTGTGCGAGATGCGACTTCGAAAGAAGTTCGGCAAGAAGAACCCACTTCTAAACTTGACATTTTCCCCCCTACAAGTAATAGTTGTCTTCAATTAATCATAATAGCTTTAGTAACCAGATGGATAGTGTCAGATCACAAATTGTTGAGATTATTCAATACAGTTTTATTCCCTTTCCCTCAAGAATTTCAAATAATAGCTATAGCAATTATAACTACACATTGAGTTAGTGGCAGAGGAAAGCAGGAAAGGATACCACAAGGTTATCTGTAATGCAATTTTCTTGTACACAGTGAATTAGTAATCATGTTAAAAAAAACTGTGAAAGATAACCTTAGTGACCAAGAAATGAAAAACTAAACAGATACATGTAAATTCTAAATGAAGATAATTATACAAACAACTATGTACAAAAAAACAGCACTATCTGTTTCAAACAGAAAACAAACAAGTCATAATAACGCTTATGTTTAATAAGATTTTGAAGAGCAATTACAATTTAATATATATGTTCATTACTTTCTGCACAAGTTCACAAAAGAATGTATTAAGAGAAAGATATGAAATTTGAGATTGTCTCATATGGCATTCATAATTTAACAAAACATTTAAAATTAGCACATGAGACAGTGTCACTAATCAAGCGATATGTATAACACTGTCCAAAGCAGGTGCTGCCGAAACCAATTAGGCTTCCCTGAAACAAACAACAGGAAATAGTGCAAGTAATTCATCAGTGTTTCATATAGTTCATTTCAAAACATTATCAAGTCCCTCCCATTCAAAATTTAGTTTGGTTCAATTTCCTACTCCTAGTGTGTATTCTATAGTTCTACTGACACATCTTATATCTTTTCCTATCTTGTTTGCTGGTTGGAGTTGGAATGTCGGAGTGAATCGTATTCTTTTCACAAAAGTGATCAGTTCAAAACGTATTAAAATCAAGTGTAAATTTCGGAACTTTCTAAGCCTGCTTGATACTGCACAGATTTGTTTCTCAACTGTTAGTGTGACTTGTGATTGTTGATTCATTGTGTTGTGATGGCATGTGTATGTGTCCTGGGTGTTTGAACCTGATGGGCAGCGATGTAAACATCTGTAGCATGGTGTCCTTCAGAAGGAAAGCGTGTGCTGGTCCCGTGTTGTAGATTTGCAGTGCGAAAACGAACTCGAGCTTAATTAAGAAGCCTCTGATAAAAATTACGCAATTTGTCATGCCCAATATAAAATGGGACACTAAGAACTATATCACTTAAAGTGTGTCCATAAATAAAAACTTAATTTTTCCTGTATACATCTCTAAGAGTAAAATAGCATTGTTGTAATTAAACCCCATACTACTAATGATTTGGACTAAAACAAATTGTCAAACACCTATTATACTTCACCTAATGAAATTTCAAAAAGTATATTTACATTAAATGAACATAGCCTATCGCAGTACAACGATAGGCATTCTGAATAAATCCAGCAATTAATAATTGTGAAACAGGCATATTTAAGGTATATGATTACCTATCAATTACAGTTGTATAGCTAAAATTAAGTTTCAGGACCATTTGAAAACTTTGTGTTGACATTGTGCTGCAAATATAATTTTAATGTAACACAGAACAAAATACAATTGTACCATCAACTGTATGACTTGTTGAAAGAAAACTGCTTTCACTGCTCCAATTATACTTTAACATATTTATACACATGACCCAACCAAATGAAAACATTTGGTTTTTACATGATACTATTGTTGAACACTTGAAGACCTGTGAAGCATTAAGACCAGAAGAAACTACAGTTCAAAAGTATTGGAAAGCACGAATGCTAATGGCTTCATTGCCAGATGCAAGGCACTAGAAAACAACAACAACATGATACTATTGCTTAACAATTGATGGTACAACACATTCGGTTGGCCCATCATGGATAATGTAGCATATTGACCAATACCCAATTTTCATCACAATTATTTACATTAGGGAATGCTGGGTGCCTTGATAAATAGCATCAGTATATTATTATTGTTTTAAGATCATTATATTGCCTCCTAAAACTCTAAAAAACATGCAAATAACCTTTTTCCCTACCTCGTTGGAAAGCAACACAACCTATAGTGATGGCACGTAGAGGGGAGTTGAGTCACGTATGGGAAGGTGGGGAAAGTGGTATTGCCAACATATGAAATGCAGGAACGATGTGAGCAACATGCAGGAAATGGCATGTGTTCTTTGTGAAGTGCTGATGTTGGCAACATCTGGACAGGAGAGGGAAGGGATGCAGCGTAGAGGAAGGCTCCCGTGATGCCTTGCGTGAAGTACCTGCAGATAATTTAATTTCACTGCTTCACTTTCTGCACCTTGTCTCAATAAAATGCAAGTCAAAGACATTTACAGAAATAAATTACCTAGTATGTGTGCCAATTATTATTCCTGAAGATGTATTCTTAATATTTGTACAACAAAACAATGCAATAGTATTAAAAGTGTGGGAAAATCTATTTGAAGAATTTTGGTCAATACGTTACATTATACCCTATCACTAAATACAAAATATCCAATTATTTTTAATAGATTGTTCCCTCATCCTCAGCAAATCTAATTTTGTAAATGCAAAGTTCTAGTTTCACCTGTTTACCATAAACTTGCTTCTTTATTTCACTGGAGATTTTATCACATCCTTCTTTACTGAAGTTTGTAAATTTAAATGAATTCCTTGATAAAATGACAGTATTATTTTGTACAGCTAGTAAAGAAGCTTAACCTTAGCATGTGATCCTAGTCTATTTCTTAATGCTGTACCAAGAATATTCAGATTGTGTAAGTAATCTCTCAGTGACAAAATTGAAGAAAATATAATTTACGAAAGATGTAGCAATGAGTCTGCCATTGGGTTATGAGACAGTAAAATGGAAAATGTATTAAAAGTAACTTACTTCACGTGATACATGAAGGAAATCTGTACCATAATCCTGAAGATGCACTTCTGTAGGTATTCAGCACTCCAGTGGTCCAGTTTACAACGTATACAGTTCTGAAATTCAGAGAATGCAAAAAATGAACTTACTCCAAATGCACTTTTGTTGCTCACTAGTATTAAGAACTATCTGGTTACAAACTGTTTATTATTATTATTTTCATACATAAGCAGACTAGATTCGAACTACAGTTGATTTGCAAAAAGTAATATTAGTCAGGTCCATATTGAAAATAAATGAACAAGTAATGCAGGTACATTACAAATCAGGTTATGTCATGGTTTATTTAATACATACATTATAGGTACTTACCAATGGCCTTGTGACAACAAATTTACTTTCTTCTTACTGCTCATATGCTCTTGCACGTCTTTCAAATCTTGCGGGTTTTACAAATACAAGAATATTATTTGAAGGTTTACGAGATTTACTTTCGCTCTGCTGTCGTTACGATTTCACAGAACGTTCACCACAACGATCACAGCTTTCAAATTTCGAATTAAATAAGATACAGGTAGCCAACTGTACTGTTTTATTCACATCGTACATTGACTAAAATACTGTGCAAGTTATCCAATATAATATTACGCAAAGGCCTTTATCAGTAGAAACTGACATAAATACACCAATTTGTTTTACTAAATGTGCGTTATTTTGTAAAATTATTTAGAACACAATACAGAGGTGTATAACAATTGTGTTGGCACCCTTTTAATGTTTGTCGCAGGAAGTACGATCTGTCATCTAGCGTGTGAATTTGAAAGTAAAGGTTGCATGCAGCGCTCGATATGTATGTTTCACCACGGTGACCTTGACAGAACGATGTAGAACCGGAAGTGCCTATTCCAGTCGGCACCCACTGGCCCTAACATTGACAAACTAGTTAAAGAAAAGCGAAACAGCAAATGTCGGAAAATGTCCATCTAATTGTTCTGTATAGCTCTCCTCTAGCTCAGGCAAAATAGTTCTGTTCTATTTGTGTTATAACATGACTGTTCACATAAACTAGAATTGATATATAACATAAAGCCGAAATGTAATTATTTATAATCTGTGACTTTTCCGTAATTGAAACAGTTGGCATTAAAATTATGATGTCCCGTATACCATTTCCTCTTGCCCGCTGTGACATCACACATTCAACTGCCTTTCTGTGGGAGCATGTGAGCTGAGTGAGCTGACATCACAGCTGTCTTCCCCTGAACTAAGGCTAACATATGACTAGAAATATAGTAATAAATGTACTTGCAGTAGTTGTAACAGTTTGCTTAGGAGGCTGACCAGATATACTAATCGGAGAAAGTAAGTTCATTGCTTACTTGATGGTTAGGGCTACTCATGGTAAAGAGCAGCATGATAGAGTTGAATGTATATGGTCTAAATACTTGCTACAGCAGTCATTCACAAAAAGTACAAAACATACAGTTTTCAGTAACATGACAATTATTTTTTAGAAGTTCACTGCCTCAATCCACCAATCTTGAACTTTGCATTTTCTTATCAGTATTTTTATGTTAAGCTATGAAAACAACTATAAATGCAAATACTTAGGTCACAAGCTATTTTAGCTGATGAAAAGAAACAGGAACCACTTACCATGCATTTGTAGTTGAATCAGCTGAGAATGCCACCGTGTGTTGTAGTGATACTCTACATAAAGTACTGTTCATAAGTTACAAAGTCTGTGTGTAGAGAACTAGCAGAGACTATGATGTAACTTGCACATATCTACAGTAGAACTCGAATTATCCAGATTAATTGGGCCGGATCCTATCTGAAATATCAGGTATCCGGATAATTGGATAAATCATGAGAAAAGATAATTTCTTTAAAAGAAAATTAATTTGTGTATACTGTACTATTAATTTAATGGCTACAAAACATTGTTTACTATTTCTACAGTTCTATACTTACTGATGCTCATTGCCTGTGTATATGGTAGCTACTACATATCATTTGCAGTAGGAAGGGCCCAATATGGCTTAGCTATATTCATTGCATTGGAATATTGTCTTTTAATTCTTTGCTGAGGATTAATTTAAGAATAATAAAAAATGTTCAATACTTACAATTATGTACTGTAATAACTGTCAAACAAATCCAAATAAAGTAGTTTTAAACTATTTTGTAGGAAGATTTGCATACAGTGTGTAGCAATTTATAGATAGTAAAAGTGAGTTGGTTTACTGACATTACATCAGGTTGAAAACAGGAGAAAATGAGCTCCTGATACATGTCTGTGTTTTTTAAAAAAGAGATGTAGTATCAGTAAACCGGCTCCCTTTTGCTATCTAGAAAAAAATAATCTTAGTCATACAATCACTTTCTTTTTTTTTTTTCTAATTAATTAATTAATCCCCCCTCCAAACGATCTAGATAGTTGAAGTTTGGATAATTGCAGCTCTATTGTGTGTAAAAGAACTAAGCACTGAAATCAGGACAAAAGGTAGCTGGACAGGGTTTATTCTGGGCTCCCATACAGAATTGTTTAAAAGGAAACTGTCCAGGTAAAATACTGAGCACTCTAAGTGTGAAAAAAATGTCCAATAACCTAAATCTTGCATATTTACTCTGTAAACCAGCATACAACAAACTACGACGGCTGATCAACAAAGACTGAGACTGATTTTTTTTCCGCAGATGTTTATTACTCCAATTCAATGTTTACATGATCTTTTTCAAAGAGTCCCCTCCTACTGCAATGCACTTTTTATAGCATCTCTGCCAGTCCTTGAACACGTGCTGCAGACCATTCTTTGTCAGGTCCTTGAGAATCGCCTCACTTTTCTTGAGCACTGCTTCAGAGTTCTCAAATCGAATACCCCTAAGCTTTGCCTTTAGTGATGGGATTAAAAAGAAAGTCACAGGGTGCAAGATCGGGGCTATAAGGTGGATGTGGTACACAGGTAATGTTGAATCGAGCCAGAAACTTCATGACTTGATTTGCGACATGAGGTCATGCATTTTCATGATGAAGTCGCCACCCAGTCCGAGAAAGCTCTGGTCGTTTCTTTGCAATGTGCTTCCTCAGTGTAGCCAATACTGATGTGTAGTATGCTGCAGTAACAGTAGTGTGAGGGGGAACTGCATGCTGGTAAATCATTCCATTACAGTCAAAAAATGTGATCGCCATCACTTTCCCTGCAGATGGAACAACTTTTGCCTTTTTTGGTGTTGGAGAACCTGGCGATTTCCACACTGTACTGGCTTGTTTTCCTTCAGGATCATAATGATGCAGCCATGACTCATCACTGGTGATAATCAATTTAAAAAATGCATTCCCTCCATCAGCAAAGAGACGCAGCACCTCACAGCTTGTCTCCATTTGCACAGCCTTTTGTTCGGGAGTCAACAGACGTGGCACCCAACGAGCACAAACTCGGGTCATATGGAGATGGTCGTGCATAATTGTATACACACTGCCGTATGAAATTCTCAACACCTCACTGAGGTTATGTAATGTTATACGTTGATCCTCTCGGACAATCACAGCAGCTGTGTTGATGTTGACTTAAGTCACAGCAGAAGCTGAAACACCAGGCCCACCTTGGTTAACACTGACAAGTCGGCCTTCTTTGAAGTCCTTGAACCACCTAAACACTGTTGCACGAGGTAGTGCATCTTCACTGTACGCTTGCTTCAGCTTTTCATAAGTTTCAGTGGCTGTATGGTTTAAATGAAAACAGAATTTGATTGCGCTGAACTGTTCCTCTCGTGTCACCTCCATTGTCTGGTATGCGAAATGCACGTAGGGTCTACAAAATAAACCATTACTACCAACCTACCAATACGAGAGTGCTGCCACCTACCGACATTATACATAAAAGCCCGCTCTTTTCAAATATTTATGTTACAGATACGAAACTATCACGGAAGCTACAGGAAAAAATCATTGTCTTTGTTGATCAGCCCTTGTAGTAGAACCTGACCAGAGAGCTCTGAAATTGGAAGTCAGCAGATTTAGTTATGCTTTGGGTCATAACTTGCATAAGAAAGCAAGTTTTTGCTAACTGATAATCAACAAAGAAAACCTTTAAAAATGACCACATATAATCACAGTATTTGAGAGGTAGAATTGGAACTGAAAAATTCAATGCCACAGCTGGGATAAATAATTGTTGGCATAAATAATAATCATAATTCTCCTCATTCAACAATTCATCTAGGTAATGTAGTCATGTAGGTCTAGGTTACTCCACACATATTTCTTTTGATTAGTTATACATTTCTTTTCCTTTGCAATTACATAATTTTGTATATTATCAAATTGTGCCCCTGTGATTGAATAAAATATGTTTGTATTTTCTCTTTAATATCTTCAAATTTCATTGTTGGCTTACGCACAATGACTAATTGCTTTCTTCCATGAACTACACTTTATGTTAAGTATTTCTGTTGTTAAATTTTTATTCTTATTAATGTCCGTAGTTTAGTTGACGTACGAGGTCCACTATTTATATTTTGGGCCTAGGCTACACTGCTGTAGGTGCCATCTGGCATTTCCACTGGAAAGTTCAACATTTTTTACTATAGTCTACTTCAGATATTTTATTGTAAGAGCATTATTTGTTTTTTACAGTGACTTAAAAATGGCATCAGTGCAGAAATGGAATTAACTTGTGAAAATGTTAATGTGATGATTTATTACAATTTTTCACATGGATTATTCATCAATACAAGAATACATTGATCCACTTACTTCGACATTTGACGAGTTCCATCCTTTGCCACTGAAACCCTGGTTTAGCAAGTTTAATCGTGGTTGCCATTCCCTCAGTGAAATTCGTAAAGGTCATCCAATATCCTCTCCCAGGGGCCTACTATGGTAGGTATGGGTTTGGCACACCCGGGGTCACGAACCACACTCGTTTGGATTTCTCTAAGGGGTAAATGGCCAATCGGCCAATCATCTTTGGTCCACATTTGTGTTTGGCCTCCTAGCATATACCTCACTGAACACAGTCTGATGGATACCTTTCATGCAGGTTGTTGGTGGATGGGGTGATGCAAGGAGTGAGTGGATAACCATGTAATTTCCAGCCCCTGGTTGTTGAGCAAGACTTGTGTTTGTATCTGCTGATAAAGGTCAGTCTCGGGGAGAGGCCATTGCATGAGCTGATGCACTCCTAAAGGCGATTGGGTCCCTCTGTCTATACACTGGTAGCTGTGACCCTAGGATGAGAGCATACCATCGGAGACATTTGCAATGGTGGAGGATTAAGTCGCCATGTTGCACACAAAACCGCCCAGTAAAAACAAATTTAGTGTAAAGGAAGTAGTTGAGTCTTGTAGTCCTCACTACTTAGTGATAGCTAGAACTAAGGAAGGTAAGAAGTTTTTATTGATAAGCCCATTTACTATTCAAAAGCGTTTGGATAAGATGGCTGGTTCAGTAAAGTCGTGCACTAGATCTCGCAATGGCATGCTCCTGGTTAAAGCACATTCAGCCACCCAGACAGCTAAAATACTGAAAGTCAATATGCTAGCAAGTTAACTGATATGTGTTGAGATGCACAGGACGTTGAACTCCTCGCACGATGTGATAAACACCCGCACATTGGATGCATTAACCAATGAGAAGATTCAAGAAAATCTTACAGAGCAAGGCATTACTAACATTTATCAGGTTCAGTGCAAAGAAGGAGGTGAATTACAGCCAACTTGTATCCTGACAAACACATTGTCCACCGTCCTACCCTTCCTAAAGCCTGCCTGGAATTCTGATGTGTTATTCTCTTTCTCAATCCAATCTTGTAACCTTTTTGCCGGAAGCCCGGTATAAATTTTTCCTAATATTGATAGTAGACATACACCTCTATATTTAGGATTATTAATATTCCCCTTACATTTGTAGATTGGTACTACAATACTGGTCCTCCATGTTTCTGGCACCTTTTCTCTCCTGAAAATATAATTTGACACTTTCTTCAACAATTCCTTTCCATTCACATCCTCACTCCAAATTTTCCACCATTCCCCTGGTATCCCATCTGTTCCACATGCCTTATTACTCTTTAAATTCTTATCTCCCACAATTCCTGGTCAGTAATTTCTACATCAAGAACTTCCACTAGCCTCCTCTGTGGTCTACTCCTTATCCAATTACGTATATTCCACCTTATTGCAAACCAGTAATTCCTTAAAATACCCACACCAAGTATGAACTGCAATATTATTTTTAATGGCTCTACTTTTATACATTTTTCTTAATTTCCCAAATTTTCTGATTGTCCTGTAAATTTACTACTTCCCTTAGTCTATTCCTAATCTTCTGTCCCCAATCCTCTCTTGTAAATTTTAGTAAACACCTATATGCCTACCTCTCTAACAAAAAATTTTCTTTTGACTCCTGATCCTTTTCCTGCCTCCATCTTTTTAGTTCACGCTCTACTCTTTCTTGCTATTACACATTCCTTGTCATACCATCCCTCCCGACCCTTCCTAACCTTTTCTTGTATTTTCATTTCCTTTTCTGCATTTTTTACTGTACTTATAATTTTCTCAGTTATTCTTTCCATTACTCCTTTATTGAAATTATTTCCTATTGTATTCCATTCTAAATTATGCCTGAATAATTGTTCATTTTCCTTTCTCCACCTATATAAGAATTTTTTTGCCTGTTAGTCTGCTGAGCCAACTTCCTCTCACTATCCCTATTAAACCTTGCCCACAGTAGGAAATGAATGCTGGTCAGCCCCATATTCATTATTTCAAAATCAATAAATATATCCTATGTATTCCTTGAGGACAACCATTTGAGGACTGTCACACTTTGTCCATTTTTATTCACAAATGTATTCTCTCTTAGGCCCAATTGTATAAATATCGTTGACCACCAATCAGATTTAATCACAGTCAAAATGTGAACTGCAATAAGAGTCAAAATCGCATTGTATAAAATGAATCTAAGGTTATAGTGTCTCGGGTAAATTTTGAACTTAGGTAGTAAAATAATGTTTGGCAGTGTTGTAAAACAGCTGAAAATCGCTGCTTCTGGGCAGCAGCACTCGCTTGTTTTTCAGCTTTGGATACATTAGACAGGGTGCAGCACGATAAGAAAATGGCTGATATTAAAGTGGAGAGATGCAAATTTTACTCACAAGTAGAAAAATATGTTGATGGGTATTATAATCAAAAGCTACAAGCATGTTGTAAAATAAAAAAAAAAAAAAAAAACTGACGCAGTTTCTATGTCGCAGAAAGAAGCTGCATGGAAGGAGATTGCAATAGATTTTAATTCCAGAATTACAAACAGACCCAGTCGCATGTGGAAATCATTAAAATTATGTTATGAAAACTTAAATGAAGAAGGCAATTGCCACCTTGCAACAATATTTAAACATCTGAGCTTTGCATCACAGATCACTTGTATGTTTAAAGAAAACCAGCCATGTCTATTTCTATGTATTTCGGCGTTATTGCCCCCAGGAGAGGTTATGGGTATATGGGAGCAATATATAGCACCCAAGATTCCAGGAAAGTGACTTGCATTATAAAAGTCACGTTTATTGCATCTTGCCTCATTTGCTGTAATGGGCATTAAACTGCTGTTTAAGTCCAGCAGTTAAACTGGATGTATGGTGAATTGCTCGGCAACACGTTACAACATCCACCTTAATTAAATCACCAATGACCTTTGGAAGGTTCCTGTGGCAAAGAACCTTAAAGTTAACAGTATCATGAGCATTGGCGACAAAGGCTTGCTCCTTCTTGTTGGCTGAAGAAGGGAGTCCTGCAATCTCCATTCCAAATTTTCCACAGAGTCTTTGTTCAACTGGAACCGGAGTCCAAATTTTCCACAGAGTCCTTGTTCAACTGGAACCGGAGTTTGAAATTCTGGTCGCTCAAATTCCTCAGAGGGTTGCCTCTCTCCTGGAAAGTGCGAGGAGCACGCTGACATTTGATATACGGGTCATCTGTTGAGATATCTGAATAATCCGACATCTGAGAAATAAAGTAACACACACAATTAGAGGTTATGCATAATCACATCTGCAAGTGATTATAGATTAAGTAGTGGTAGGATAAACTTTTAACAAATTCCAGCTAACTTTTAAGTTTATTAATGAAGATATGTCTGACTGAAATTAAAAGCAATTCTGAATTGCAGACTAATACAGAAGTAACAAATTCATCTGCTAATTTGCAACATGTACAAAAGATTCTGTGCCGGAATGCCTCGACAAGGTTAAGTGAAAACTAACCAAAAGAAGTTGTACAACTCACATTTTACATTATTTTGTAAATGTTACTTACCTTTGGTCTGCTATGAAATGAAAATTTAGACACAACTCAGTTCTTCTGCTACACTTTTGTTTCAAAACTACGTGAGTTGATCTCCGCTGCAAAACCTTGAACTTAGAAATTTCTCCAGTCAAAACTTGATCACGATCAGAGGACGTGATCGCTGGTCTACGTTTATACAAACAAAATTCTGGAGTTCAACTTGACCACGGTTAATTTTTCCCTCAGATCCAAGTTCAAGTGCTTTATACAATCGGGCTTTAGAGAATCCTCCCCGTCACACCATTACACATTAACAGATTTTCTTCACAAAAATCTATTAGCCTAAAACCCTTTTTATTACATATCTTTACTGTTCCTCTTCACTATCTCCATCTTTTCTTCCAACTCCCCAGCGTGTAGAATGTGAATTAGCTCTTCCCCACATCTAGCATTAGAGTCTCCCATAATAATAACCTCAAAATTCAAATGTTTGTTGCTCAACTCATCTGTATCCTTACTTAGCGTATTAAACTAAGATTGATTATAAAAATCTGAACCACATGGTGGATTATATACAACCCCTATTACTGTTACATTTCTTTCTCATAGAAACCCCTGTATCTCTAACCACACTATATAGATATCACTCCTCTCATTATCTATTTTAACCCTAAACCCCTTTTCCTTCCTTATAAATACCTCTGTTCCACTTGATGCTCTACCTTTAACTTGCCCTTTCATTGCCAAGCTTCTGTAATAGCCAAAGCCACTTAACTCTTAAGTCCACATTTTTCCACACCCATGTATATACTACCGCAATGATGTCAGCAAAACTTGCAAGTTTTGCATTTTCTACATTTGCTAATTTCCCCCCATAAACCCTCTATATTTCAGCACAGCAGACCTAAGGCTTTATCCTATACTGATCCTTTCCTTTCAGATCTAAAAGACTCCAGTTTGGCTCTACTTCTTGTAACCCATTTTGGCCCAACTTCTCCATCATGTTGTCTCTCTTCTATTTCCAATACACTGCCACCTGGAGTTGACACTACACTCAATCCCTGGCTTCTCCATACATGTGTTGCTGCAGTTGTACCTTTAATCAAACTCGCTGCATCTTTGCACAACTGTGTGGGCGGCATCATCCTCGTAGACATTACCATCTGAACCATATTCTCACTATGATGTACTTGGCTCCTCTCTTCTCTGTTCTTCCATACGTCACTAGATCTCTCCCTCTGACTCAGCCTTTTTTCTTTCCACCTATCCATCCTCTTAAAAAGGTCTTTTTTTCCTGTTCCTTTGCTTTTCTGATTTCCACTAAAAGTTTATTTCTTTATTCCCTTTCTTTCCATAGTCTTGCTCTATGAAAATTCTGGTTCCCTTTTATTTAGATATATTTCTCTACACCATCCATTTGAAATTCACTGTTGCAAAAGATTTTTGGTCCTCCTCCCAATCTGGAAGAAATGTATGATCTCCCAACCAAATAGATCCAAACCTAACTTCTCTTTTAAGATATCTTCAACCTGCTGTCCCACTCTTTCTCCCCCTTCTTCCTTGCAGTCAAACATAATTAATTTCTCCTCTGACCAGCTTGTTCCATCTTTCCAAATATAACACTTGTCTGTCTTTCCGCAAACTTTGCCCTGATGTTTCTTCAACCATCTTGATTATATTTTTTTATTTCTTCCATATTACTCTTTACCCTATTCATTATTCTTTCCTCCATATTTTTTAACTTGCACCATGTCCTCTGCTAAAGCTTTTAACATTACCATTATTTCCACCATTTCCGGTCCCAGATTCATTTCAGTTCCATTATATGGAATAAAGCTATGGGGAAATTCAAGTTATAGTAATCCAATTTTTAAATTACCAAAGAGAGCGTTAAGAATCATAGTGGACAGTTCTCCTAGAGAAAACTTTATAGTATTTTAAGCAACTAAACATACTCACCTTTCCAAGCCTCTATATAAAAGAAATGTTAGTTCATGTTAAAAGTAGGGTAACAGTATTGAACAAAGATATACATGCCCATAACACCCGGAACAAGTATAAACTTCATATAAAGGCACATAGAACTAAACTTTTTCAGAAATCATTTAAATACAGTGGCATAAAATTTTTTAACAGACTACCTGAACATTTAAAGAGTATTGAATCAGAAATTATGTTTAAAAAGGAAATTCACAAATTCCTAAATCACAACCAGTTCTACTCAGTGGAAGAATATGAGTTATAGAGATATTGTAAAATTAGGATGAATTGTACTATTGTATATTGTATAAGAATTGCGTATTAATTATAGTGTGCTATGTATGATATATCCCATGTCATGTAAAATGATCAGTGGATAAATAAATAAACACACTATCACCAGAAAAAACCAGTATCCTATTAAATCACGATCTCCATTTGAATGACTTTTTGTCACAATCTTCTTGCAATTAAATAGCCCGATTTGACCTCAATAGACTTCTATTGGAATGCCCATCCTCACAGAGCTCATGTAAACACGTCTTACTCCTACTGCCGCTCTCATGCAATTCTCATAAATCCTGTTAGTTGTAGGCACTTCAATCCAGGTTTCTTCTTGTACCACATTTCATAGGCAGAAGATTCTTGATATACTAGAAGGTCCTATTCAGTTTAAGATACATGTTGCAGTATTTATCGTTTCTGTCCAAAATGACAGGAATGTTTCTATGTACATGCATTATAGATCTAGCAGTTTCAACAATAGTTTGATTTTCTCTCACTAGAACCATTCTGCTGGGAGTATATGGCTGAGTATAAGGTGATGAGCAAGGATCATGTTCGCTATTTGTTTTCAAATTCTCCTCCATTATCACTTAGATGCTTAATTGTGTCCAGCAGGCTTTGATTTAGCTATAGCCCAACTTAGCTTATTGACAACTTCTGACTTTCCTGTAATAAAATAGGCAGTGTGGAATTAGAGGAAAACTTGAAAAGTACAAAATAAAATAACTTGATTCAGACTTCTGGAGTGGGTCACAAGCATTTGTGTGAATTAGCTCTCCCAGTGTAGTGCTTTCTTCCTAGTGCCAAAAGGAAGTTGGTGAACCTTGCCATATATGCATCCTTCACAGCCCTGAATTTATCTCGGCTTCAGTATTCAGATCTTTCTTCATTACTGTTATCACATGTCTTGTGTTTTGTTGTCCAAATCTCTCATGGCACAATAGAAGTAAATTTTCTCTGCTATCTACATTCACTTCACAGGTAAGGAGGGTTTGATTCTTCTCATAGCCAACTTGTATAATTCTCCAAAACATTCTTAAGTGCACACCAATTTTATATCTTGACCAATTTTGAAACTGTGTTCTGCTGGTGTAGATATGAATGCACTTTAAGGATGTTTATCCTTGGCTGCAAGAACTGAAAATAAATTCTTTTGAAATTTTGTTGCATACCACATGTACTAAGGAATGAGAGCCATTTTCTTTCTACTACTACTACAACGTATATACAGACAGAGCCAATGAACTAAGAACTCGTGGTGTGTTTTTTCACCGGGCATATGGGCACATGATTCCATGCTACTGCAATCAAGTTCATATGACTGACTTGACATTGCTTTACTCTGGCTCTGTAGTATTTTCTGTATTTAGTCATAAAGTATATTATGGCTTAGTATGTATTTAACTGTGCAGTCAGTATCAAGATGAACATCTTTGATTCAAGATGAACATCTGGGCAAATCAAAAAGGAACTTACACTTTTAAGTTATGGCCATTTATTAAACCATATACACATAGGCAAGACGGTTATGGCAATATGCAATGTAAGTTCACTTTTCTACATAGTCCCCAAGAGACTAAACATTTATCGGATCTGGCAACCATCTTTTCGATTCTGGATGCATAGAGATCACCTCCTCGTCCTTTCGGAACGTCATCCACCAAGATCCTTTTTCACCGTACCGAATACATGGTAATTGCATGGCGCTAAATCTGAACTGTATGGAGGATGTTATCTTACCTCCCACTTGAATCGCTGTGGCAGTTCCAACCTTTGGCGGGCTATGTGAGGTATTGTGATGACATATTGCATGCTCACAATATACAGCAGTGATTTCACAATGAATGTCTCTGCGATTGAGCCATTTAGCCATAGAAATCTGATGGTTGCATGCACCTCCAATTTGGAATGAACATCCAGTTTGTGCCATTGAGCCAGGCCCATTCTGCACACACAACATGATGGGATACCACACCACCCCAACTATCAGACATGTCAGCAGTTATTGTAGCTTGCTACACATTGGCCATGGTCGTGACACACAGCATGCTCTCACGGCGAGTGAGTGTAACTTACTTTTTGATTTGCCCTTGTACATTTTCTTAGTACCACACTTCATGGCAATATTAACAAACAACACCATGAATAGTGGTTGCTATGGTCAAAGGATCACTTTTGATTCTATAAAAGCATCTTTATAACAAATAACTCTGTCTCACTCTCTCCTTATATGTTGGGTACCTTTAGTTTACACTTACATTATGTAAATTTCTTTTCTTTCGTATATATTTTCTAAATAGTTCAATGTAAATTTAAACAGTTGTAGTTATAAACATTTGTTCATTATAGTTGGTCTCAAATGATAACCTCTGAAGCTGAAGGATAAATGAATATTATTGTTGTTGTTATTATTATTATTATTATTATTATTATTATTATTATTATTATTATTATTATTATTATTATTATTATTATTATTATTATTATTATTATTATTATTATTATTATTGTTGTTGTTGTTGTTGTTGTTGTTGTTGTTGTTGTTGTTCCAAATATCAACAAATGTAGTCAATCTAGAAACATGGTAAGTTAATGACTAATTACAAATTTAAAAAAATGAGCATATCGTAAATCAGCTATTAATAGCCAGTGTAGTTCTTTGTTCTAAATGAATTTTGTATAGGGGTAAACCATAAGAGATGGCTAAAAATATGCGCATGTGTGCACATGCTCAAGTAATTTGTAGAGGAGAAATAATAACTGGTAGAGAAGATCATGTGAATTTAGTGTATGATTTTTTTATAAGGATTGATTACCAAACCCATTAAATTATATTACTATTCATACATTTTCTTATTTTAGCAGTGCTCTGAATAGTATGTTGCTCTTTACTGTTTCAGATGTACAGATTAACTGTTCGTTCAAGCAAAGAAAGCGTGTCTCAAGAGGTGTGTGAGCTACTAGCAGACCAGTTCTAGTCTGTGTTATAAACATTGATGAATGAATCAGTCAGTGGAATTGCTGTAAATTGTGTGTAATCCTTATACCCATTCCCAGAGTTGTTCCATTTTCCTGACTTGTTCCAGAAACATTCAGGTAAAATGAATGTTAAATGATGTTAACATGGCAGGCAGCAAATTGTCTGAGGCAAAAAGTTGATATTAATAATAAACTACGTGTAAAAAGTGTTTGGAAAACAAGAAAATATATATGGCTGCTCAAATGGAATTTAGTAATTTGTTGTTCAACATCAGCAGTTTGTTTTGTCCTGTGATGGAATCTTTGTGTAGATTTTATCCTTGGTAATTTGACTGCATGAATCATAGGGAAAGATGCTTACATGAAAATAACAAAATACCATTTGAGTAGCAAGGTGACAGAATTATTGATTTGTCAAAAATGTCATGCCATAATTGCTGGAATGAAACCAGCAAAGTCTTTGTGTAAAAAGAAATAGGGTAAAATGAAATAGGGTAAAAAGGAATACAAATTCTTTACTAGTTTTTAAATTTGATTAATGTAAGACTTATATACCTTATAAATATATTTTTTTTATTCCAGCATTAAGTTTATGGTACAGTGAAAGTAAGCATGTTAATTTAAGGTTCACATTGATTTTGCATTCATGAATGCAAAACATTTCAGAATTACATGTGTCAGTCATGGTATTACAAGAAGTGATTCACCAGGGTATCATTTGTTGTTCATGAAGTAAATCTACTTTGTACAGAGTCTGCTAGTGATTGAAGCCAAGCAATGTTATTTTTCCTCTCAAGAAAAGTTTAAAAGAATATTAGGTGAGAAGTTGTACATATTTATATATTGATATTTGCATATAGCAGGAGAATTTTATTTTGTTTTTGCATTATTCTACACTGAAGTGCTTTTTTGTTTTTAATTCCTCTTTCTTTCACTTTTTTTTTCTTGTTAGTATGAATGTTTGGGCTGTGTTTTGCTTATTAGCTAAAGTCACTGTGCTACATGCTGTAGAAAATGTAAATTATGTATAAGAAGTGTAAACCATGAAATGAATTTGGACACATTAAAGAAACAATGCTATTACCAGGTTTTCTCCCCTCAGTAAAATTGTAGCAGATTACTAATTTAAACTAAACTTATCACATTTCACTATTGTAAAAAGGTATTAAATGTTTACCTTTCCATGAGAGAGTTTTCCTTTTCTTTTTAAGGATGTAATAATTTCTTATGCATTTACCAGGTGCAGCTCTTTTGAGCAATTTTGCTGAAATATTATGTAGCTTTTTATCTAATCGGTCTGTTAATAGCATTGATTCATGCCTATTGATGCATAATTTCACTGTTTATATCTAAATATATTCTCTCCCATGTTAAATTTTTATATATACAAACATTTGGTACGAGAAATATATTTTGCAACCCAAATGCCAATTGAAATTGTTTTTTCATGTTCTATCTATGCTATAGATAAGATTTAAATTAAATTTGATGAAATCGTTCTTAGCATGTTATTGTTTTTATTGGCAAAATGTATATTTACTGTTATAGATTGTGATGTCATAATGGCTTTCTAGACAGTTCAGAAGTCTATTCAGAAAAGTAGAATCTCAAGTTTTTTGGAGGTTTTTACACATGACCGATTCCATGAAAGCTAAGAGTTCTTTTGATTTTAAGTGTGAGTTTATGCTGTTGTCAAAACATATGACAGAATTAGTGAAAAGTCATGTAAAATGTACATTATCCTGCACAATTTGTATTTTTTTTATGTGTTTCCAAAGACGTTTTTTTATTATAATTTGTAAAAATTCTGTTTGGTGCATGAGTGGTAGTTACCACTATAGATATTTGATTTATAAATGTTGCTTACAATTACATTGTATAGAATATTTAATGTTTCCTTAAAAGAAGGGCAAGTTCTTTCTTGAGACCAATGTAGTAAATTTTAAATAGTAATTAATTCTAGCTATGCAGCATGATGAGAAAGATAGAGACAATAATATATTAAAACTTGAGTTACAACAGATCTTGTGTTTGATCCATCCACAGCCAGCAGTATTACAACACCATAGCATTTATCACAGTGTTTTGGGTGAATTGGTGTTCCCAAAATGTACATTATAGCTGTATCTTCAAGTTCCCTTATCCTCTCTGTGTATTACTTTCCTCTTCCAGAATAACTATCCTCGTAACAATTAAGGCACAGATATTTATCAATAATGTATTGAGGAGTAATAACAGTATTTTTCATGGAAACTGTTGTTTAATTTCATTAAACAAATTGCAGCAGCACCCTAATTAATCCATAAAATGTCCGAGGCTAAAATAAAGGTCGTGTCACCTTATGTAGACCTCCATTTATGCGTGTCTTAGAATAGTTTTGTATTTACATAGTTCATCAAAGTGTATCATTTGGAATAATTTACAATTATAGAAAATGTTGAATTTGTTGTATCAGGTGGCTGCTTTTTCTTCTTTTCTTACCGGAATACAAGACATTTCAGCAAAATCCAAACGGTATTCAGTTTAATTTTCCTGCTATATTTTCGTACTGCTTAGAAAGGCAAAGATGGGTGCAGAACAAGTATAACTTCAATTAATTATTTTGTTGTTTAACGGCACTGACAATTGCCAGAAGCATATCAGCATCGCCAGTGTGTCGGAATTTTGTCCTGCAGGAGCGCTCTTACCTGCCAGTAAATTTGACATGTTGTTAGCTAATGCTGGATTTCTGACAATGAAGTCATTAATCCTCTTGCTCTCCAATATTTTTCACTGATGATATTGAAAAGAGCAATAGCAGTAATAGTAACCGCTTTTTAGAGAGCACCATATTTTTATGTTTTGGCGGTCACATCGCTCTCTCACAACCCCCAGAATGTCTGGAGGACCACACCTGTCGTTGGTTTACGGGTCTCACCGACCTGACCGGGAGAATTATCAAAATAAATTCACCGACCATATCCTCTGATCACCAATCAGAGGACATATTACATGCCATGACAGGTCAGCATGTTAGGGGTTAAGTTTTTATAGAGAAATGGAGAGGTTGGAAAAATAAAGACTCCCTAGCCCTCGGGAACCCTAATAGCATCGGGGTCGGAAGAGAACAAGATATGACCAAGGTAAGGTCAGTTAGAAAAGTTACAGTGAGGAGCAAAACACCAGTAAGTGGAAGTAATGTTCTGCTCAGCTTGGGTACCTTGTGGTCGCTATTCACATATCCCCTAGACGGAGACCCCTGAGTAAGTAAATTTGACATGGAGTTGTTGTTTTTAAGCACACTGAAAAACCATTGGTCTGGGCTAGATTCGAACTTGCGACCTTGGGATCAGCAGGCCCGCATCTGACCAACTGAGCCACCCAGACTGACAGTACAACTTGAAGTAAGTTATTGTGATTGGGTGTGGAATATACTTGAAATGTAGTGTTGGTGGATATTCTATATTTTTCTTCATATGAATTGGAAACAAAGTTGGTAATGTTGCAGAATACAGACTTCTTGATGCACAATACTGCTAAACCATGGCAAGTGAACATGAAAAAATACACTACTGGACAAAGAGTTTGGCAACTACAAATGAGAGAGGAACACGGTAATGGAACAGAAGCTTGATCTAAAACTGAAACAATGGAGCAGAAGCACAAACTAAACATTGGAATAATGTAACATTAACAGAAAGTGTTAGGAAGTGAAGATTTCCTGTTTGCTCATTCCCTTTATATGTTAATTATTAATAGAAATCCTCATTTCAAATAACGTTAAAATCGCCAGTAATTTGTGACAATTATTTCCAGTGGAATCCGATGTTTAAAGCATTCCGTTTGTTAATCACCTGCCATATGTAACTCTAGAAACTTGGTATTTGTTTCATAAACGTACATTATGAAATATATTCCAATTTAAGGTTTTCTACATACTGTACAACTGCATGAGCTTATGATTTCCTAGTTATTTCAGGGTTTACAGTTTATGCCTCTGAAATGCAACTTTGTATTCCTTTTATAAACGTATATTTACAAAATATTCCCATCTAAGGTTATTTACCTACTGCACATTGCATGAACTTATGATTTCATGGTTATTTCAGTTTATGGATTTAATTTGTTTCATTGTAATGTTAAAGGAACCTCATTTATTCTGTAATTATGGTGCTCTGTTACATTTGGGAGATCTTTTGGATTGAATTGAGGTATGTACAAGTAAAATGCCACTATCAAATGGAAACTGTCACACGGAGTGCTTCCCACCATTTTGGTCATCTGTGTGCACATATTGCCGGGAGTTAACCTTCATTCAATTTTATAGGCATTGTCAACTACACATTTCCAACGTTGTTTAACTTGTGTTACTACTGCTAGCTTCTTTCATTCCTCATGCAGTGGGGCCCTGCATTACGCAGCCCCTAAGCCTATATTCGGCAACATTACCACAAAGTTTTGACTATGTAAAATGTAATCACTTTTGAAAAATTAAATTCCATAGTCGGATTTAAACCATGAAACTTTGGAATTTCTGTGCTCATATGTTTCTACTGAGCTACTTTGACTTTCATCATCAGATTTACAATAAGTTCTTGTCAAATTTTTATATATTCTCAGGCAAGCCAATTTGAACCCTATGATCTCAAAGATGGCATATTAATGTGCATCTGCAGATGTCTATTTAAAATTAAACTGACATTACAACTAAGAATACCATAATACTCGTCTTGACTCGCCACCCCTCCCAACATGGCAACCTTCGTTGGCTGGAGAAGAGTTTGCTGCTACCCTGCTTTCATCACATAGGAATTGATTCATATCTAATTTTAGCCAATCAGAGACATCGGAATATCTTCCCCACATGGAGTAAATCACATGCTAGGAGTTGATTCCACTTTACTGCTGTAAACATTTTAGTTGTAATGTCAGTCTAATTTTGTTGTTAGCTAATGCTGAATTTCTGACAATGAAGTCATTAATCCTCTTACTCTCCAATATTTTTCACTGATGGATGGGGTGCTAGAAGTGGCTGGGCATATTTAAAGGTGGCCTTGGTCCAATTCCTCTTGCAGATCACATAGAGGACAGAGTGGTGAAGAAGATATCCCAATTCTGTTTAAATGTTTTGCCAGACAATCATGTCCTGTAATCAACCTGAAGGTTGCAACTGCCATTTTTCAAGGATTCTCAGGAATTACTGTTTGAATGTTTGGTAGTTCCCATCTTTTATTTTTTCATTTTTCATAGTAATATTTTGCAATAATGTTTTTGAATTCAGAGTTGACTAATCTTTTAGCTGCATGGTAGATTAACTACAGATTTCTGTACACTGCCGGTACCCTTTTTTGCAAGAAAATCAACTTTCTCATTACCACTCAGTCCACAGTGAACTGGTATCCATTGGAAGACTAGGTGTTTTTGAAGTGCTGTTAGATGGGTAAGGATTTTCCAACATTCTATAATTGTTTGGTTTTTAGGTGACAACTTGGAAGTAATTGCTATAATTGCCGCCCTGGAATCTGAGAGAATAACTGCTTGATGAAAATGTGAAATTCTATACAAAAGATTTTGTAGGGCCATTCAAATTGCTTCAATTTCTCCATCAAAGTTTGTAGTTCCATAACTTAAAGATTTGTAGTAGGAAAAGAGGTGACATGTGACTCCAGCCCCTGCTACATCTCAGTTTGATATCAATGATCCATCAGTATAAATATGGAGCCATTCATGTTCTGGAAATCTAGTATGGATTGTCTCTAATGCCAATAATTTGAGAACACTAGTTGGAGTGTCACTTTTCTTAACTTCTTCTGTCAGGTGTAAATAATATGTGATGTCTAATGTTTGTGTCGGATTGACTTTAGATATGAAGTTTTCCTTTGAATTAGGAAGGTATGCATTCTTCTTGATGTCTTGAATTTTGGAAAGAAAGCTCTCCTGAGTCTTTAGTGTCAGTCTAATTTTAAAATGGACTATACCATGTACAAGACTTCTTTTTGACTGCTATACTCTAAATGTTATAACTTGTCACTTTTCCTACTGTCCTTATCTACAGAGGGAGAGGAAAGCCAGTATTAACTTCCGGTTCTAAATGACCATCCTCTCATCACCCGGAAAGTTTTCTTATCCAAACCAGTTGCCTGTTTGAACTGTTTCATAGCAAAAGTAGCAGTGGAGATTTGCAGCTATTTTAGTTTCTCTGCAGTAAAAGAAGCAGCTTCAGCAAACGATTCTGCCACTCAGTGAAGTAAATAACAGGCTAGACATATTCATCTTGGTCTCATCCTTCACATTGGGTATCTTCGGGATAAACTAGTTTTTCCTTTCCGATAATGTGACCTCTCACCCATAATTTAAGTTGTCAACATCACCAGGAGGGTCAATTGTATGACCACATGAGACGTCTTTGCTGTCCTAGAGGGATTGTAAGGTTGTGCATACATAACAGTACACTAAGTAATTCCCTTTATTAATGAATCTTGGCTTTCTTGACTCCTAAATGGCAATCTCTGAATCCCCAAATGGTAAACAACATCCACTAATCGCCCTACTATTTGCCTGTTTTTTGACACAGTTTCATTGTGCCTGAAGGTTTCCAATCTATGTCCCTCCAAAACAGCATGGTCTATTCTGCATCATCCTAGGTATGAAATTTTTCTGCAGAGTTAATATGACTCAGATGCTGTGTGTTTCTTGGCTTCTTTTCAAAATTTTTCACTGTATTCACACCAGTTTTGTGCCAAGAATCTTCACCCTTACCACCAAACATCAAGCAAAAGTAATACAAAGGCTCTTGTCCTTTTCCTTCGCTGGTTCCACACAACCACTGGTATTTATCATACCAGCTTTTTTGAAAGTTACACACAAATTTACTGTCCTGCTGCGATGAAGTTAAATCAGGTCGTTTCTGCAAATCTTTTACCCTTAACTTTTGCTCTAATGTGAGTGATGAAATGCTGGTATTAAGTAAATATTGAGGTACATGGAGGTCAGGACTGTTAGCTATAAATTCAGAAGACATCCTGGGAGGCACAAAACATACACACACATTTAATAGTCACTCCTGGTTCTTACTGATACTGGTCACTAAAATGACTAAAAGCCACAAAAGCACAGAGTACAGTGTCTTTCTCATAGAAGGGAATTTCTCTTCTTGGCGTTCATTGCCTAAGCTGGTGCCAAAACAGCTATTTGCTTTTGGACATCATGTTAACAAATTATTATGCTATTTAGAGCTTTTAAATAATTGCTATTTATACAGTAGTGTATTGTTAATTCAGAATTTCTCCTCATATATCTCAATTCAATTTAAATTAATCCCCATAAATGCACTTGTAAGGTAACCAGTAAGAGCGCTAGTCCCTTGGCTCCAAAACATTCCATACCACAACAGCCAATCACAGCCAAAGGAGATGGAGGCTCGATTGTTTACTGGGTGGAGAAATCTGGCTATACAGAAACATTGAAATTCACAAACTGCTGTCACATGCTCTAAGCATGGCACAATATACAGATCGGTGAACGTCTACCACAAGCAGTCTGGTACCGCATCTCTGTAGCAGAGTCATGCAAATGCTGGAATAGATCAAACTTCCTAAGTGGGAAATACAAATGCCTGCTTAATTCAAAGGTTAAATAAATTTTCTTTTACAGAGTTTCTAGGGTAGATGCTGCCTAACCTGTCTTCCCTGAGGTTTTGCCCCTGCCGCCACTGGGTTATCTTGCTGTTTGGAAGGGATTTCTGTTCCACCTAATTTGTTGACCAATACCTATGGATGACAGAGACAACTAGAGGGGATGAGATTCTTCTTTCTTCAGAACGAGTGCCAAGACCAGGGTTGCCAACTCGTACGATAATTATACAGGTGTATGATAATTTGAATGCATGATAGTTCGATACCGGCGAAATATCACCTTCACTGGTTTGTCATGCCAGCAAAATGAAACAAATTACAAATAGTGATAGCAACACCACTTTTACTCTCATGGCCTGTCTCCACCCCTCTAAGGGAACCCTTTTCAACCCTACTATTACTTCTACCGTTTATCCTCTTGTTGCCAGTGTGCTCAGATCTGACAATCTCAATGAAGAAGGCACTGTTCAGAAAATTGGTGGTCAATGGAGAGAAATCTTGGAATAAATGATATTCCGTGTGAAACAAAGAACATGCCTGAACCTGGCAGTTTCTGGAATGCTGTTAAACACATGTGTCACCTTGTTGGAAATACTGATTTCAAATAACTAGCAGCCTTTGCATTATCAGTGATTTTGTTGCCCCATAGAAGCGCTTCTTGTCAAAGAGTTTTTTCTAAACTGGGCTTAATAAAAACCAAAGTTAGAAACAGATAGGCGCTAGATATGGTAAATGGACTTATTCTATCGTCTCAGATTATGAAAGAATGTGATAGATCCGAAAATCTGCAAGTCACAGAGAAGATGTTAAGGTTTATCTCAACAAATTTGTATAATGCTGCAACAGTTTACAGGAAGATGAACTTTCAGACATGGGCATCGCCAAGGGGGAGGGCCCCTCCTTGGAGGTTGGGGAACTAATGTGCAGCCAATTACTGGCTATTAATCTACTGTTTTAATTTTGATGTAAAGAACAATTTTTATTTAACACAAAGTAATACAGTTATCTGCAACAAATATAAATTTTGACAGTAAAATAATGATTTAATATTATCTGATTGCAAACTTCCAACATGTGCCCCCTCCCCCTGGAAAAAAGTCTGCCGACACTCATGCTTTCAGATGAACAGTGCGAGAAACACAAGTGCTAAAGCTGTAATACTGGTTGAGGTCATCAGTCTTATAAGTGGATGTAATAAACATCATTACTATTACATTTTCATAAGTGTTATACTGATATTTTAATTGTTGTAGCACTTGGTTTATGATGTGCGATAATTTTGAATCCAAATCTATAATTTTGAGTGGCTGGTACAATAATTTTACTTTTAAATGTTGGCAACCCTGGCCAAGACAAAAGACAGGAAACATAGGCTTAGTTAATGTTAAGAACTGTGTTGGTTGAAGATGGAACAAAGTATGATATGGTATTGGTGTATATTTGGGGTCTTTTTATAATTATTATTTATTTATGCCAATAAGCTTACTGCTGGTGTATTTAAACACAAGCCATGTGTAGGTAAAGTTTAAGAGGTGGAATCAGGACTGAAAAATTCAATGCCATAGCCAGGATTTGAACCATGGATCTTCCGCTTATCGAGTGGCTGCTTTGACTACTACACCAGCAGTAAGCTTGTTCGCATAAATAAATAATAATTACCATCTAAAGGTTACTTAAACATAAAGTACATAAAGCACTTACAATTGTAAGTCGCCCTTGGGGTATTTATCTCTTATGTGAGATTCCCTTGTGGTCTAACTGGGGAAAAAGAGCGAATCAGCTGGGGAATTTAATGTCGTGCTGGCAAGTTGGCCATGGTAGCTTGGTGGTTAAAGCAGCCGCTCGATAAGTAGAAGATCTGTGGTTCAAGTCCCAGCTATGGCATTGAATTTTTTAGTCCTGATTCCATCTCTTAGTCTTTTTATGTGCTGCTGCATATTATTTTATTCATTCTACTAATGTTACATAGCTTGAAAATGACCAACGGAACTTACTTCTGTGCAAGTACCTTCATGTAATTACCAAAAAAGGAAAAAAAATTGTGGGTTTGTTTACTTCTGTAGGTTCATGAAAGTACTTTTGTTATACAGAAATTTGATCTATATAGGACAGCATCCAGATATTTTGACTCTTAACGCATATGAGCATTTAATCTTTGGACAAGATACTGGAATACGTTACAGATGATTTGGGGTGGGTATCCAAATGTGAGACTTGGGTACCACCAGAAGAAAAGTCGCATTGCAGCAAGGAAAAGTAAATAACTAGAATTACTTTAACTACATAAGCTCATATTAGCTATTCATCTAAACATCTATTTGTCTGTTTTCCAAAAAAGAGATGTTCAAAGGTTTTTCCTGATAATGAAAGGTACTGCAGATTTTGGAATTTATATTTATTCTGAAATATGCTGCTATTGATAGAAGGGGCTGACATTGTTGGATGAGCTTGTAGTATGGTTCTAATGAAACACCTTAATTCACCGTAATAAATACATTCGCATCAGATTTAGAACTTTACCTGCCGTGTTCATTTTAATACCTGCAATGCAAACTGGCTGCAAAAAAATGTTTCATTTGAAGAGCTCCATTCGAAACAATGTGCACATGTGTCAGCAAATTTGGTCTCACAAATTTCCTTGCCTGCCAGCAGTGTCTGTCCTGGTCATGACCACTTCCAGAGGGCTACATTTAAAATTATGCAAAAAAATGGTGATGTGGCTATAATGTACTCTTGAGAAGGGGCTCTAAACTAGAAGTTTTGCAGAGCCTATTAGTGCTGATGCAGTTTCAGAACATCTGATGATGGTATTCATAGTCATTCTTGCTACGGATCAACTTGCTACTTCCGGTGGAATTATATATAATGAATCATCAGTTTTCTTATTTATAAACTGATACTTGCAATGATCCAGGGATGAAATGTCATGGTCCAGTGCAAATTTTGGGCTACCTCAGAGGGGTAGATTTAAAACATTTTTGCAAAATGGATGACAATAAAGCGATGGATGTGTTTGCTCTATGTAGTTGAACAAAAGCTTATCTACCAAGTTAGACATTATTGGAAAGTATGGTGACCTAAACTTCAGGTTTAGTAAAGCAAACACCAGAAGGCTGATATTACTGATTTGTCCTAACTTATATGAGAAGGATGATAATCGAGGCTTGAGTGTCTCAATCGATACACAGATTATAGAACTCTGGTAATATACAAGAGGATGGTATCAAGACAACACTGCTGACCTGCATATTAGTCAGACATCAGTAAGCTGCATTATAACTGATTTCTTGGGTGTCGCTAGACTTGCACATCATTACTAAGTCTTCCCAGTGAGCAGACAGGGATTATAACTGCCTGAAAGTTTTACAAATATCTGGATTTTGTCAGGTAACTATTTCTGTATAAATTGTATAACACTGGGTAGTCGGAAGCTTTCACGTCCGGAGTTAGAATTAAGGCTAGAGATTTCTTCTGGGCTTAAAAGCCCGGAAGAAATCTCTAGCCTTAATAGTATAACACTGTTTAATAATTTACTTTAAGATCCAGGGCGACACATTTTAATAAACAGCAAAAATTGCTTTTTAAATTCAGCTTCATTTTAAATTTAAATAAACCTTTCACCAAGTTAAAAGTCTTATTGAAGTGATTAAATTTCCATTAAACTGTGTAACAGATGGATAATGATGTTGCCAAAAGAAAGGGGGGGGGGGGGTTGTTGATAGTTCAGAATCATTCACATGGTCATACTGAACTACAGGTGGTGATTATTTACATTAACTACCATTTCCATGTATTTTGGACCTTACACAAAAATGATTTCAGTTTATTGCTACTTCTATTAAATATTTTTTTTCTTAAAGACACTATGAATTATCATGACCATATCAGTGCAACTGTGTGCCAGAGTTTTGTCCTACTACTGTGCTACTGTCTTTTACATGACTAAATCTACTTAAATGGGGCTGTTGCTTTCAAACACACTTAAAAACCATCAGTCAGGACAGGGTTTGAACCTGCATCCTTGGGATCAATAGGCCAGCAGTTAACTGAGCCACCCAGACAGAAGGATATACTATAGATCAGTAGGAACAGTAGGAATTTATACAGGCATACATATATTGTAATGAATTCCCACAAACTGTCATCTTAAGTTCCTCTGGGAAGTCATTTTATTGGAGTTTCCTAAATGATCGGTTATAGTTTGCTTTTTAGTCTTGCTTAGCTTTTTCATGGTCTTTAGCCTTTACTAGCAATGCAAATAATGTGAATTTTGATTTGTGGATGCATGAGGTACAAATTTATAACAGAGAGGGCAAATATATGCCACATTAACAAGTGGATTGCTTTCATGCAGTTACATTTTCTGTTGAAGTAACAAATGTTTACTCCAAATAAAACATGAGAGCACAAAAACTGTTATCGGAAATTAATGGAATTGTGGATTTGTATCTTGAAGTAATATTTGAGGCATTCTCTGGAACAACTTAACTAAAATATATTGAAATAAAGATAGAGGAAACTGTTGTACAGCCATGGAAAAAGAGATTGAGTGCAGTAAATGTTATAAGTGTTGCTTCGGCCTCACGGAAGTACATGAAGTAACCAGAGCATGGTACACACATGGCGCGTGAACTATGCTCCAAAGCAGGCTTGTGCACAGCGAAATATCACACAGTTTATTACTTCATAATATAAAATAGCAACCAGAGTAACATCAAAAGAACCGTTCTTTGCCAACATACACAGAAATGCTCATGAAATATGTAAGCCAAACCCTGAGGGTTGAACGGTCTGTTAGAGTTCTCTATAAATGGGAAGAGGTTCAAGTCCACAAACCCAGGTAAGTCTGTGTGGAATAAGTTGGCAGAAAGAGATAGCGATATTGATTGGAAATGACCTGAGTCTGCTCCCTTGAGTACAATGAAGAACCCTCATTAAGGGAATAGCTTTTCTGGTCAAAATCGTTCTTGTTGTCAAATCTCTTCCACTGTGATACCTCTCACTCAGTATTGCCTAGTTAGCAGGAGAGGATCGTCATAACACTGCATGTGAGCGAGAGGGTGAGTACTATTTTCTCTTTCTATATGCTGGCTGCTAACTTATTCCACACAGAATATAGTTTTTTACTTCTTTTTTTATTTTTATTTCATATTAACACCTTTTATATCTACATTATATATATATATATATACATTCTATAAATCAATGTTGACTCGAAGAGAGATCCATCTTCATTCTCAGTAGATACCTACATATGGATGTCCAGTACTCTCTGGTGGCCGAATAACCTTGTGAAACCAGGGTGAGAACAGCAGAGCATTTATCAACGGCCCCTGACATTGCTAAAGTATGAATGAATACGTCACTGTAGGCTACATTGTGATTCGGGGCCTCTTTCGGTGATGAATGGAACTAAACATAACTGTGTGACTGATACAGAAAGAAACACAATGATAGAAGAATCGAGCTTGTCACCAGTATCTAATACTCAATTCATAGCTAATATTGCATAAAATCTATATTAGTTTAAATTAAAAATATAAAGTAGAAAATGAAATAGAAGAAACAAAATAAAGGGGAAAAAAAAGGTATATTCTGTTGCCGAGGTTTGAACATAAGTTCAGCAGTTCTCAAAGTGCATGTGTTACCGCTGAGCTGTATTTGCTTGGGGCTTTAAACCTCTACTGACACATTCATATATACGCTGTAACACAGGCCACGTTATTTTATAGTAACATGACTAATTTATCATATTCAGGGTACTTCATGTCTTATGAAACATGTCATTGGTTGTTTTGATTGATTGGATATCACTGCTCCTCCTATATGTATAACTGCCAATGTAAATAGTATCAGGCAGAAACATGTTTGTGTTTGTTAACAAATTGGCTAACAAAGAATGGGACGTATGATGATAGTTGTCGCACCATCCCTCTTTCTTTATCAGGAACCAATACAAATGCAAACACGATTCAAGAGACAGCCTATATATGTGTTCGACAGATGAAAAAATATGCCGTTGAGGCTGTTAGCTTGGTTTAACTGCATATTGGAAGTACCAACCAGTGTAAACTGCGCTGCGATACGAAGTGGGACTTAGAAATTGAGTGTGCTCAATCATTTTTTCCATGGCTGTGCATGGACAAAAGTTCACCCAAATATAAATTAAGAACTGTGGTATCAGAACATATGATGTGATAGGTAATGTGTAAGACTTGCTGACCAATTTGAAATGATGATATAGCACCAAACTTTTTTTCATAGATCACATATAACATATTTTACTACTAAACAGTTTTTTAAATTAAAAGTAGAGTTCTCAGACATTAATGTAAGAAAAACTATCTTAATATTCAACAAACCTATTTACTTTGCAAAATAATATATTTTAAAGTTGTTCTTTAAATTATTTTATATAATAATAAACAAAACACACAACATCCTGCTACAAACTATTGGTAACAATATCATCCATAATAGTGTTAATATGTCATTTAAAATAAATGCATTTTTCAGTTAAATAAATAAAGAGCACACAATGATTTCCTCTCAAATGATCTTCAATAGTCTGCATGGTTATGGATAATAATTTTTCTGTTTCACTTTTCAAGTGTTCATTTTTTTTCACAGATGCATAATCTTTCTACAATCATCTTTAGCATTTGTGCATTTTCTTCTCGTAGGAACTTGAATAGTGCAAATATATTGTTCTTCTTTGCATCTGTAATCCTAGAATACATCTTCAACATCATTTCAGTCTTCAGCATTGGCAATTTACATCCTCTGTTTTTTTAGTTGATAAGAAATGAATGTTCCTGCATAAGAGGAAAAGACTGAAAATAAGTCTCTGTTGTAATACAAAATAACATTGTATTCCAAATTGTGTGTTTTCTTTGGGTTTCATGTAGTATAGCACTGAATGAATCAGTAATCGCCATCCATACTGTGTGATGTCTGTTGTTTGTAAGAAGTTTGCCCTTCCTGCATAAGCCAAGTACATGTGTGAGGGTTTCAGTCTTGTTGCACACACAGCAATGGTTTACTCGGCCTCTACCTGGAACTCTGTGAACTGAAAACACATTGCAATTCATCTTGATGGCATTGGTCCATTGTGATGAAGAGAGACTTCCTTTGTAGAAAGCTACGAGTTGGATTTGGCCATTCAGAAAAGAGAGCAACTCCTAATCCTTCTGTGGAAGCTGTATCCATTTCTTGTATTCTTCATGACACAGCGTTTCTCTGAGCCTTTTCGCCTTCAAATGCGTTTCATTTGAAAGGCCAAGATTTTCTAGGCTTTCAGTCATCTCTTCAGAAAGGTTTCTTGTACAGTGTAGAAGCTCATTTGATACCTTGCTAAGACAGGTACAAATATTAATGTAATGCAAATATGCCTCCCAAGAAACATTCATCACACCAAGGCCTCTAAATTTTCTTGCTGTATATAACATTGCATTGATGCTGTCTGCTGGTATACCAATAATTCCTTTAACTGCACTTTTAGCAATTTTGTCAGTGTCAGTAATAAGTCCCTTTTTAAGTGTAAGCAAAGGGACAAACTGAAGTGGTTATACAATAGATGGCCAAATAAGTTGGTTAAGGATATTTAATTTTTGGTCTGGCTATAGGAGGGGAGATTGTACCAGTTTGGATATACTATTATTTAAGTTTGTTGTGATTTTTTAGTGTCTAATATAATTTCGTCATTGAAAGTGACGCCAAGATATTTAATTGTCTCATTTGTATCTACTGACCTTATAAAAATTCCTTCCATTCTCGTGAGTATAGTATTTTGTTCTCCTTTTTCTACGTATGTTATGTTTGATTTATCACCATTAAGCAAGAGACCAATTTGGGATAAGCAATGGTTAGCTAGATCAATCATACACACTACAGATTTTTTATTTTTGGAAACAATTGCAATATCATCTGCAAATTTGAAGAATACATTTTTTAAATTTTCAACAAGATTGTGGTCAAAGGATGAAGCAATTTCTTTGTCACCAGCATCTTTGAAAACTAAGTTAATTACCTTATTAAAGAGTAACGGTGATAAGGGATAACCTTGAGGTACTGCTCAGAGAATATTTATTTCTTTATTACGATTTGCAGAATCAGTTTCAATAGTTATAGTTTTCTTTCAACAGGTTTAGAATCAGAATTGTTAAACATTGTGGTATTGATATAGAATCTAAAGTGTGTTGAATGTGATTGACATACGATACTATCAAATGCTTTTGATACATCAAGAAAGGATATGCAGCAATCTTTATGGTTTGTTTTAGCATCCTGCAAACAGCTGTTAATGAGGGATGTGTTATTAAACGCAGCCAGGCATTGGAATGAAACCTCTTTGTAGCTCAGATAATTCAACAAAAGTTTTAAGCTTTATTTCTAATGCTCGCTCAATAATAATTCTTTGTACCACTGAGAATGTCCTTGATGTCCACCAATTTCTTAGAACATTAGGATCTCCAGACTTATAAATTAAAACTGTTCTGCTTTTTTGAAAACTTCTAGGAACATAACTCCATAGTAGCATTATATTAGTTATTGTACTAAAAATTTTGGCACAATTAGTTCCTTAATAACTTTCAGCAGAACTCCATCAGGACCTGGTGTGGTATCTATATTCATCATTTTCAACGCTTCTACAATATCATTTTCTGTAATTATAAAGCTACTCCCTTGCAACTATAAAATGTCTGTTTGGGGGTAATCATTCAGAATGGCATTGTTTTAAACTCCAAAAGTCTTGGAAAAATGTAGGTACATATCATCTATAGGTATATTGCATGTCTTATTTTCAGAAAGGGATGTTATAGCCTGAACAGCTTTCTTCCTTCTAAAATAATAATAATGTTCAGTGGCTTCATAGCGATACTGATTTCTCCTTTGCTCCCTTTGTCTTTTAGCTAATCATTGGAGGTTTTTACTTTGTAAAAATCTATCTTCCTAATATTATCTTTCCATTGTTTTCTTGCCTTAAAACATTTTACTGCAGGGTGTTCTGGACCCTTACACAATGAGGCAGCTTTTTTAAAAAATGATAAGAATTCTGAAATCAAAGTTGTCTGTGCATTTTGCTTCTCCTGAAATTAAGGAACATTTTTATTCCATATGTCTGTCATTCGGATTAGACCCTGTAGTAGTTTTATTAATCATTGAGATAATCATTACAGTTTCAACTTTATCACAATGATCGACTAGAGTTTTCCTACATCAGGATGTGCAGGAGTTATATGTGTATCAAGACAAATAAAATATTTTCCACAGTGAGGACAAGCCGTATTCTGATCCTTATCTTTGCTATATTTCACTTCTTCAGTTTCAGAAGAACCAAGAGAGAAGGTATCATTTATAGTGTTCTTGGAAATTAAATGAGAATCTGAAGCAACAGCTAATTTGTAAGAGTGAGGATGAATGTTTGTGGAGCAGACTTTTTTCTGGAGCATTCTGGTTCTTCTGCCACTTGTATTTTAATTTGTGAGCAATTATTTGTTGTATTCTGATAGAAAGTGTCAGTGTACTTTACTCATGTGAATTGTGACCAACTTAAATGATTTACCACAGATGCTACATATTTGTTTTTTTTTTAAAGGAAAATCATTAGCACAATTATTATTTCCATTATTGGTTAAATCATTTTCATCGATGTGCTCATCTTGTGAGGAAATATGACTGAGCTAAGTGCATATTCATTTCTCTACTAGTAAATTTCTTATTACATAACTGACATTCAACTAAAGGAAGTAAAATACCTGATGTTGAGGTAGGCAGTTCTTTGTAAATAGTAGCAGTAGAAGCCATTACTAGACTGCTCGCAAAAGTTAAAGGCATGTGAACGCTGGCTAATGTTCAAGCAGAGCGCTGTTGCCAAGCATTGCGTGTGTACCAGCAAAGGTTCTGTACATAAGAGCGTGTACCCATTCGGCAGCGCTGGTAGGAGGGGCAAGCTTGGGATTTGCTGGAGTCTGCAGTACGGCCCGCCTCCATATGCCTTTAACTTTTGTGAAGATTATAGTTGTAAATATCACTAAATTCCATCCAAAAATCATAAAATAAAACTTCAGTACTATGTTAAGATTGCTTTTTTGGTTATATCATAAAAGTAAGGTTAGAAAATGTATTGTTAACATAAATATCACCATTTCGAAACAATCACAATTTATATGTTTCAATAAATTGTAATTAATTGTTCCTGGATATAAAAATCTTCTTACTAATATTCCTACAAACTAGTATCTTCTAAACTTAAGTGAACAGGAAATATGCATATATATCACCAAGTAATGAGTAATCTTTATTTTATTTATTAAATCAAATTAATACATATTTGAATATGACAGACATTCAGCCCAGGCTCTTAGCCTGTCATATCCACCCAACAAAATTTCTTATCATTTTGCTTCTCTATTGCTATTTAACCTTTATAACTAACACAAAATTTTTAATTCTGTTCTCTTTGTACAGACCAACTGCATTTTTTCTTAACTCTACTTAAAAATTGACCTAAGTTCCTGACCTCCTTTCTAAAAATCCTCTTAAATGCTGTTATCCTATCTCCCTTCTCCCTTTTCTGCCCTAGAAATTCTTTCCTCCATACATCCGTTCCTTGGCACTCAAAGACTATGTGCGAGGGATAGTCATGATCGTTAAGGCAACACGTAGTGCACTGGCCATGCACTCAAAGCCTGAGGTTGTGAGTTCGAGTCTCGGCAACCGCAGTCAAATGTGCCTGTGGTAAAGGACGGAGAGGGCCCACGTAAAATAATCGGTGTGATGCTGTTATCCTATTTCCCTTCTCCCTTTTCTACCCTAGAAATTCTTTCCTCCATACATCCGTTCCTTGGCACTCAAAGACTATGTGCTCCAGGTCTTCCTTCCCCCCGCAAATAGGACACAGACTCTGAGGGATACCCTTTCTTAGTCCTCTCAACCTCCAAACACCAGTTCTTAGCCATGCTATTGCCTCCCTTTGTTCTTTGTTTACCTTATCAACATATGTTTCCCTTTCCCATGTTTCCTTCATTGATTTGTAATCTACCAGGGACCTTTTTTCCATTATACCACCAAACAGTTTTTGGATTTCTATGTCTTCAAACCTCTTTCTTATTATTTTCCAAAATTTGTTATGATTATTCTCCCCTCTCCTCCAGTAGTCCCCCATCCCATTTACTTCTAAGTTCTTTCGAATACTACTTGTCCATCCAGATTCCCTAAGACTCTTTTCCTGGTATTCTACACACTGCCTTAACAAGTTATTTTTATCCAAATTCAAAATTCTGTACCAATATTTTAGAGCTCTTTCTATAATCATGCCCTTTCTCGACACCCTTCCCATCTCCATCTGCGTTACCTCTCTTGCCACTGCACTTGGAAGACCCAACACTTCCCTGCAAAGCATCCTATGAACTATATCTATGGTTTCCTCCCCCTCATTTAATCCCCATATTTCAATACCATAGAGCATTTTTGGCTCCACCACCATATAAATTTTTTCTAACCATTTGACTCTGTACTTACAACTTCTTATTGCTGACATAGCTCCTTTCCCCTTTGTCAGAGCTAATTTCTTGTTTTCCCCACCCCCTACTCCCATCTAATTTTACTCCTAAATAGATACATTCTCGTACTACTTTATACTCCTTATTCCCCTTTTTCCACTTTTCATGTTTACTCAATTTTGCTCCCTCCTTAAATACCATTATTTGTGTTTTCTCCTGATTAACAGTTAGGTTCCATTCATTGCAGTATTTATCTACCTCCTGCAACGCTTACTTCAGACCATTTACTGTAATTGATCCTACTAAAGTAATAAGTATAATTACTACATAATTCCTTATTACAGTATCATGAAAATCAGATGCCTTGTTGTGGCTGACTGAATTTTTTATAATGATGTAAGGTCTTATTACAATGGAAGTATAGTGTCATGAATGAAAGCCAAGTTACTCCTGAGAAATTGCGCCCTTTAAGTAAAAATAGCAGACATTTAACAGAAACTTTGACAACAACCAAGCTCAAGGAGAGAGCAAACAGGAAGGTAAATCATGCAGCAAATGCTGCTAGTGTATGCAGTAAAATGTGCTCTAATTTTAAACCAAATTACAACTAAATTTAGAAATGTGTTGTTTTATAACAGTTGTAGAAGAGAACAAACATCATGGTGCATACAGCAAAGTAATTAAAAGATTCTAATATACACTATAAGACAAAATAAATGAACTTCTGCCAGAGAGGAAGTTCAATTCAGAAAATATGGAAGCATTCATCAATGCTGTGTTCACAATACACTATTTAATACCAACCTGTATTCATTTCAAAGCTATGCGATAAGTAGATGATGCCATTCAATTTGGTTGTATGCATGGTAGCTGCGCAACGAAACACATGCATCTTTAATTGGAACAAACAGGGATCTTGGTGTAATGTTTTTTTATTATTTAAATTTTAATGCGTTAAATATACGGTAATACTGTATGTTTTACATGCATAATATATGTTACTTGCAAGGTATTCATGCATAAAAGCAAACAAATTACTCTTTTTGTTTTCAAAATAAAAGTAAGAATTCTAAAATCATAAACTAAACCAAATACTTCATTGCCCTTGGAGTTCTACATAGAATGTTGGCAATCATACTCTCTTTTTATTATTTATTTATGCCAACAAACTTACTGTTGGTGTTTTTAAACACACAAGCCGTGTGGTTTGACAATAGCTCAGTGGTAGAGCATCCGCCCGGTAAGCGGAAGGTCTGTGGTTCAAATCCCAGTTGTGGCATTGAATTTTTAAGTTCCAGTTCTACCTTTCATACTCTCTTTTACTATGGTTGAGTGCACACATAAAGACAAAGCTACAAGATCTCTCTATATGTTAGTGAACATTGCTGGCTACTCTCTCTTATTCTGCAACAGTGACGTGCAATACCTTTTGAGTTGAGGTATGCTCCACAGTTTTACAAATCTACATTAAGTATAGGTACTTAAATGACCATGCAGATTATGCAATATTTCATGCACATTACTTTAAATTTTAACATGTGATAGCAAATCAATCGTACCTGATTCACATGAAAGTAAACTCCATTCTCCACTCCTTGCAGCAGAACTCCTCAATAGCATCACCATGGAATGCAGAACAATTTTGTAATTCTTGTAAGTTTGGCTTTTCAATGGATGTTAAAGCCAGACTGTTCAGTCTTTCTTGTCGCTGATCTTTGGAAAGATTTAACCCTTTTAAGGGACAAAAATCATCTTACAGCCAAAGCAGAAGTACTTGATATTGTCTAAACTATTAAAGCCAATTTATACAATTCAAGAAATGCTATGCGTAAGTGACTTGATTTAAGGTCTTCTACCAGCTCATGAGGGAATTTACCTTTAAACTCTCCCATTGATTACACCACTGCCAGTTAATTTTTAAGACAGATTGCCTACATAAAAAATTATGTTTTTCTTTCAGGCTTTCAAGCGTAGCAGAAGGGAAATTTTACCTTATAAGTGTCAAATTTTGTCAGATCAACTAGGTAATGAAATAAATTCCAACTATGGCGGATTTCCAAAGCAAATAATTTGAGTTATGACATAAATTATTTCAAAATACAGCCTTCTGTATTTTACATTTTACTGACATTTTCTTTTTTTCGACACCCCTTCGTCTTTAGGGTGGTTCACAGCCAATGACAACAATAACCAGAATGAGAAAGTTGAAGTACATGTGTTCAAACAGGATGCTCACAACCAACAGGAAGGTTTCCTGGGCCCTGGGAACGGGAAAGAAGACTTGGCCAAATTTTAATTTTCTGATCCATTTAAGAAAGATTTGAAACAAGAAAGAGAATGTGACTCTAACACTCAACACAATATCTTTTATCAAAATTTTAATATACAAGAACTGAACATTGCAATTAATAATCTAAAAAACAAAAAGTCTCCTGGACCAGATCACATACATCCAGAGTTCATAAAAAACCTTGGAAAAACAGCAAAACAACAACTACTTAAACTCGACAATCTATCCTGGAACACCACTATACCTGCCAAATGGCGAAAAGCAATAATTGTCCCACTCTTGAAGAAACATAAAACAGCATCAGAAATAAAAAATTATACACCAATAGCTCTTACTAGCATAATAGCAAAAGTGATGGAAAGAATGGTGTCAAATAGGTTAAATTGGTTTCTAGAATCCCAAAATTTAATTTCCCCATGTCAAGCTGGATTCAGAGAGTTCCACTCTACAAATGAACAAGTCTTACTTCTCAGTCAAGAAATCAAAGACTCCTTCAATAGAAAAGAAGATGATTTATCAGTTTTTATTGATTTTCAAAGTGCATATGATTCTATATGCAGAACAAAACTGCTAAAGAAAGTAAAAAAAAATAGGGATACAAGGTCCAATGTTTTCCTGGCTATGTCATTTCCTAACACAACGCTTTATTGCTACCAGATATGGAAGAAATATATCTAAATATAAACAAGTACACTGTGGCTTACCACAAGGTGCAGTGCTCAGCACTACACTTTTTAATATATTTATTAATGATCTGCCACAACAAATACAAGAATCAAGTGTGAAGTGTGCACTATTTGCTGATGACTTAGTAATGTGGACTTCAAAGCCAAAAAACAAAAGTACAGAACTAGAAAAAACCATGCAACAATCCTTAACCAACCTACAAAAGTGGACCAAAGAAAATTTAATGACTGTTAATACAACAAAATCAAACTACCAAATCTTTTCACTAAGAAAAAAACCACTAAAAATAAAACTAAATTTTGAGGGTCACCAATTACTAGAAACAAAGGAAGCAAAGTATTTAGGAGTTACATTTGATACCAAACTTATATGGACCAAACAAATAGGAAATGTAACACAGAGAGAAGAGAGGCGCCTTTCACTGTTAAAACGTCTAACAGGAATGAAGTGGGGATGTTCCAGAGCAACTCTTAGCACAACGTACAATGTGTGTATAAAGCCATTATTTACTTACTGCAGCGAAGTTCTTGTAACAGCAAACACAAAAAAGATTCAAATCTTTCAAAACCAAAGTCTGAGACTAAATTACAGGTGCCATCAAAACCACACCAATAGCAGCTGTGGAAATACTAACCAACCAATACCGCATTGAATATGAAATAGAAGAAGTGACTCTTATTCAACACGAAAAGTTGATCAGATTCCCATTCAATACATGGCACAAGAGAAATTTTACACATACACTAAAGACTCAGGAGAGCTTTCTTTCCAAAATTCAAGACATCAAGAAGAATGCTTACCTTCCTAATTCAAGGAAAACTTCATATCTAAAGTCAATCCGACACAAACATTAGACATCACATATTATTTACACCTGATGGAAGAAGTTAAGAAAAGTGATACTCCAACTAGTGTTCTAAAATTATTGGCATTAGAGACAATCCATACTAGATTTCCAGAACACGAATGGCTCCATATTTATAGTGATGGATCATTGATATCAAACCGAGATGGAGCAGGGGCTGGAGTCATGTGTCATCTCTTTTCCTATTACAAATCTTTAAGTTATGTAACTACAAACTTTGATGGAGAAATTGAAGCAATTCGAATGGCCCTACAAATTCTTTTGTATAGAATTTCACATTTTCGTCAAACAGTTATTCTCTCAGATTCCAGGGCGGTGATTATAGCAATTACTTCCAAGTTGTCACCAAAAAACCAAACAATTATAGAATGTTGGAAAATCCTTACCCACTTAACAGCACTTCAAAAACACCTAGTCCTCCAATGGATACCAGGTCACTGTGGATGAGTGGTAATGAGAAAGCTGATTTTCTTGCTAAAAAGGGTACCAGTAATGTGCAGAAATCTATAGTTAATCTACCATTTTATGCAGCTAAAAGATTAGTCAACTCTGAATTCAAAAAATTATTGCAAAATGTTACTATGAAAAATAAAAAAATAGAAGATGGGAACTACCAAACATTCAAACAGCAATTCCTGAGTATCCTCGAAAAACAGCAGTTGCAGCCATCAGGTTGATTACAGGACATGATTGTTTGGCAAAACATTTAAACAGAATTGGGATATCTTCTTCACCACTCTGTCCTCTATGTGATCTGCAAGAGGAAATGGACCGAGACCACCTTCAAATATGCCCAGCCACTTCTAGCACCCCATCCATCTGTGAAAAATATTGGAGAGTAAGAGGATTAATGACTTCATTGTCAGAAATCCAGCATTAGCTAACAACAAATTTTCTGATCCTGTTATTAGGCATGTTACGCTAGACTTATTTGTGTGTATAAGACTTCCCACTGTAGAAATTATTCAAGGCGGCTGTGCAGTGAAACAGCTGGTAGAGCTCTCTCTAGTAGCAAGCTAGAAAAAATATCATTGGTCAGTTAGAAACAAATGAGTTCCCAATGTGCATTATCGACCTACACTTTCTATTGATAAGCTGATTAATAGTGTATCTTGTTCTCATTTCCAGGCTGTTATGAACCAAAATATTGAGTGCCGCCTTGCTCCCTGTTACTGTTGTCATTATGGTTCCCATTTTCAGGTGGTTGTGAACCAGCCTTTAAGCCTCTTTGCTAATGACAGACCACAATACATCAAATCAATCTGTTTAATTTAGAACAAATTGTTTGGTGTCATTAAGTTTGTCCGTACACTAAAGAATGTCCAAATGTTTTGCCTGTAGTATGTTGTAAAGAACATCAGTATAAGTATACATTTGGGAAAAATACAGTTTCAAGATCTGATAAGAAAGACAAGTATCCATGAGCCAGAGCAATAGTTTCATTTTCCCAGTTCAAGGAATTATCAAGAATAGTTTGAAAAAATGCAATTAACTCATGGTTTTCTTTCACTGCATTAACAGTTCTGCAACTGAAATTCCGTACATTCTGAGGAAGTTTATTCCTGGAGTATTACCCAAGAGCGTTTATATGTTTAGTAAATTTCCAGAAAAATAAACTTAGCCCAACTAGGGTTTGAAGGAAAATGCGAAAGCTCATAACTAATTGCGGTAACATTAGATGTAGTACATGGCTGAAGTAATGAACAGAGCTCTGGAGCTCCTTTATTGTTCTTGTGTACTTAGATAATCCCCAGACATACTGTGATACGAGAACCAGAGGGTTCTATCTGCAGTTGAGTGAATTTGTCAGGAGAGGGATTCAAAGTTTGGGGCCTAATATAGAATTAGGGAGTAATGATGTTCTTATGAAACATGTTGGTAAATAAATAACAAATACTGTACATTTTACCATTATAAATTTATTACAATATTATAAAAGTAACACATTTATTATGATATATAAGGAAAGATTATATGTACAAGATAGAACCTTCTGGTTCCAAGTACCTCTGGATATGGTGAAAGGTACCTATTAATGTCAGTTAAAAATTGCTTTCTAGAACTCTGCATCCATTTCATCATGGATTGGATTTCTGCAACATATCCTTCTGACAGTTTTTCCCTAGAGATGAAAGCTTCGCTTTTGGTAGTCAGATCTGAATGTTCTTTATTTCTTAAATGTTTATTTTTTAAGATATTGATTTTAATCCAATTCCTGATGACTATGACTCCTCTTAAAGTAAACACTTGGTCACTCCTTTCAAATTTCAATTGAGGTTCTTAGAATAGCAAGGGCGTAAGTGCCAAAGTACAAATTTTTTGTTTTTCTTGCAACATATAGTATGAAGCCTACTCTTTAATGTCTGTTAAGTGTGAATGGTTGATATGCCCTGGATATGAATGAATTCTCCATTTGAATACAGCATGGTGTTAGATCTTACATGCTTCTGCCAAATCTCGAGAATAGCAAAGGTGTATGAGCCAACCTGCCGGCCACTATGCTGTGACAGTTTCTCTTGAGGAGAATGTAGCAATAAATCACTTAAGAGAGGGTACTGTTTATTTTCAGGCCTTTACCCCTCATAAATGGTTATTCCTTAACCTTTCAAACATTTTTTTGGTTTTGTAAATAGTTTTTGCCTAGATGTACTCCTGCCTGTATGGGATATTTCTTTAGTTCAGTCTGTTGCTTTTAAAGAAAGCTGTAACATGTTTTAGTAGCTTGCAGCTCTCGGTTTAACTTCTGTTTAGCATTATGTTTGTGAGAGTTGTGTTGTTTACTAACAATACAATTGAGCAAACCTTTAGTGCATTTAGCGTAGTGCTTTAATTTGATTAAGCACTATGAGTGACACAGACAGTGATTTTCTCACCAAGTAAGTCTTCCCAGAAAACACTGCATACAGGAAATGCATATGGCCAAGAAGAAGATGAATACAGATGAAGAACACGCAAGTTAAAAAACCAAACATGTAGTAAAGGCACACACCAGAGGTAGAAGAAGAGACAGCAGCGCATGACGATACTTCACATTACTAACATACTCTGGTTCCTCTTGGCACAGCACAGCGGTTAATCATCTTCGGTGATCTAGCCATACTTTTTGTTGACTTACTTCTTTATATTCACTTTAGAAGTATTGTTTGTTAGTATTAAAACAAATATTTACCAATATTAGTTAAAGTATTGCTTGCAAAATGCGAACTTTACAAGCAAGCATTTTGGTTATAAGGCGCATGAAAGCATACATTATCTGAATTATATTGTTGATGAAATTAACCTTCTTAAATCTTAAATACCTGCCAAATAACATTTTACATTCCTAATTAGCAGTATTAATGCATTAGATTCGCATCTGAGCAAGTATTAATCTCTCTATAGGTGATTTTAATATGTACTGCATAGTAAAACTTTAATCACATTTTCCTCAAAACTAGCTTTTGGCGCATACGCCCTTGCTATTCTAAAGGTCTCAATTGTGACACCTGCATGACTGGCACTTTACTATATTAAAAAGTTTGTTCTGAGAGTAATTTAACCTCTAGCGCAACAGCCCTTTGCGGGCAAGCTTTACTGCCTGGCCACTGCATCCCCCACCTCTGCCTACTGCAGGTGTCATGAGTGGGCTGCAGAACTGGAGGGTGGGATACTGTCAGCAAACCGAGCCCTCTCGGGCGATTATGCAACCTTCATGACCTCTCTGAGTGTAATAGTCATAGAAATCAGATGCAGCCATTTGAATTACCTCATAAGGAGACTTGTTGCAAACCAGAATATTCTCTTTAAAGAAAGTGGAGACCAAACTTCTCAAAGCTTCAGAGATTTCTGTATGTTTGAATGTGTGTTGTCAACTTCTTGAATACAGGAATGCCCTGGTGTTGAGTATTTCAATGTAATGTTTCTAATTTGACAATTTTGTTCATGAAAGGAAGCTATAGCAAAAGAAATGGGGGGATTCCCATCTTGAGGAATGCAACTGTCACTCCAAAGAGTGACTTCAACTTTAGGGTACATGGAAGCAATTTTTTTCAGAATTGAGACAAGTGTTTTAGTGATTTCTTCTGGAATGGAGATAAATTGTAGTGCATTTGGCTTACGATTATATACACTTGAAACTACACAACCTATTGTAAAGAAATACCCCTGGTTTTACCTATGTGCTAGTGTTCACAAAGTGCTAATTCATGGATCTCAGATCATAAGTTCAACAATGATATCCATTGGTCAACTGTCTGAGGAGACGTCAGAGGCACGTAACAAAGAAATTAAAAGATTCCAATAGCATCATACAAGAACAAATTCTCACCATAATACAATGAGTGATTTGTTGAACAGTTTGCTGGTGTAATTTTGAGTTTAGAAAAGTTGTATGAAAAATTAAAGACTCCTCTCTGTGAAGAAGCACAAAAGTTGCTTTATTTGAGCAAAAGAACTGGTTTGCAAGGGGAAGAATGCATCGTCCATGCTTGCTCCCTCTTCTTCTGCATTCAGACACTGATGTGGAGTATGACAGTTCATAAAATGCATCCAGTTATTTGAGATAAGACCACCAAATAACAAACTATGTTACATTTATGCACTGATATGTGTTTCTTAGCTGTTAATATTAATTTTACCTTTTATTGAGATCAATTGTGCCATAAAAATACTTTTGTCCCATTTTGACAGCCACTGTGCCCTGGTATCATATTCTTGCAAAGATGTTTCACTTTACATCTTGTGTAACTGTATATAATGCAAAAGCAACAATGTCCACATAAGAAATGAGAAGGAAATAGAATATAGATTATTACAATTACAATAGATTATTACAATATACGAGGGGGTGTCATAAATAGAATTATTTTTTTTTACTGGAAAATATTGGTCATCTTTATTCAAATTTCATTACAAACCTTCAAAGTAATCTCCCTTGGACACAATACAATGATTACAATGTTCAGTGTTAAGTACACCTGAAATGTTATTGTTTAGCTCTCGATCACTCTGAAAATAACAACCCCAAAGCATTTTTTCACTGCAGGAAATAGGTGGAAGTCACATGGTGCAAGGTCCAATGAATAAGGTGGATGTGGCATCACCTCAATGCCTAATTCAGTGATTGTTTCTTGACTCTTGATGACGCGGTGACAAGCCATCATATGGTGAGACTTCTGTTCATCAGTGCTCACAGGAAGCACCCACTTTGCTGCAGCTTTTCTGTACCCTAGAATATTTTGAACAATGTCTTCAGCGGATCCATAGGATATATTCATAATCTCTGCAATCTTTGCTAATGATAAATGATGGTCTTCCAGCAACATGACATCAATTGTGTTGATGTTGTCTTCAGTCTTTGAAGTTTAGGGCCTTCCAGGGCGTGGAGCATCTGCAAGGTCATTTTTACCCTCCCAAAATTTTTTATGCCACTCAGAAGCTTGTGATTTTCCCATGGCCTGCTGTTTGTAGGCTTGCTGCAACATTTACAATGTTTGTCATGGAATTTCATCAAGAAGAACCTAAAATCTAATTGATACACAGTGCCACAACTTGAGATCCATGTTAGGTAAAGTAAACATGCCTGTATACTTTCTCTGCTTCCCTCCAATTATGTATCACTAGGCAAATGATGCGTATGGTATTACGTCACTCAAGGTCACACCTCTTGGGTACTGCCAACACCAGTCTCAAATGAGGGCGCATTAAAATGCAAAAAGATAATTCTGGTTATTTTTTGACACCCCTTGTAGATATATATATAGAATATGTGGCTCTCAGATGCCAACATTTGTAGATAGAACTAAATTTACCTGCTTGTTACATGCAAATGGTACATATATTAATAAACCAGTGATCTATAATGAAAGAGAACATGTTAATAAAAAAACATTTTGCAAAAAAATGTAAATAGGACCCTCTGGTTCTCACCTCACGATATGCAGCCATGACTACTGCACTATCGTATGTCTGGGCAACCAAGTTATCTATGATGTCAGATTAGTTCATTATTTGCATTGCATGAATGAAGACCATTAGCATTTCTATCCGTGGTTACGTCAGCAAAGGAGATGAATGAATTTTTTTATTTCCACAGTTTGATCATGAACATATTTAAGAATAGTAGGGAACTGTGACTTATTACTGATGTTCAATATTTCATCTGAAATGACAGCAACAAACTGAGCCACTGAAATTTAATTTTTAATGGATGTTGTTGCTGACTCTAAGTGCTGGTAACATAATAAATACCTAACATAACATACTAACATAATTTCGTTTGTTAAGGAAATCTTTTTCATCATGTTCTCTGAATGAAACTCTTACATTGCTAAGAAGCATGTTGTGTCAAGTAAGCATTTCAAAATTTCTCTTTTTCGTTTTTTATCTTATGACGTATCTTGACTTTCAACTGAACATCAAGTTGAATGTCTATGTGAACACTACCAGGACATGGAAGCTGAACAACTGAATACAGAATATGACTGTGATCTTTTGTGTTTTGTCATAGCATTTGCCAAATTCTTTAAATTGCTTTAGCCATCTCTGTTGCTTACATAACATTCATTGCAAAAGACAAGCATACAGTGGCATAAATAATGGCCCTGCAGACCCCGTGATGCGGGGGACCCCCGACCTTTAGGGGCCCCTGACTGCCTTTAACAGTTTTCTTAAAAAGGACATGTTACATTCAATTCACCCCTCAGGGGTCTCCGTCTAGGGGATATGTGAATGGCAACCACAAGGTACCCAAGCTGAGCAGAACATTACTTCCACTTACTGGTGTTTTGCTCCTCACTGTAACTTTCCTATCTGACCTTACCTTGGTCATCTCTTGTTCTCTTCTGACCCCGATGCTATTAGGGTTCCTGAGGGCTAGGGAGTCTTTATTTTTCCAACCTCTTCATTTCTCTAATTTTTCTATAAAACCTTAACCCCTAACATGCTGACCTGTCATGGCATGTAATACGTCTTCTGATTGGTAATCAGAGGATATGGTCAGTGAATTTATTTTGATAACTCTCCCAGTCAGGTCGGTGAGACCCGTAAACCAACGACAGGTGTGGTCCCCCAGACATTCTGGGGGTTGTGAGAGAGCGATGTGACCGTCAAAACATAAAAATATGGTGCTCTCTAAAAAACGGTTACTATTACTGCTATTGCTCTCTTTTTTTATGAAATATGACTCGAGGGGTAAAATGTTCCGGAGTTAAAACAGTCCCCCATTCGAATCTCCGGGCGGGGACTACTTCTCAAGAACCAAAATATTATACTAATACAGGGGTGTCAAACAGCACTCAACAGGCGTGAAAAATTTTCCCCTATTTTCCCTCCCTCCGTGAAGATCAAATCGGAAAACGGGAAAAACAAAGCGAAAACCGGTTCTACTAGCGCGTGCTACTGCAGTTAAGGAGGGGTAGACTCCTCTCTTCACACCCTCGGAGTGATGTTTGACATGCCTGTACTAATAGAAGATCTAATATCAGACTTCTACAATGGAATGCGGGTGGTCTCACAAAAACAAAAAAAGTAGAACTGAATAAAATTGTATTTGATTATAACATTCATATATTTGTAATACAAGAAGCAAATCTAACAAATGACCAACTTAAATACTTCAATTTTACTGGATTTTTACTGCACTTACTACCCAAAAATAGACAGATAAGTAGTGGAATATTAGTTGGAGTCAAAAAGGATATTAAAACCTCCTTTGAAATTGTTAAAGAAATGGATAACACAGATAAAAGTGAATTAATAAAGCTAAATTTTTGGGATAACAAAACACATCTACATTTATACAGTATTTACAATCCTCCCAGGAATGAACCAGATCTCTCACTTGTTGACCAATTAAATAAAACAGTCGTAATTGGGGATTTCAATGCACATTCCAAAAGATGGGATTATGAAAAAGTGGATTCTACAGGGAAGATAGTGGAAGAATTTTTGAATACCACAACTTTTGAACTGATTTATAGTAAAGAAGATCCCACAACCTTCATACATTATTCTGGAGCAGGCAGTAACCCAGACCTCTTGTTAGCTACAACAGATATTGTTTCAAAAATTAAAAAACAAGTTATAGAAGATCCAAGTTCTGGTCACAGAGCGGTAATTGCTGATATAAAACTAGAGAATACAAATAACAGTGAAGGTCTTACGAATCTGTATTGGAACTTCAGAAAAGCAGATTGGAACAAATATAAAACTGAATTAGAGCATAAATTTAAAGAACAAACAAACTCACAGCTGCATGACCAACCAGATCATATGAACAAAGAATTCTGTAAAGTCATCCTAGAAACTGCAAAAAAACATATTCCTCGTGGAAGAATTAAAAATTTCAAACCCTTTTGGAACCCCCAGTTAGAAGAACTGAAAAAGCAAAGGGATATAGCTAGAAATACAGCTGAACAAACAAAAAACATGTCAGATACACAAATATGGCGGAAGAAATGTGCCTCACTAAAAAAAGAAATTAATACTGCTAAAAGGAATCACTTTAATAATTTCTTAGAAAAAATGGATTATAGGACAGATGGTAACAAAGCTCATAAGTTCATAAAAAATGTCAAGGACAGGAAAGAAAACAACAGCACACCTATCATACACAACAATAAAATGTTAGTAAATGATGCAGTCATAGCCGAAACATTCAATAAATATTATGCTAATGCACACAAAGTAACAAGAAATAATAAAAAGGAACATAAAGAATTTAAGAAAGATTTGAAACAAGAAAGAGAATGTAATCCTAACACTCAGTGCAATATCTTTTTTCAAAATTTTAATATGCAAGAATTGAACATTGCAATAAATAATCTAAAAAACAAAAAGTCTCCTGGACCAGATCACATACATCCAGAGTTCATAAAAAACCTTGGAAAAACAGCAAAACAAGAACTACTGAAACTCTACAATCTATCCTGGAAAACCACTGTACCTGCTGAATGGCGAAAAGCAATAATTGTCCCACTCTTGAAGAAAGACAAAACAGCATCAGAAATAAAAAATTATAGACCAATAGCTCTTACCAGCATAATAGCAAAAGTGATGGAACGAATGGTGTCAAACAGGTTAAATTGGTTCCTAGAATCACAAAATTTAATATCCCCATGTCAAGCTGGATTCAGAGATTTCCACTCTACAAATGAACAAGTCTTACTTCTCAGTCAAGAAATCAAAGACTCCTTCAATAGAAAAGAGTATAATTTATCAGTTTTTATTGATTTTCAAAGTGCATATGATTCTATATGCAGAACAAAACTACTAAAGAAAGTAAAAAAAATAGGGATACAAGGTCCAATGTTTTCATGGCTGTGTCATTTCCTAACACAACGCTTTATTGCTACCAGATATGGAAGAAATATATCTAAATATAAACAAGTACACCGTGGCTTGCCACAAGGTACAGTGCTCAGCACTACACTTTTTAATATTTTATTAATGATCTACCACAACAAATACAAGAATCAGGCGTGAAGTGTGCACTATTTGCTGATGACTTGGTAATGTGGACTTCAAAACCAAAAAGCAAAAGTACAGAACTGGAAAAAACCATGCAACAATCCTTAACCAACTTACAGAGGTGGACCAAAGAAAATTTAATGACTGTTAATACAACAAAATCAAACTACCAAATCTTTTCACTAAGAAAAAAACCACTAAAAATAAAACTAAATTTTAAGGGTCAACAATTACCAGAAACAAAGGAAGCAAAGTATTTAGGAGTTACATTTGATACCAAACTAACATGGACCAAACAAATAGAAAATGTAACACAAAGAGCAGAGAGGCGCCTTTCACTGTTAAAACGTCTAACAGGAATGAAGTGGGGATGTTCCAGAGCAACGCTTAACACAACATATAATATATACCTATATATAAAACCATTGTTTACTTACTGCAGCAAAGTTCTTGTAACAGCAAACACAAAAAAAATTCAAATCTTTCAAAACCAAAGTCTGAGATTAATTACAGGTGCTATCAAAACCACACCAATAGCAGCTATGGAAATACTAACCAATCAATATCCCATTGAATATGAAATACAAAAAGCGGCTCTTATTCAACACGAAAAGTTGATCAGACTCCCATTCAATACATGGCACAAGAGAAATTTTACACATACACTAAAGACTCAGGAGAGCTTTCTTTCCAAAATTCAAGACATCAAGAAGGATGTACACCTTCCTAATTCAAAGGAAAACTTCATATCTAAAGTCAATCCAACACATACATTAGACATCACATATTATTTACATCTGACAGAAGAAGTTAAAAAAAGTGATACTCCAACTAGTGTTCTAAAATTATTGGCATTAGAGACAATCCATACTAGATTTCCAGAACATGAGTGGCTCCATATTTATACTGATGGATCATTGATATCATACCAAGATGGAGCAGGTGCTGGAGTCACATGTCACCTCTTTTCCTATTACAAATCTTTAAGTTATGGAACTACTAACTTTGATGGAGAAATTGAAGCAATTCGAATGGCCCTACAAAATCTTTTGTACAGAATTTCACATTTTCAGCAAGCAGTTATTCTCTCAGATTCCAGGGCAGCAATTATAGCAATTACTTCCAAGTTGTCACCAAAAAACCAAACTATTATAGAATGTTGGAAGATGCTTAGCCATCTAACAGCACTTCAAAAACACCTAGTCTTCCAATGGACACCGGCTCACTGTGGACTGAGTGGTAATGAGAAAGCTGATTTTCTTGCAAAAAAGGGTACCAGCGGTGTACAAAAATCTATAGTTAATTTACCATTTTATGCAGCTAAAAGATTAGTCAACTCTGAATTCAAAAAAATTATTGCAAAATATTACTATGAAAAATCAAAAAATAAAAGATGAGAACTACCAAACATTCAAACAGTGATTCCTGAGTATCCTCGAAAAACAGCAGTTGCAACCTTCAGGTTGATTACAGGACATGATTGTCTGGCAAAACATTTAAACAGAATTGGGATATATTCTTCACCACTCTGTCCTCTATGTGATCTGCAAGAGGAAATGGACCGAGACCACCTTCAAATATGCCCAGCCACTTCTAGTGCCCCATCCATCAGTGAAAAATATTGGAGAGCGAGAGGATTAATGACTTCATTGTCAGAAATCCAGCATTAGCTAATAACAACATTCAATTCAACAATGGAAAATCACTATGAAGAAGCGCTGGAACAGATGCAGTTCATTGATGATATAATGACAACAGAAGTGCACCATGTAAGCATTTCCTACCCTTTCTTGCTTAAAAGTGTTAAACAAGCTTACCTCCAAGTATGTTGTTTATTTAGGAAAAATAACCATAGGTGTTGGTAATCAGAGAGTGTTATTTTAACAGTTCGCTAGGTGTACCACCTCATGCAATAGAGAATGCAGATTAACATGAATGCTTCAACCACGCATTCTTGTTGCTTGCTTGTATCGTTTGTGAATATTATTGCCTTCCACAAATTCCATTGCTGTTCACAACACTATAGGCATCAACAATTTCTCTAAGCCAGCAGGTCATTTAGTTTATAAGGGTGACACAGACAATGTGTGTGATAATGCAGGAAAACTGCAAATAGATAAGTGACTCTGGACTAAGATATTGCCATTGTATATTTATGCAATCACATTTCTTTACTGCTTAGCTAAGCTGTGCTTGCATTAACATTTTTTACTTTACTGGTAAGTAGAGGAAGTATTGTATTCCACCCAAAAATTTGATGTTGAGATTTCACTGGAAATGTATGTTTTGAGACCCCCTGAATCCAAAAAGCATTTTTAGGAAAAGGTTTGTGTGTGTGTGTCTGTGTACGTGAGTGTGTGTGTGTGTGTGTGTGTGTGTGTGTATGTGTGTGTGTGTGGGTGGTTGGGTGGGGGGACCGGGGGCGTGGGCATGTGCGTCTGTGAACAGCATAGCTCAAAAACGAAAAGTCGGTTAAAAAACAAAGTTGGTATTTCAGTTGAATGTCTTTCAAGGGTGCAACACAAAGATCTTTAAGAAAATAGCCCCACCTAAACTACACTTTGCATGGAAATTTTTTAGAAAATTTTTATTTTCTTGAAAATGCCTCTTAACAATTTTGATTAAAATGACATATATTTAAGATATTTGTATGACAAATGAAATGTATATTTTGAATTTTCTGGCTATAGCCTATGTAGTCCAGTTTACTCTGGATGACTTTTGAATAACTCGTAAACCATAAGAGAGAGACAAAATCTTGCTGCACAAAAAATGTAGATATCGCTAAATCACACAATTTATGTCTAAATAAATTTTTCTGTAGTGAACCACTTCAGAGATATTCCTTGTTATTTGTGGCAGTTTCGGAAAACTTTTGTGAAATGGAACATCGTTATTCATTTTTACTTTCTCTACTGGTAAGTAGAAGTGTAAGTGTTTGCTGAACCTGACCCTCCCTCTTCAAGCCTGACATTGGACATAGGCATTTGCGTAGCTTTCCCCGAATTGTACACCAGTATAGGTGAGCACCAATGCAGAGATGCGAAGATTAAGCATATAATATTAAATATTGAGAAAGGTCAATGCGTAGATGGGTATTTTCTTAAGGATGGGGTTTTGATGATTCGACATAACAGTGATAATAAGACGAGGGTAGTCCTCCCCCAAGCTTTAATACCTGTGGTGTTTGATTATTACCATAATTCACCGTTAGGGGGACATTTGGGCATTACCAAAACCAAAAATAAAATCAGTGAATATTTCACTTGGCCGGGAATGCTCAAGGATATTGTCAGTAGGATTAAATCGTGTCATCTTTGCGCCTTGGCTAAGCCGGCCCAATGTGCCATGTGGAGAGGTTTGGAATCCGAGGTGGCCACTAGGACCTTAGAGAAGTTATTTGTTGATTTTGTGGGGCCATTTCCCCGTTTGGTTCAGGGCAATACTTATGCGTTAGTGACTGTTGACTCCTTCAGTAAATTTGTATGGTTAAATCCTTCACCCAAGTTCAATGCCAGAGGCGTTATAAAGGTTTTAGCTTCCATTTCTGCAGCCTTTGGTGCTCCTCGTTATCTGGTTACGAATAATGGCTCACAGTTTACCTCAAGTGTTTTCAGGAACTTCTGTTTTGGTTGGGGGGTCAAAACTATCAATACCACTCCATATTACCCTTGCCCTTCACATGCCGAAAGGTTCAATAGAAACCTTGGGTCAGCCTTAATAGCATATCATCACAATAACCATTCAAAGTGGGATACCAATTTACCACGCTTACGGTTAGCCTTTAATTCGGCTCGCCATGAGTTGCATGGCATTACCCCATACCGGTTGATGTTAGCTTACACGCCTAATTCACCATTAGCTAATCTTTGGCATTTGGATGATTTTTTGCCTCAAACGTATACCCAAGAAGAGATACGTAAGACTTGGAAGTCCGCCTTTCATAATCTCATCAGGTCCCATGCTCAGGTAAAGCAACGCTATAACGCTGGCAAAAGGCCTTCGCCTTACGTTATAGGTCAGAGAGTGTTTTGTAAGTTCTTTACGCAATCCTCCAGAGGTAATGCGTATGCTGCCAAGTTGGCCCCAAGGTATGTCGGGCTGTATGAAATTATCGATATATATATAAAAATGTTTCAGTACGTCTAAAAGACTTACGTAATGGCAGAGAGAGGAGAGCTCATATTTCCCAATTAAAGCCTTTTGTGTAGTTTAATGTTTAGAACCTCCTTTCTACTTCATTCCTTGTTGCTTTTCGTTATTTGTTTTGGTTGGCATGTTGTTGTTATGATGGGGAGTTATTGTTTGTTTATATTAGGTGTTTGTTTTCCTTTGTATGTTATCAGTGGCGGCTCATGGGCATTGACTACAATGGTGCTGCATACAAAAATTATAAGGACTGTTAACACTGCATCTTAACTTATTTGTAGATTAGTTCCATGCGCCTCCTCTTGTAGGTCATGAACTTCTGAATCACGTTGTTGAAGTCCAGAATGTTGTTAACGATAGACTTCTCAATAGACAGCATAGCTAATACGGTCAACCTCTCTTCTCCCATTGTATTTCTGAGGTAGGATTTTACCATTTTCAAACATGAGAAGCACTATTCTGGTTCGGAAGTTTCATTAGTATAGTGACAGCTATGCACAGTAATTTTACAACTTCTGAGAACGAGGCTTGTAAGTTCTGAGAAAAAAAAACTGCAAGAGCTTGACAGTGCCACCGATGTTTCTGAATTCTGGTCTCTGGTAAAATACAGTGAGTTCCATTTTCAGTCTGTCTTTGTCGAGCATTGGGAAAAGCTTGACACACATATTTAGGTCACTTTCAGGAAAAGTTTGATAATTTACAAATTTGTCTTAACGTAGAATGGAAGATACTATCAGGTGGTCTGTGAACTGAAATTGAGTGTTGGTTTGTGATATAATGAGATCACACACTTCTTTCGCAGCCGCAACCTGTGTCTGATTGCCATCAACCTTGTGGCGTTTGCTGGAGTTTTCGTCTTTGCATTCCTCTCTACATTGTTCCGTACAGTCTGTACGGCAAGCCAAAACCTTGATATACAGTCTTGCACCTTAGAAACATCTAACTGGTGATGTTGCAGTTGGGTGTATAAAATATCTACATAAGGCATTAGTAAATGGAAAAATGGCGAGCCAGAAGTTGAATTCAGAATCTTCAAGAAAACGTATCAGGGCACTTGCCCCATTTATTGTAATGTTGTTTGATGTTTCAGATTCCATTATAATCTGAAAACATTCCAATAATGACTCTTTCTTCTCATAGATTACATTTACTCTTCTTGTTTTAAAATTTCATCTTGTAGCCCCAGCTGACGGAATTCTCTTTGAAACACATGCATCTAATACAGACTGCCTATATGGAGATCGTGAGAAGAAAACAGGAATATTTGACAAGTTATCAAAAAATATCTGTGCCCTTATATTTCGTTTAGCTGCTTTTTCCATTATCAAATTGAATTGATGGATGCAGCAATGTACAAAATACACATATTTGTAGCAGTCCCTGATTTTTGCTTGAACCCCATTTAATACACCACTCATCACAGCTGCTCCATTGTAAGTCTATCCAATCAGCTTATCTTTCTTGCTTTTAAGAATTACCTCTCACTGCGAAAGTATGCACTCCGATATTGAATTGGCATCTTGACCTGTTGGGTTGAAGAAACCGTAGAATCTCTCGATGGCTTTTCCTTCTTTGTACAATAACGAAGAACGATCACAAGCAGAAATATTTCTGAGATGTCTGTGGTTTAATTGGCAAGAATAGAGACAAATTCAGTTTCTTCAATCTCAGATAAAATTTCCCCGTATATTTGATCAAATTGAGAAATATACCTTAATTGTCGGAATCTGCATTTTCATTATGCCCCCTTAATGCCAACTCATTGATTCCACAAAACTTAATAGAATTGATAATTCTTGACAACACCTCTCTGTTTTTCGTTTCCTCATTATTATGGCATTCAATGGCTTCTTTATGAGCTGAACTAAAACTTCCCAACATATCCAAGTTCACAGTGTTGTTTAAATACTACTCAGATTTTGCATTTTTTTTAATCTTTTCAAGCATTTTTCTAAGATCGGTTATACCTTTCCGAGTCGAGTCCGCACCAAACAAAATACACGGGAAACAAAATAATGCATTTTTAATATCTGAGCCTGACAACCATTCAAACTTTTTGTACACTTAGCTGTTAAAACTCCTCGTATATTCTTTTTGTTGGCTTGTAGATGATTGTTTACTGTCTGGCATGGTTCTAGGCCTTCCGTGATGCTTAATTTCATATTTCTCCTGTATGTTAATGTTTTGAAGTGAATAGACTGCAAATATTGTATGGAATTAATCATTGTTGGCGACGCTATTGTAGTTGCTACACGCACTTAGAACACACGAAACAGCACTCAGGGCTTGCAGAGCACTGCTTTGAAGAAGACCACAGAGCTAACTTCAAAGAAACGACCATTGTGGCAAAATGTAGCGGTTTATGGGAATGAAGGGTTAAAGAGGCTCCCGTCCATCTCCTCTGAGAAGAACACACTGAACCGGAATGCTGGACTGCAGTTTAGTCCCTCCTGGAAACCAGCCTTAAAGTTGGAAATCGATTGACTCAGAAAACACATATTCCAACGTAGCGGTGAACCACCTCCACATGAGACTGGGTGTTTTCTAGTCGGTACATACTAGCAGACAGTGCATATACTGGTCCCTTCACTCTTGCTAGTCACTCATCACCCTGAAGATGGGAGAGATATACACTCCCGAAACATCGATGGCTATGCATCACTACACCTGGCTAGAAGCCCGAGAACATCTTTAGTATGTTCGTCGCCAGGAAAGCTTCAAATCATATTTTACATGAAACAGCGCTCTAACTGCCAGCTCCCGACTTCTCCAAGCATTGAGAGCTGCATGTTTTGCGGCTCATTTCAAAGGTAATGCAGGGGTTCTGGAGGGAGAGGAAACTAAGGAATGTGGGTGGAGAGTTAACTCTTTTGCCATGGTTTCGCCACTTGCACGGGGGGAAGTAGCTGCTGTAAGCAGTACTTCGATACTAATGGACTGCATTTAACTCGATGGGTGCAACATTTTAAACTATTTTAAAAGTAGAATACGAATCTGTATTACAAAACATAAGGTGAGTCATTGAGTCAGAAACACCTGGGGGTGCTGCAGCACTGCAGCCCCTCATCACCAGCCGCCACTGTATGTAATTGTTATGGTGTGGGAGGAGTAGTTTATTTCGGCATGAAGCGTGCCTTGTGTTTAGCGAGTAGCATACCTTCATGGCTCCACTGGTATTCCGTTCCTACACGTGCCGTCTGTTGTGATGTGTGTGTGTACGTGTTTGTGGTATATTTGAGAAGTGTTTCTGGAGTGTTTGCAATATGTTTGAGAAGTGTTTCTGGAATGTTTAGAGTGTGTGTGTGGTGGCTTTCTCGTTTACCAATTATGTTGTGTTATATGTTTTGTGTTCTTGTGTTGTCTGGCCAGTAAGGGGGCTTTATATACGCATTAATTTGTACAAGGCCTTGTTTTTCATCTGATCACTTAAATAATTTATCTTCTTCTTCTTCACTTCATGGATTAGGCTCTCGCCTGTTCCGTCTTCACAGTGACTCCTTCCATCTTTTCCTCGGCCTCCCTACATCCCTTTTTCCTTTAGGACTATATTAGAAAACTACTTTTGGCAGTCTTGTATCATCCATTCTTCCAACATGTTAAAACCATCTTCTTCTGTAAATATCCATTCTTGAGGTGATAGCTTCCACTTGTAATTCATTTCTTATATTTTCATTTCTAATTCTATCTTCTCTTGTACATCCTTTTGTTCTTCTCAGGAATCTCATTTCGCAACTTTGTATTCTGCTGATGGTTCTTTGTGTAAATACCCAGTTTTTGCATCCATAAAGTAACGTTGGGACCGCCATGGTATTATAAAATTTTATTCTTGTTTCTGAACTTGTTTTATTCTTTAGGGTTTTGTGAATTGTTCCAAAGATTGTTTGAAATCTCATTAATTTTTTATTCATATCTTTATCTTTCTCATTGCTGATTTCACACCCTAAATAATTGAAGGAGGATACTTGTTCCAATACTTTATCATTAACGACTATTTTCAACCTTATTGGTATTTTACCCCAGTTTGCCATTATTTTTGACTTTTCTATTGATATTTCAATATTAAAACTTTTGCATATTTGGTTAAGGTGGTGTATTGAACGTTGTAGATCATCTTCTGTTTCTTGTATAATTACTACGTCATCTGCATATAATAAAATATTAAAAATTTTTCCTTGGGCTACTTTTATGCCTGCGTCAATTTTCTGTCTCCAATTTTGGATTATTTTATTAATATAAATGTTAAAAAGTGTTGGTGCCATTGGGCACCCTTGTCTGCCTCCTTTATTAGTTAAAATTTCTTCTGATTTTCCTGTCTTGAATCTTAAATTTATTTTAGTATCCTCGTATAAACTTTTCACCGCCTTTACCAAATGCCTTGGGTAGCCTTGTTCTTTTATTATGATTCACAGCTTTTCTCGGTCTACATTATCAAAAGCCTTCTGGAAATCTATAAATGCTATATGTGTCTGCAGATTATATTCTCTTCTTTTCTCCAGAATCTGCTGCAGTATGAAAATATTATCTGTTGTCGATCTTCCTTTCCTGAAACCACTTTGTTTTTCACCTATCAGGGATTCAGCTATTATTTTCACTCTTTTATTTATTATTCTAGCATACAATTTATAGATTGAATTCAGAAGGCTAATACCTCTGTAATTCTTGCATTGTCTTCTGTCACCTTTTTTAAACAGTGATATCACTTCTGTCACTTTCCATCTCTCTAGAATTTTTCCTTTTATCCAACATTTGTTCATAATATGTAATAATGTTGTTGTTAGCTAATGCTGGATTTCTGACAATGAAGTCATTAATCCTCTTGCTCTCCAATATTTTTCACTGATGGATGGGGCACTAGAAGTGGCCGGGCATATTTGAAGGTGGTCTCGATCCATTTCCTCTTGCAGATCACATAGAGGACAGAGTGGTGAAGAATATATCCCAATTCTGTTTAAATGTTTTGCCAAACAATCATGTCCTGTAATCAACCTGAAGGTTGCAACTGCTGTTTTCCGAGGATACTCAGGAATAACTGTTTGAATGTTTGGTAGTTTCCATCTTTTATTCTTTGATTTTTCATAGTAATATTTTGCAATAATTTTTTTGAATTCAGAGTTGACTAATCTTTTAGCTGCATAAAATGGTAGATTAACTATAGATTTTTGTACACCGCTGGTACCCTTTTTTGCAAGAAAATCAGCTTTCTCATTACCACTCAGTCCACAGTGAGCCGGTATCCATTGGAAGACTAGGTGTTTTTGAAGTGCTGTTAGATGGCTAAGCATCTTCCAACATTCTATAATAGTTTGGTTTTTTTGTGACAACTTGGAAGTAGTTGCTATAATTGCTGCCCTGGAATCTGAGAGAATAACTGCTTGCTGAAAATGTGAAATTCTGTACAAAAGATTTTGTAGGACCATTCCAATTGCTTCAATTTCTCCATCAAAGTTAGTAGTTCCATAACTTAAAGATTTGTAATAGGAAAAGAGGTGACATGTGACTCCAGCACCTGCTCCATCTTGGTTTGATATCAATGATCCATCAGTATAAATATGGAGCCACTCATGTTCTGGGAATCTAGTATGGATTGTCTCTAATGCCAATAATTTTAGAACACTAGTTGGAGTATCACTTTTTTTAACTTCTTCTGTCAGGTGTAAATAATATGTGATGTCTAATGTATGTGTTGGATTGACTTTAGATATGAAGTTTTCCTTTGAATTAGGAAGGTGTACATTTTTCTTGATGTCTTAAATTTTGGAAAGAAAGCTCTCCTGAGTCTTTAGTGTATGTGTAAAATTTCTCTTGTGCCATGTATTGAATGGGAGTCTGATCAACTTTTCATGTTGAATAAGAGCCGCTTTTCCTATTTCATATTCAATGGGGTATTGGTTGGTTAGTATTTCCATAGCTGCTATTGGTGTGGTTTTGATAGCACCTGTAATTAATCTCAGACTTTGGTTTTGAAAGCTTTGAATTTTTTTTGTGTTTGCTGTTACAAGAACTTCGCTGCAGTAAGTAAATAATGGTTTTATATATATATTGTATGTTGTGTTAAGCGTTGTTCTGGAACATCCCCACTTCATTCCTGTTAGACGTTTTAACAGTGAAAGGCGCCTCTCTGCTCTTTGTATTACATTTTCTATTTGTTTGGTCCATGTAAGTTTGGTATCAAATGTAACTCCTAAATACTTTGCTTCCTTTGTTTCTGGTAATTGTTGACCCTCAAAATTTAGTTTTATTTTTAGTGGCTTTTTTCTTAGTGAAAAGATTTGGTAGTTTGATTTTGTTGTATTAACAGTCATTAAATTTTCTTTGGTCCATCTCTGTAAGTTGGTTAAGGATTGTTGCATGGTTTTTTCTAGTTCTGTACTTTTTCTTTTTGGTTTTGAAGTCCACATCACTAAATCATCAGCAAATAGTGCACACTGCACGCCTGATTCTTGTATTTGTTGTGGTAGATCATTAATAAATATATTAAAAAGTGTAGTGCTGAGCACTGCACCTTGTGGTAAGCCACGGTGTACTTGTTTATATTTAGATATATTTCTTCCATATCTGGTAGCAATAAAGCGTTGTGTTAGGAAATGACATAGCCATGAAAACATTGGACCTTGTATCCCTATTTTTTTTACTTTCTTTAGTAGTTTTGTTCTGCATATAGAATCATATGCACTTTGAAAATCAATAAAAACTGATAAATTATACTCTTTTCTATTGAAGGAGTCTTTGATTTCTTGACTGAGAAGTAAGACTTGTTCATTTGTAGAGTGGAACTCTCTGAATCCAGCTTGACATGGGGATATTAAATTTTGTGATTCTAGGAACCAATTTAACCTGTTTGACACCATTCGTTCCATCACTTTTGCTATTATGCTGGTAAGAGCTATTGGTCTATAATTTTTTATTTCTGATGCTGTTTTGTCTTTCTTCAAGAGTGGGACAATTATTGCTTTTCGCCATTCAGCAGGTACAGTGGTTTTCCAGGATAGATTGTAGAGTTTCAGTAGTTGTTGTTTTGCTGTTTTTCCAAGGTTTTTTATGAACTCTGGATGTATGTGATCTGGTCCAGGAGACTTTTTGTTTTTTAGATTATTTATTGCAATGTTCAATTCTTGCATATTAAAATTTTGGAAAAAGATATTGCACTGAGTGTTAGGATTACATTCTCTTTCTTGTTTCAAATCTTTCTTAAATTCTTTATGTTCCTTTTTATTATTTCTTGTCACTTTGTGTGAATTAGCATAATATTTATTGAATGTTTCGGCTATGACTGCATCATTTACTAACATTTTATTGTTGTGTATGATAGGTGTGCTGTTGTTTTCTTTCCTGTCCTTGACATTTTTTATGAACTTATGAGCTTTGTTACCATCTGTCCTATAATCCATTTTTTCTAAGAAATTATTAAAGTGATTCCTTTTAGCAGTATTAATTTATTTTTTTTAGTGAGGCACATTTCTTCCGCCATATTTGTGTATTTGATATGTTTTTTGTTTGTTCAGCTGTATTTCTAGCTATATCCCTTTGCTTTTTCAGTTCTTCTAACTGGGGGTTCCAAAAGGGTTTGAAATTTTTAATTCTTCCACGAGGAATATGTTTTTTTGCAGTTTCTAGGATGACTTTACAGAATTCTTTGTTCATATGATCTGGTTGGTCATGCAGCTGTGGGTTTGTTTGTTCTTTAAATTTATGTTCTAATTCAGTTTTATATTTGTTCCAATCTGCTTTTTTGATGTTCCAATACAGATTCGTAAGACCTTGACTGTTATTTGTATTCTCTAGTTTTATATCAGCAATTACCGCTCTGTGACCAGAACTTGGATCTTCTATAACTTGTTTTTTAATTTTTGAAACAATATCTGTTGTAGCTAACAAGAGGTCTGGGTTACTGCCCGCTCCAGAATAATGTATGAAGGTTATGGGATCTTCTTTACTATAAATCAGTTCAAAAGTTGTGGTATTCAAAAATTCTTCCACTATCTTCCCTGTAGAATCCACTTTTTCATAACCCCATCTTTTGGAATGTGCATTGAAATCCCCAATTACGACTGTTTTATTTAATTGGTCAACAAGTGAGAGATCTGGTTCATTCCTGGAAGGATTGTAAATACTGTATAAATGTAGATGTGTTTTGTTATCCCAAAAATTTAGCTTTATTAATTCACTTTTATCTGTGTTATGTTAAATGTAATAACATTCCTCCATTCTTTAAAAGCTCTACATTTATTTTATCTTCTCCAGGTGCCTTTCTATTTTTCATCAATTTCAATTCGTCTTTTGCTCTTCCAGATCTTATTACTTTTGTGATTCTGAATATTGATTTTATATTGTTATTGTTAAATAATTTATATTGAATGTTATCACTTTTCTGATTTAGTTACTAGATTGCTTTGCATTTTATATTGTTATTGTTAAACAATTTATTGTTAATTGTTATCACCTTTTGTGATTCTAAAATTGATTGGAACTATTTAAATTTTATTTCCTTTTAAACATCTGTGCTTGTAGCTAGCCACACTTGGTGGTGAGGTAAATTGCCCAAGGTTATCTGCCATTGATTCTATATAAAAGCTCAGTAATAGCCTATTTGAAATCTGCGAATATTTTGTTTTTTTTTTTCTGCCAGATTTGATTTCTGTTTACAGCCTCACCAGTCCTTTGCCTACCCCTCCGAAAGCACCTAACCACCTCAAGTTGGCACTGTTGAGCTGTGAGTCTGGCGACCAACTTCTAATGTTATGCTGCAGCTTTAAGGGCCAGAATGTGGACTGCTGGCAAACAGGGCTGCTCAGTTACGATGGGGCAACGTTTATGTGTTTTCTGTGTCGGGTGCCCACTCACAAGCATCTTGGCGACATGGCGCCCATTCCAGTGAGTGCTAAGACTCATTCCCAAAGTCAGGATCGACGGCTTTTGCATTCAACAACATGGAATTCATCCGCCGAAAGACAATTGGCGATCGTCTAAACCCCTGTGCCAGTGAACAAGTGTCCTTCAGTGTTTTTTATTTCATCCATATAGAACATATAAATGTTGTTGGATATATCGGTTAATACATACATATACATAATAAATACATTTATAATACAAACATTTACAACTCATCCAAACTATACAAGCATCTATTTATTAAACATTCCTTCAATTTTTTAGCAAGTTGTCGTTTTGATACGTCTGCAATTGGTTTAACATCACACGGCAGATTATTAAATAGCTTTATACCCTGATATAGTGAATCTTTCATAGACACACTTGTATTTATATTATCTCTATGATAGTTCATGTTGCTTCGTGTATTATATTCATGTATCTCATTATTTTTTATTGGTTGATACTGTCACCGCGCCCGCCGCATCTAATTGCCGACAACAGCAGTGTCACCCATCGCATTATTGACGGCACTACCGCAAAGGAGCCGAAGGAAAGAGACAGAGAATGGCCGCATTGTTGGGGCGCTTGCTGAAAGAGAGAAAAGGATAGAGACTTCGGGAATCTTCTGCTTTGTATTTCACCGCAATAACTGAACTTTCCAGAATAGTGCCTGGGAGATATAAATAGCGGTAAAGTGCGACAGACAGTGGTCAGACGTATGTGAAGCGTTGAGTAGTCGTGCCGACGGAGAAGGGACAGTTGTTGTGTTACTAGTTCGGAGCCGTGCTGTTGGTGAATGGGAAAAGACTTTCTTACTGTTGCAACGAGTGTACAAAGTTACTGTTTACGGAAATAAAAGTGTTTCTTTATCTAGACTACATCTGTCTACTTTACTTTTCAACCCACCAAAAGTCACACTGGTGTCAGAAGTGGGATCCGTCGAATTGCTTCTAGTTTCGTTACATCGTCGTTAGAAGTTGCAACGTTAGAACCAAGATGGAGGGAGATTCGGAAACCAGGATGATGGCAATGATGAAAGAATTATTCGCCGAAATGAAGACGGCAAACGACAACCTCGCTGCCAAAATGGAAACGTCAAGCGACAATCGTCCGATATGACACAATGTTGGAGGACGTTAGTATATATATAAAAAAAAAAAAAAAAAAAAAAAAAAAAAAAAAAAAAAAAAAAAAAAAAAAGTCAAGCGACAACCTCGCTGCCGAGCTGAAAGAGATGAAGGCGGCAAACGACAACCTCGCTGCCAAAATGGAAACGTCAAATGACAATCTCGCTGCCGAGCTGAAAGAGATGAAGATGGAGCTATTGGTGAAAATTGACGGCGAATTGACTGGCGTGACGGAAGATTTGGAAGAACTCGGCGAAAAGGTGGAAGACCTCTGCCAGCATGTGGACGTCGTGGAGGACGACGGGGAACGTCTTGGCGCCCTGGTAGTAAGAGTTGACGAGAGCGTCAAAGTACTGGATGCCAGGGGCAGACGGAATAGCGCGGAGCCGGGGAGGGAGCACCTAGTGGCCGAGGCGACAGTTGCGCCCGTTTCAGATGATGTGAGGGAAGACGTGGAACAACTCGGCGAACTGGTTGGCGTGACGGAAGACGTGGAACAACTCGGCGAACTGACTGGCGTGACGGAAGACGTGGAAGAACTCGGGGAAAAGGTGGAAGACCTCTGCCAGCATGTGGATGTCGTGGAGGACGACGGGGAACGTCTTGGCGCCCTGGTATTAAGAGTTGACGAGAGTGTCAAAGTACTGGATGCCAGGGGCAGACGGAATGGCACGGACCCGGGGAGGGAGCACCTAGTGGCCGAGGCGACAGTTGCGCCCGTTTCAGATAACGAAAGTGTACGTCTCGGGGAAGACAAAGGGGCAGTTCAGGGACGTCGTCGAGGATCCCCTGGAGGAGTGTGTCGGGTACGTAACCAACCAGGATATGACGTGGAGGACGATCAGCAGGGAAGCGCACAAGCAAACGAGCAACACGCGAGAACCGACTTGGCGTGTGACATGGGGGGACCGTCGGAGCCATCCAATCACCTGACGCATAGTGCCGTGAACGGAAGAATGGTGGACATCATCTTGGACGGCAGGATACAGGAGAGGCCGTGCCGAGCACGAGTGAACACGGGTGCAGTGGTGGACGCGACTCGCGCGGATGTGGCGGGGTTTGTTGCCGGACCCATCGGAAGCAAGGTGGCTGCGAAGGTGCGCCAGAGAGGTCGGCGGACATGGTACCCAGTGAGCCGTTTCCAAGTGCGCAGGATGGCCCGTCAACACACCAGGAAGAAGGGCAACTGGACGAGGGACCGTCAAGACCGGCGGCACTGTTGCAGAATTTCGAAGCAGGATGGCATACATCGTCCTACCCGGACCAAGGGACACTATCCAACAGCGATACCTAGGATCGTGCCTCCTGGAGAAGAGGTTCGATGGGTTAGTCCACCGGGGCGCAAGGGAAATGCCGCAGTGATAGTGCTGGTCGGGACGACCAGCTCTGAGGAGGGAGCAGTGTCACCGCGCCCGCCGCATCTAATTGCCGACAACAGCAGTGTCACTCATCGCATTATTGTCGGCACTACCGCAAAGGAGCCGAAGGAAAGAGACAGAGAATGGCCGCATTGTTGGGGTGCTTGCTGAAAGAGAGAAAAGGATAGAGACTTCGGGAATCTTCTGCTTTGTATTTCACCGCAATAACTGAACTTTCCAGAATAGTGCCTGGGAGATATAAATAGCGGTAAAGTGCGACAGACAGTGGTCAGACGTATGTGAAGCGTTGAGTAGTCGTGCCGACGGAGAAGGGACAGTTGTTGTGTTACTAGTTCGGAGCCGTGCTGTTGGTGAATGGGAAAAGACTTTCTTACTGTTGCAATGAGTGTACAAAGTTACTGTTTACGGAAATAAAAGTGTTTCTTTATCTAGACTACATCTGTCTACTTTACTTTTCAACGCACCAAAAGTCACAATACTTATCTATTACTAACATTATTACTCTATATACATACAGAGAATAAATGGTGAGTATTCTTTTGTTAATAAATGTCTCCCTGCGAGATACCCTAGCTTTTAAATTAAACATAATTCGAAAACTTTTCTTTTGATAGAGAAGTAGCCTATTCATAAGTGTTTTTGCAGCAGCCCCCCATATTTCAATAGCATAAATTAAATATGGGTAGATACATCCATAATAGATAAGTTTTAAAATATACTGGTTTTTATATTTGCTGAAGTATCTTAGCAGATATACAGACTTACTGATTTTATTGCACAGTAGCTGGGCGATCGAGCTTTGCTCGGCGTTTTTTGCCTCTGTTTTTGTGAAATCTTATTTTTTGTGGGAGAAGATACTTATTTAGACAAACCTGAAAGGCAAAACGTTAACTAAATAAAACTACTTGTCGCAATTGTTAAGAGTAATGTCCGAGATACAAGAGATATAGAAATACATAAAAATATTGCATAAACACCATCGTTTCAGCTGTAAAACGTGTACTGCTGAAAGCAGGCCTGCCCCATAGATATCCACCCAGTTTGAGGTTTTCGTCGAGCATTTGTTCCATTATGGAGTTCAGTTCTTTGCCGCTGTGATTGACTCCAGGACGTTAACACATTGGCCAAGGTCCTTCATACTTCCATCGAGTTCTTCCATGGCTTCCTTAAGCCGGCCAGTCGCTCATTAGTATTCTTTGATAGACCTGTCTTCATGTTGGAATTCCCGTCTTCATCTTTTCCGTTTCGGAGTTTACATTTTCAATTTGCCTTCCATTTTTCTTCCCATATTTCCTATTCCGTAGTTTACATTTTTCCAATCCGGTTTTCATATTTGTTTCCTCTGCCGCATCCGGAATGCATTTCATTTCCCATTATAGTCCATCTTGGCTAACATTTGTTTCATCAACTGTTCCATATCGTGCTTTTCGTCGCACTCTGGACACCAATTGTGATTACTTTACTTTTTTAACTATTCCTTTATTTTTTATTAAAACACCGGAGCGGCACTAAGCAAAAGTAATGTTGAAGAATAACAAATACTACAGAAAGAAAAGGTGGTTGATAAAGCCATGTGAATGTACTACGCATTTCTGTTTCAAACATATAGAAAAGTGTATGAATTGTTCGTAATTGTTCGTAATTGTTCGTCGAAGCGGGAGTAGTGAAAGAAATGTGATTGTGCTTTACTAAAGAAAAATGAGTAGAAAAACCCTGTGAATGTTACGCGTTGCACTTATATTTCAAGTGCATGTAAAAATGTATGGATTGTTTGCAGAAGAAAGAGTAGTATGTTAGGTAAAAGAAAAGGAAGTAGAGAAAACCACGTGAACGTAATACATTGCGTGGTAAAGTGGATTGCATAAAAACCTTCGCCATGAAAAAAATTAGATATGTCACTTTTCATGGCGATCGATCAACCTGTTTTGGAATTTAATCACTCTTCAACATAAGATATGTATAGGCCTTGGTATGTATGAAGTTGATAAACCATAGGGAATAACATGTAAATTGTTACGTAAAACAAAAGTGAGTAGAGAAAGTAGTATGAATGTAATACGTTGTATTTGTTTCAAACATATAGCAAATTGTATGAATTATATGTTGAAGGGTGAAGAGCGAAAGAAGACTGATTGTGTCTCGTAAAGGAAGAATTAGTAGAGGAAATCGTGGGAATGTAATACGCTGCATTTATATTTCAATCCTAGAATATTATATGAATTGTATGTTGAAGGGCAAACAGAGGATACATGAATGCGCTACATAAAAGAAAAGCGAGTAGAAAACCATTTGAAAGTAATATATTGTGTAGTAAAATTGTTACCATAAAAACTCTCAATGAAAAAAATACATATACGTGCCGAATTTCGCGGTGATTGGTTAAGCGGTTTTCGAGATTAACAGTTAGATATATACAAACATTCAAGTTGTATAGATGATATGAATTGTTTGTAGAAGAGTGAGTGGAGAAAGACATGTGAAGGTGTTACCTAAAAGTAAGTAGAGTAAACACTGTGAATGTCACATACAGCATTTCTATATCAAACATGCATTAGAGACAATCCATACTAGATTTCCAGAACATGAGTGGCTCCATATTTATACTGATGGATCATTGATATCAAACCAAGATGGAGCAGGTGCTGGAGTCACATGTCACCTCTTTTCCTATTACAAATCTTTAAGTTATGGAACTACTAACTTTGATGGAGAAATTGAAGCAATTCGAATGGCCCTACAAAATCTTTTGTACAGAATTTCACATTTTCAGCAAGCAGTTATTCTCTCAGATTCCAGGGCAGCAATTATAGCAATTACTTCCAAGTTGTCACCAAAAAACCAAACTATTATAGAATGTTGGAAGATGCTTAGCCATCTAACAGCACTTCAAAAACACCTAGTCTTCCAATGGATACCGGCTCACTGTGGACTGAGTGGTAATGAGAAAGCTGATTTTCTTGCAAAAAAGGGTACCAGCGGTGTACAAAAATCTATAGTTAATTTACCATTTTATGCAGCTAAAAGATTAGTCAACTCTGAATTAAAAAAATTATTGCAAAATATTACTATGAAAAATCAAAGAATAAAAGATGGGAACTACCAAACATTCAAACAGTGATTCCTGAGTATCCTCGAAAAACAGCAGTTGCAACCTTCAGGTTGATTACAGGACATGATTGTCTGGCAAAACATTTAAACAGAATTGGGATATATTCTTCACCACTCTGTCCTCTATGTGATCTGCAAGAGGAAATGGACCGAGACCACCTTCAAATATGCCCAGCCACTTCTAGTGCCCCATCCATCAGTGAAAAATATTGGAGAGCAAGAGGATTAATGACTTCATTGTCAGAAATCCAGCATTAGCTAACAACATATCAAACATGCACAAAATTGTATGACTTATTTCTAGAAGAGTAAGTAGAGAAACAGTTATGAGTGTGTTACCCAAAAGCAAGTTGAGAAAACAGTATGAATGTAATACACAGCATTTCTATTTCAAACATACAGAAAATTGCATGATTTCTTTATAGAAGAGTATAGAAAGAGACGTGAACGTGGTACCTAATAGTAAAAGGAGAAAACAGTGTGAATGCAATAGCATTTCTATTTAAAATATACAGAACATGGCATGACTAACTTTAAAAGGGGGGATAAAAGTGTTTTATTGGTACAAAATTACGTTTTTTATGGAAAATTGTTTATAGAAGGGTGAGTAGAGAATGAGATGTAAATATGATACCTAAAAGTAAGTAGAAAAAAGCCACTGTGAATGTAATATGCAGCATCTCTATTTCAAACATACAGAAAATTGCATGACTTAGTTGTAGAAGAGTGAGTAGAGAAAGAGGTGTGAATGTATCACCTAATAGTGAGAGGAGAAAACAGTGTGAATGTAATAGCACTTCTGTTTCAAACATACCGAACATGGTATGACTTATTTTAAAAGTGGGGATAAAAGTGTTTTTGGTGCAAAATTACATTTTTTATGGAAAATTGTTTATAGAAGACTGAGTAGAGAAAGAGATGTGAATGTGCCACCTAAAAGTGAGTAGAGAAACCGCTGTGAAAGTAATATGCAACATCTCTATTTCAAACATATAGAATATTGCATGACTTATTTGTAGAAGAGTGAGTAAAGAAAGAGATGTGAATGTGTTACCTAATAGTGAGAGGAGAAAACAGTGCAAATGTAATAGCATTTCTATTTAAAACATACAGAACATGGTATGACTTATTTTAAAAGTGGGGATAAAAGTGTTTTTGTTGCAAAATCACGTTTTTTTATGGAAAATTGTTTATAGAAGACTGAGTAGAGAAAGAGATGTGAATGTACCACCTAAAAGTGAGTAGAGAAACCGCTGTGAAAGTAATATGCAACATCTCTATTTCAAACATATAGAAAATTGCATGACTTATTTGTAGAAGAGTGAGTAAACAAAGAGATGTGAATGTGTTACCTAATAGTGAGAGGAGAAAACAGTGTGAATGTAATAGCATTTCTATTTAAAACATACAGAACATGGTATGACTTATTTTAAAAGTGGGGATAAAAGTGTTTTTGGTGCAAAATCGCGTTTTTTATGGAAAATTGTTTATAGAAGACTGAGTAGAGAAAGAGATGTGAATGTACCACCTAAAAGTGAGTAGAGAAACCGCTGTGAAAGTAATATGCAACATCTCTATTTCAAACATACAGAAAATTGCATGACTTATTTGTAGAAGAGTGAGTAAAGAAAGAGACGTGAATGTGTTACCTAATAGTGAGAGGAGAAAACAGTGTGAATGTAATAGCATTTCTATTTAAAACATACAGAGCATGGTATGGCTAATTGTAAAAGTGGGGATAAAAGTGTTTTTGGTGCAAAATCACGTTTTTTATGGAAAATTATTTATAGAAGGGTGAGTAGAGAAGGAGACGTAAATGTGATACCTAAAAGTAAGTACAGAAACCACTGTGAATGTAATATGCAACGTGGTTTGACTTATTTGTAAAAGTGGGAATGAAAGTGTTTTTGGTTTCAAATTCACATTTTTTATGGAAAATTGTTTATAGAAGACTGAGTAGAGAAAGAGATGTGAATGTGCCACCTAAAAGTGAGTAGAGAAACTGCTGTGAATGTAATATGCAACATCTCTATTTCAAACATACAGAAAAATGCATGACTTATTTGTAGAAGAGTGAGTAGTGAAAGAGATGTGAATGTATCACCTAATAGTGAGAGGAGAAAACAGCATGAATGTAATAGCACTTCTGTTTCAAACATACAGAACATGGTTTGACTTATTTTAAAAGTGGGGATAAAAGTGTTTTTCGGTGCAAAATCACACTTTTTATGGAAAATTGTTTACAGAAGAGTGAGTAGAGAAAGAGATGTGAATGTGTTACCTAAAGGTGAGAGGAGAAAACAGTGTGAATGTAATAGCACTTCTGTTTCAAACATACAGAACATGGTATGACTTATTTTAAAAGTGCAGATAAAATGTTTTTGGTGCAAAATCATGTTTTTTTATGGAAAATTGTTTTTAGAAGACTGAGTAGAGAAAGAGATGTGAATGTGTTACCCAAAAGTGAGTAGAGAAAACACTGAATGTAATATGCATGTATACAAAAATTTAACCAAATCTTTAGAGCCGTTTCTGAAATACGGGGAATATATATACAAGAATTGCACTGTAGAAGCGGGAATAAAAAAAATGTTATTTTTTATGTAAAATCGCGTTTTTTCAGGAATTACACCTATATAGATGAACTTAAAAGGCAAAACTCTATCTGAATACAAAATTTGATCAAAATCGTTAGAGCCATTTCCAAGTTGCGCGGAATAAATATATGTATATATACAAGAATTGCTCGTTTAAATATATAAGATGTGCTCAATATGTTGTGCCCATGTCAACCGATTATCTACAATAACACCGAAAAATTTCTGTGTTCTCACTTCTTCCATACTATTGTTGTTTATTTTCAGTGTTATATTGCAACTGTTCTTCAGAATACTATTGTGCATTATCTTAGTTTTTCCCATGTTGCATTGTAAATTTATGGAATGAAAATAATTTATCAGAGTATAGGCACTTTTATTAAGGGTAATGTTTAAGTCTTCTACGGTTTTATTCCAGCACACAACTGTAGTGTCATCTGCATAGGTTACAACTGAGCTATTTTCCAGACATTTAATATCATTAATATAGATTATAAGTAATAGTGGACCTAATACCGAACCCTGCGGCACGCCATATTTAACAATTTCAACTTTTGATTTTACTGTATGAAATCGTTTCCCTTTTTTGTATGTTATTTCTGTATACTTATTTCTTCCAATTAGATAACTCCTAATTAATTCATGGGTATTCCCTTTATGCCATGTTTGCTAGTTTACTTATTAAAATATTTTGGTCAACACAGTCAAACGCTTTAGATAAATCAAAGAAAAGAGTGCTGACCTCGTTATTTTCTAGTTTTTCTATTACTTCATGGATATATTGATTAATGGCAGAGACAGTGGATCGTCCTTTTCTAAAACCATGTTGAAAATTTTCTATCACATTGAATTTATTTAGATAATGATTTAATCTTAACAGTATAATTCTTTCAAATAATTTTGCTATTTCCGAAGTTAGAGTAATAGGTCTGTAGTTATCAATTTGATGTTCATCCCCTTTTTTTAATATTGGTCTTATTACTCCTAATTTGAGTATTTCAGGAAATTTGCCCTACTGAAGAGAATAATTAATTAGATATGTTAGTGGTTTTACTAGAACATTTTTACAGCATTTTAACAATCTAGGACTAATTTCATCTCATCCACAGCCAAGTTTATTTGATAATTTATCAATTATTTTACTGTGAACCCAGCAGTGAGTTGGTGATGGTGATAGTGTTCTGTCCCAGTGATCTCACAGTGACCAAGACAAAATAACCCGGTGGTTTAAGGTGTATCCTTTAAGCTTTTGACTGTAACTTAACCATGTTTAATCTGCCTTTCTCCTATGGTGAGGTGGTGTTGTTAGATGGGGGAGGGGGTGAATGTGCTGATTGCACATCTTTTGTTTACCACACTGGGTTCAACTGTTTTCTGACCCAGCGTTTGCCCACTAGGGAGCTCTGTTGCTGTGCTGAGGCAAAAGCTAGGCATAGCAGGAGAAGGGGTGGTGTGTGTTAGACAGTCGTGACTAGCGTCGGGAGGTATGCAGCTCCTCTCTCTCTCTCTTGTTACGAGTAGAGACCATAAGTATGAGGGTCGTTTTTTTGTGAGAATGTAGTAAGAAGCCAAGGCAATCGGGCATAATTCGGGCATCATCCTTATTCAAGTAATGACTTCTATGGGCAATGATTTTGTGGGTTTAAGTCGCCACGTACGTGGACAATCTGAGACTCAGATTTCAAATAGGTAAACCGGGGTGTATAGCTTTAAATCGTGTTCAACTCAAATGTAGCAAAGTGTCAGGTTAGGGAAATTTGTTTGGTTAATTCAATTGGCAGATGAAATAGTCTAAAAATATACTTTTTTACACTACCTCATTCATATTCACTTCAATTGTCCACTTGTAATCATTATCACCCTTTAAAAACATGGAGATATATGGATTGTAATTTGATCAAGGGTGATGATTTGTAAGTTATAATTAATTAAAATTTATTGACCCAAATCTCTCATTTTGTTTCTACGAAAAGGGGGGGGGGGCACTCCTTTGTCAGAAAAGGTCCTGCCGTTTTCCCCATCAGTGTGATCCGTTTCCTTCTTCCCCAAAAGAATTTGACTGCATCCTGTGAAGGGCAGTTCAATAGTCATTTTTTAAAAACATGTTTTTGGGTTCAGAAAGTCTGAAAACCTGTATATGTGATGGTATTTAAATATCACACTTTAAGGTAAAATAAATACTTCCTCTGCTTGCTATAGATAAACAGTAGATGAGGTGAAAATCAAAAGCATTGCTGTATTGGAAAAACCAAAGGATTTGATGTTCACCAGCTGAGGTGAAGAAACCAAGAAGGCTGCAGATTGTAGATTAGGCTGGCTGGCCCACAAAGATGAACAGGGGTACCTAACAGTTCCAGGTTTGGTGGGCTGCTCAGAGAAGGCCACCATCTGGCAGGATTGAGCATCTGTGCCATCTATCAGATGTCGACCAACTGTGTACAGTCCTAAACTGTAACCCTAAGCTTGAAACTTAAAATTGCACTGGGTGTAATCCAACAGACAGAGATTCCTTGCACCATGCATCGTGGTAACTTGATACAGCTTGGTTCAACTCGTGTGCTGTAGTGCAAAGAAGCAAAGAATTGAGGCAGCATGTGTTGACAAGTGGCTTGCTTATCATGAAATAGATACACACAATACAAATACACAAATATGGAGTAACCTGCTCAAAAAAAAGTGCAAAAAATGCCAGAAGTCCATTTAAATCAGAGTAGAAACCTTCTTATTACTTTCTCTACTGGCAAGTAGAAGTACTTTTTTGAAAGTCTTTACGTTATAGCCAAATGCCTCATGTGTGGTACAATAATTACGTGTGTGAGAAAATGATCTGTTGAGGGACACTATAACAGAGTACATGCAGAAACATATGATGAAATCACAGTGGACACTAAAGAGGAAGAATTAAAGAAGTTGCTACGTCTTTCAGAAAAGCATTGTTTATCAGTGCTTTCTAGATTATTAAAACAAAAGACCAGATTTGGTATTCAAAACCAAATTAACCAGTCTAACACTGCATATCACCATAAGCATTGCACGATAATGAAGAAACAGCACTGAAAGCGAGGAAGGGGGACATAGCAAAGTGAGCAAGACAAATGTAAGGAAAGAGCGAATGGAGGTTTGCACTGAGGCCAACTTTTAGTGGTCCCATTTCGCACCTTGCACCGTATGATGCACTGTTGCATGCACACTGAGAGGCCCTGCTCTAAAGTTATGAAGGGGAATGATTGAATATGAGGGAAAGTAAATTGTGCATTCCCCTTGCTATCAGGGAAAACCACAAATAACTCCTGATCGAGTGGCTGGCACCAGGAACTGAATACAGGACCTTCCTAATGCGAACCTTGCACATTATTACAGCCACCTTGCTCTGCAATGTTGAGTAACTTTAAGCTCCATGGACCCCAGGATCATTTGAGCATAATCTCATTTATTTGTCATCCATTACAACATAAAGGACAGAACAAAACTAGATTGGTTAACATTTATGAGTACAATGATTACACTTAAGTTTCACTTATTAGGTTATGTTATTTTTGGACAATTGTTTCGATTGCAACTGCTACCGTTATTATCTGCTACAGATGTAAGGCTGGAATCCTCCTTTGAACTACTCCTAGTGCTATCTTCTCTTTTAGTTGTAAACTTAATGATATTTTCAACTGGTGGGATTTCAAAATTCATTACTTTATGTTCATTCTTAGTTAATAAATATTTTCCCCCATATGTTAAGTTCTGCATTGGATTTTGCTTGTTTTAAAAGTTTTATTTCTGATTGATTAAAATACAGATTTTGTGTTACAAGCCTTTTGTGGTGTTACATATTTTCAGTATACTTCACATGAATAAATTATGTAGATTTAGTAGAGCCACAGTTATCTGAGCTGCGAGAGTTCCAGGTTAACTGAGGTCTCATTTTGTGAAATGTGTCATGCAAAATATGTAGTGTACAAATAGAAACAGTGCAGCTGTCTCAAAGATTGGCAAATGAAACAATCACTGAAAACGATGTAGCTGAGTGGATCAATGCAGACAAACAATTGGAAGTGACTGATGAGATGATAGCAAAGGCAGTGGATGTAGAGGCTGAAGAAAATGAAAGTGAGAATCAAGACATTGAAATGGAGAATGAGAAAACCAGCCTCAGAGAGGGATGCAAAGCGATAGAAAAGACAATTGAGTACCTAGAGCAACAGTCAGAAACAACTTCAACAGATTCAGTGGAATCAACCACTTCATTGAATCATAAAAAGGAAACACATCTGTTCATGGTTGGCTCCCTGATCCACTTGGAAGCCCCTTGGATGATTCCCTCTAGGCTCAAACAAAGTAGCCGCACAAATTTTTTCATCTTTTCACTGTTTCAGCTGAAAAATAAATTATCTCACTGCTACAACTATACAACATAATAAAACAATATTGTTTAAATCAGCTACATAACGAGTTACTTATAATCACTTCTGAGTGCTTGGGTTGTGGTGTTATTATGTTGTAGCTTCATCCTTGGGCGACATATATGTGGTTTTATTATGGCATGGTGGCGGTTTTAAAACCATTATCGTTGAGTTATTTCTTGCGAGAAGGCTTCAATCTCAGGGTCCGCAATAAGGATATATATATTTGGGGTTTTGGGAATCGAAGGGTTCACAATTCTAAATAATTACACAAATAAATAAGCACATCTTGAATTGAAAACACAGATTACGAAGAACTCTGCAAGTCACCCTCACATACACACCCATCACCGCTGTTTTTGTCCAACACTTCCAATGGACTGACCCCCACCAACCTGGCTCCCATGTCTTCTCATTAGTCCTTTCTTAAAACATTGCAATTTCATTGGTTATTAATTTAAATTTTGATTATAAATATTATCTGTTGGGTTGGTGTACCCACACTGATTGGCATAATTTTTAATTTTCATTCGGCCCAAATGTATAATTTGTATAAATCTTGCAGAATACTTTATATAATCATGCTGTCATTTATTAACATTTATTTTAAATTGAAAATAACACTACAAAATGCCCCTTATGTGAAAATTAAGCACATCATCTGAATGATTATTAAATTTCACATAACGTGCTCTGTAAATTTGTTCTTACTTACTAGTGATACATCATTAATACGGATATACATTGAAATAATTCCTGAATATAACAATAAACAATCCAAATTATTTAAGCTTCATAAAATATACATATGTATTTTTTGAAGTTATTTTACTCACTCTTCAGAGATTTTGGACACCCCTGTAAGTTTGTGTGTCTTTCCTTTTCTTTATCAACAATCACAAGAACACTTCAGTTCAGAAACACTATATAGAACATTCAATTATCACTCATCCCTTGACATGAAAGGTAAGTGTTACGGTCTTCTTTGAAATGTTCACATCTTATTTAACCAATAACAACTAAATATACAAATATTTAACAGATAAATAAATTGTTAAAAGACTGGGCTTTCCTTGAGTAATTTATTTCAACTCCTGGGAAAGGAATGATCATAGGTATCATTTCACAGGAAATTCTTCAGGGTTAGGAGTTTTGTATGGTTTTAGAAATTTTATGTGATGACGTCCCAAACTTTTGTTTTTCTCTAAATGCTTTAGCTCAAAAGAATGTTGGCCAAATTTCTCGGTGATCTTGTATGGTCCAGAATAAAGTAATTCCATTCAGAAATAATGATGGTTAATCTGGCTAGACAACGTGTGATTCCTCACTAAGACAAGATCTATTTCCGGATTCCACTTCCTTTTATGGCACTTGGTCCTTGACTTCCTTAGCTTGAATCTCCGTAGAGTTCTTGCCACTGCCTTTGCACATTTTTGTGGTAGCATTTCGTCCATACTCTCCGCTATTGTTTTAGGAAGTCCAGGGGTTAATTCCTTTGGAGTTTCTCCAGTCATTAAGAAATGAGGTCTGTATCGTGTAATGGGATGTATTGAATTATTCATCACATTCTTTATCATTTTGCTATAATCCACCCATGAAGTGTGCCGATCATGGCAAATCACTCTTAGATAGGTAATTACATCATGTAAAGTACGTTCAGCCCTATTTCCTGCAGCATTATAACTGGTACTGTGGTAAATTTTGATATTGTAGTCAGTTAATGTTTTGTTGAACATTTAGCTATTTACACTAGCGTTGTCAGTGCCCTTATATGTCCATATTTAGGTATATAGTTATATATTACTTTTCTTAAGCATGCTCTAGACGTGATACTTTTCATAGGATACAATTTACAAAATTGACTAAACACGTCTACCAATACGAGCAGATATCTGTAACTGAATCTTCCCTGTGGTAGCTCTCCATGGACATCTAAACAAAGTAAATCATTAGGACCTTTCCTTTCAATAAATTGTGGCTCAATGTCAAAATTTGTATTTAATGATTTTGCTTTCTGGCATAAATCACAAGTGGACACAAATATGCAGACTTTCTTATATAAGTCCTTCACATAAAAAAACTTGGGAAATGTTTAAAGCTATTCTCCAGTACCTGCATGAATCAAAGACAAATGGAATGATTCTATAACACTGGATACCAAAGATTTTGGGATAATTGGTTTCCATACTTTGTATTCTCGACCAGTTAGCTTATATAAAATTCCATCTTTCTTTCCAAATGTCTTCCATTATGTCAGGAGCAGTAGTTAATATTCTCTGGAGTTCATTGTCCTCTTCTTGTAGTTTTCCCAATCTACATATTTGTTTAGTTAGTTTTATTTGTCATCATAATTTCCGGTGCTATAGTCCATGAAGAACCAGAGCCTTGTCGACTACTTCTTTCTTCCAGTCCTGCCTCGATGATGCCAACTGCCTCCAATTACGAATTCCTAACCTGCACAGATCCTGCTGTACATTGTCCATCCATCTATGTCTCAGGCGTCCAACCAATCGACTTCTTTCTGGTTTGGCATTTAGTATTTTCTTCTGGACTCTGTCATTCCCCATCCTTTCTACATGCCCCAACCATCTCAATCTGCGAGCCTTAATGTCTGCTACTATTGTTGGTGCTTTGTAAAGTTCTTCCAATTCACTATTTGTTCTTATTCTCCATTCGTTTTGAATGCATATTGCACCAAATATTCTTCTAAGGACTTTCCTTTCCCAAGTGTTGAGGAGGTTTTCATTTTTTTTGTTAATGTCCAGGTTTCTGAACCATACATTACTACTGGTTTTATTATGGTTTTATATGCCAGCAATTTAAGTTTGAATGTTACTAGTGAGGATCTTAAAATTTTTTGGAAGCTGTAGTAATACCTGTTTCCTACTGCTAGCCTAGCTTTAATTTCTTCCTTAACATTGTTGATTTCCATGACAATGCCGCTGAGATATTTAAATTTTTCCACCCTTTCATATCCCTCAAATTGTGTGACATTTCTCCATCTTATTCTACTTCTAGTAGTTACCATATATTTAGTTTTTTTTTTTTTTTGTTTATGGTGTGTCCCATTTTTCTCGCTGCTTTGTCTAATACTCCTAGGTTTTCTTTCAAGTATTTAGTGCCAATTCCCAGCATGCAAATGTCATCAGCAAAGGCTTGTGTTGTTCTATTAAAAATTGTTCCTCCTGAATTAATATCAATCTTTCTTATTATTGCTTCTAATGTTAGATTGAATAGGGTGCCTGACAGAGAATCTCCTTGTTTTAGTCCTTGTTGTATGATAAATTCATTTGAAAACAGTCCTTGTGTTTTTACTTTACTTTTTGTTTCCTTAAGTGTCATTTTGGTTAATTTCACTAATTTTCTAGGCACTCCAACTCCAACATCACAGCGAATTGTTGTTTCCTGTTAACACTGTCATATGCAGCTTTAAAATCAACAAACAATTTGTGTATTGTAATGTTATACTCATGACATTTTTTCATGATGAGTTTTAAGGCAAACATCTGATCTGTTGTTGATCTTCCTCCTCGAAAACCACATTGGTATTCTCCTAAGATTTCCTCAAATTTGGGGTTTATTACTCTGGGTAGTATTTTGTAGACAACGTTAAGTAATGAAATCCCTCTATAATTAGAGCTGACTTTTCTATCATTTTTCTTATATAAGGGTACTATTTTAGATGTATTCCACTCTATAGGCGTTTCTTCACTGATCCAAATTTTCTTGATTAATTTATGTATTTCCTTTGGAATCCCTAATCCTCTGTATTTAAAAACTTCCCCTGGAATTCTGTTCTTCCCCTAGTGCTTGATGGTTACTCATATTCTCAATAGCCTCTTCTACTTCTTCTATTGTTGGTTCGGATACTTTCTGATCAGCTTTATTTATTTCATTTAATTCATTAGTTGGGGTATCTGATTCTTTGTTAAAAATTATATTGGAACTAAGAAGTTCCTTAAAATATTCTTCCCTTCTCTTCAGGATTGTATTTGGGTCACCGATTAGATTCCCTGTTTTATCCCTACATAGGTTACTTCGTGGTTGCCAACCTCTTTTTGTTTCCTTCATCGCTTTGTACAGTTTCCTCACTTCTTTTTCATTGTGACAGTTATTTAGTTCTTTCAATCTGTTTTTTTCAAATTCTCATTTCGTCTCTCTGCATTCCTTCTTTATGATTTTCCTCTTGTTCTTGTATAGCTTTCTTGTGGTTCTTGTTTCTCTCTGCAACATTTTCATTCTAGCCTCGTTTGTTTCCCTTATTACTCTCTCGTACTCACTATCAAACCATTCTTTCTTTTGCTTTGCTGGTTCACATCCAAGCTTATCCTCCAATACTTTTATTACTGTACTCTTTATTCCAATGTTCCTCTAATCCTGTACCTTCCTCTACCTCCATGTTATTTAGTTCCTGATTTAAGTTCTGTTGGAAGTCCATTCTCAACTCAAGGTCCTTAATAATTGAAGTGACATTCAATTTTGGTAATTTATCAACTTTCTTATTCCATTGTGTTGATATTCACTGTTTATATTTTACTAAAATCATAAAATGGTCTGTGACCACATCAGCCTTTCTGCATGCTCTCACATCTTTAATGTCCGAACCATGTCTTTTTTGAATCAACACATGGTCAATTTGATTGACTGTGTTGCCCTCAGGTGATCTCCAAGTTCCATTGTGAACATTTTTATGTTGAAAATGTGTACAGGATATTGAAAGATTCTTGCCCATCGCAAAATCCACTAGTTTTATTCCATTTTCATCACATTCTTCATGTAGGCTATGTTTTCCTAGATACGGTTTGAAACTCCGCTCTCTTCCCAACTTGGCGTTCATATCACCCAAAATCATCTTCACGTCATTTGCTGCTATTTTATTATATGTTCTTTCCAACTGGTTATAAAAAAATGTCTTTTACTTCTTCCTCTGCATTTTCTGTTGGTGCATGTGCGCAAATCATAGTTAGATTAAAAAATTTCATTTTTAGCTTCAAAGTACACAATCGACCATTTATTGGATCAAAATTTAATACTGCTGATTTGAATCTTCTCTGTACTATAATTCCAGTTCCTAAATTAGCTGTCCCATTACCAATATTAAATAGGGTGTAATTCCCGAAATCTGATATACAGCTGTCTCTTCACCTAATTTCTTGTAGGGCTGCCACTCCAATATTATATTCCTTGAGTTGGTCCTTCAAATTTCGAAGAGCCCCCACCCTGTTAAGACTTAAAACGTTCCGTGTTGCTAACCTCATTTCATTTTTCCATTGTCTTTGCTCAGTTGTCATCATTAGGTCAGTCCGGCTTTCTTTAGTCAACATTTTCAAAGCTGAACTTTTTTCCACAGCGGGGTGCTAACCCAACGTGAAACCAACAGGGGCTTGCCCTTTATAGCCTGTTGGACAGCAACCTTTTCTGTCAGGAAAGGTCCCTTAGCCTTCAAGGATCCCTCATCAACCCACAAGGCAGTGGGTTCTACTGTTTGACCTCAGTAGTAAGATTGCCTCCTCCACCATCTCCACTGTACCAATAAATATCATCTCCACCTTCGATGCCATTGAGATCTTTACCATAACCCTGGCAAGGGGCCCTAACAAGTTACTACCATCCAGGCCAGATGGACCAAGGTTTTTTAATGAGGTATTACTCCTCACCCTCCTCTTTTTTCAACCGGGCTTGGTACCGGCTTCGGCAGAGTTAGTTTTATTTATGGTGAGATCTATTTTCATTAGTGGAACTTTGTGAGTCTTTGGTATGGTTTTTAGGAATCAAACTGGGTGGTCTGGATAAGATGTCACTAAAAATGTTGTTCTTCCAAGGGATGTGTCTGACTTCTGAATCATGTGCTGTGATCTCTTGGATGTAGCGGGATATTTTGTTACTTGTAAGTTTGCATTGTTATATTAAAGACAAGCTCAGATGGTCTGTGTAAACAATTACTTTCCTGTTTAGGACATAATGTTGAAATTTCCTCAGTGCAAAGAATAATGCAGAGATTTCCAAAAGTGTAATACATTGGTCTTACTCTGAGGGAAGTAATGAACGACTAGCAGTTGCTATTACATGTGAGTGTCCATCATATTCTTGCATGAAGACACACCCTAATCCTTTGGTATTACTGTCTTTATACAGAAGAAAGTCTAGGTCATCCCTTGGTCTTTCTAGAACAGTGTGAACAAAAAGTGCTTTAACACACTGCCATGTATTTTCCTCACATTCAGTCCATCTACATTTTATGCTTTTCCACAATAAATGTCTGAGTGGTGCCACTTCTTCGGCATAATCGATAAGGAACTTTGACTGATACTGTATTAAGCCAAAAATTCTCCTTAATTGTTTTACATTCTTGGGACTTGGAATCTTGAGTAAACTCTAAATTTTCTTGGGATCTGGCTTACATCTAGAAAATTTACTTCTCTAAAAAACAAACAACTGTCATTCCATTTTTCAGCAAATTTAGATAAAATGTGATTGAGGGGCTTTAAGTGTTCCTCAAAGGTTTCACTATATACAAGAAAGTCATCCACATACTGACATGCATATTCTCGTACACTATTCCCGAAAATAGCATCAATAGCTTACAACAATGCAGCCTCCAGAGTTCTTTAACCCAAAGGGTGCTCTCGTGAAATGCATCAGTTTTCCTTGGAAAATAAATGAAGAGCAATCTCTGACTTCTTCAGCTAGAGGAATTTGCCAGTTGAGGTTAATACTTGAAAATATATTACCTTTGTTGACTCGGGATAATAGGTCTTCTACAGGTTCTGGTATGAAATAATCTGGCAATGTATGTTTGCTAAGCCGCCTCGCATCAATTATTAGTCTAAATGACTTGTCTGATTTCATTACACAACACAGCAGGTTACAAAAGGTTGCTGAAAAATCTTCAATAATGCTTTGTTCTTTCGTTTTCTTTATTACTTGTTCCGCATCAGCTTATAACAAGAGAGGGAGGTTCCTGGCTTTATGAGCATAAGGAGATAGATTTTGAACCATGAAAGTGTGATTATATACATTGCATAGTCCAGGATTTTCTGAAAATACACTTTTGTTTCGAAATAACATCTTGAAAAGCATCTCTTTCTCATGCGAAGGTAAGTCAGTTTCCTTAACTTCCTTTATAATTGCTTCCCGATTATGTCTTTGTTTACTTGCTGTCAATTTTCTAGCTTGAACACATGTTTGTTGTTACTTTTCCTATGACGATGAGACAGAATATTGGACCCCAATAGAAAATCGTTCATGTAAATGTTTGTTAAAAGTGTATAAATATTAGAATTGTTTGTGTTCCATAATAAAAATAGGAGACGATAATTGGGATCACTTCCCTAAAGAGAAAGAACTATTTGCGCGGATGAAGATGGAAAAGGCGGTGTGTTGCGTCAAAAGGACGCCAAGAAATAGTTCATTAGCGTCTATGTGTTCAAGGTGATAAGACGTGTTTTGGTAGCATGTGAACATGGAACTTTCACCAAACTTTTATCCAGCGTAAATTCTACTAAATTAAAAAAGTGTAAAGGTTTTTAAAGTATTTAATATGGTGCTGAGAGTGTAAAGTATCGAAGTGTTAATAAATAAATACATTGTGATAAAGAAACATTGATATATGCATTCCATCTGTTACCACGACCCTGTAGATAGAAAACGAGTCTCATAGCTCAGCCCATTCCGTTAGTTACGTTAAAATCGGCATCAAAATGGCTTACCCAACGTGGAACTCGAATTTAGGATGGAATGCAAATTACGGGAATTGAAATCACGATAAACATCAAGTGACGCCATATCATCGCGTCAGAAGACGCCATTAGACCATCGTTTGACATCGCCAACAGAACACTGATGAACGGATAATCAACGATACATCAGGACACCGATGCACGGATAATCAACGCGGGAAAACACCGGAGATCATCTAGCGAAGCCAACTGCCCAGGAGACGTACATAACTGGACGAAGCAACGAATAAAAAAAGTAGGATCAAAAATTTTTGTTTTCACATACAGTTTACTTTCATTTTTATGTTACTGAGAAGCGGCAAAGTAGTGGGACTATTAACCCTAAGTGAATTGAATAAAGAAACTAAAATGTCGCGAAAAGAGATAGAAACAGGAGTGGGGGGAGGGGCAGATAGGCCTAGTTATCAGGTAGAACCAGAAAGTGAGGAACAAGTTGAAATAGGAAAAGACCAAAGGTTATTAATGATCATGTTTGACAGACTAGAACAGAAAATGGAACAAAACAAGGTAGAATTAGGTCAGAAAATGGAACAAAATAGGGCAGAATTACAACAGGACATAGAACAAAGTTTAGGCCAGAAAATGGAACAAAATAAAGTAGAATTAAAGCAGGACATAGAACAAAGTTTAGGTCAGAAAATGGAGGAAGTGAGACAGAACTTAGAACAGAAAATGGAATTAGGAAGACAGAACTTAGAACAGAAGATAGAATTAGGAAGACAGGAGTGTAAAGAAAATATGAAAGTAATGGAAAATAATTTGAAATTAGTACATAAAAACTTAAATGAGACAAAGGAAGTCTTAGAAGCTAGGATAGAAATCGTAGGAGATAGGATGGGAAAAATAGAATCAGAAATGAGAGAAAATAAGATTGTATTAGAAGGAGAAATTGCTAGATGTAGAGATGAAATAACAGAATGTAATACAAGTGTAGACCAGTGGCGGCTGGTGAACAAAATAAGGTGTGTGCTACAGTACCGCACAATGATTACACATTTTATATAATTAGTCTTACCTAATGCCGAAATATAAAGTCCATACGGCGCTCCTTCCGGCTGCAGAACTTATCGATCACCCTGTTATTAAACCCCTCCATGTTAGAAGCGATGCTTTTCTCCATGGACAGAATTGCCAGAGCAGTAAGACGATCCTGTGACATAGTGTTTCTTAAGAATGTTTTTACGCGTTTTAAGCATGAAAAGCATCTTTCTGGCTCAGAAGTGGTCATTGGCGTTGTGATCAAAATTTTTAGTAAAGTTGTAACTTCAGAAAACGAATCTTGCAGACTGTTAGAAATTATGTATTGCAATAGTTGCACAGCCCCGTCAATGTTTCTAAAGTCAGGTCTTGCATACAGAACGCTAAGTTGTGTCTTTAGCATTTTCTTGTTCAGTGTTGTATACGTAGTCACAGCAGTTTGAAGTTCATCCTCAGGAAACTGACTTAAAAAGCTGCCAAAGAATTTAGAGTTTAACAGCTTTGCTGCATCGAGATGACTAAGCGACTGAAAACGACGTCTAGCTTCCTCGATAATGCGGTCACACACTTCTTTGGCTTCTATTTTTAGACATTCTACCTTCTGGCGTTTGCTCATTGATTCAGGTGGAATCACAAATATATCATCGGCTGCCTCTCGAATGTCACAGATGCACTGAATGAATGAAGACACAGCATTTTGTACTTTAACAGCCTCAGTTGATCTTGATTGCAGTTGATTATAAAGTACATCAACATGAGGCATTACTCGGTGAAAGAATTTCAACCATGAAAGGAATTTGCTGTCTTCTAAATAACGCCGAAGCCCATTTGCTTCCAGACAAGTCTTATCATGGGCAGAATTTTCCAACTCCGAAAGCACTGCAGCAATTCTTCCTGATTTTCATAAATGACATTAACAGTTCTGGATCTAAAATTCCACCTAGTTGCAGAACCACCAGGAACTCTTCTAGCCACCGCAGAATCCAGAGCTGCCAAGCGCTGTGGGGATCTTGAGAAAAAGGCAGGAAAAGCAGAGAGATTAAGAAAAAATATTCTGGCAGACTTATTCTGCGAAGCTGCGTGTTCCATCACTAAGTTCAGTTGATGCGCATAGCAGTGAATATACTGCGCATTTGGAAACTGAGATTGTACTTTGGCTTGTACTCCACCAACTGCACCACTCATTACTGAAGCTTCATCGTAAGTTTGGGCAATAAGTTTATGACGTTTATCTCTGAATAGTTCATTAAGCACTTTTAATATGCTTTCAGAAATTGCTTCTGCGTTTTGTCCCTCTGATTGCAAAAAACCCCAAAATCTCTCATATGGAACACCCGTTTTCTCATATCTAAATACTAATACAAGCTGGTTCTGATGCGAAACATCTGTGGTTTCATCTGCCATAACAGCCACAAAATCAGCTTCTTGCATTTCCTCCAGAATCACCTCACGACAGACTTCTAACATACAATCTAAGAGTTCGTTTTGGATGGTTTTAGAGGTCCCTTTGAATATATGGTTTGAGTCCATGTGTTCCTTCACAGCACTATCAATGTTACTTACTAAATCTATAAGTCCTAAAAACACGCCAGGATTTTCAGAAGATTCAGTCTCATCATGTCCTCTCAAAGCAAGCTCAAATGCACCACAAAACTTTATACAGTCAATTATGCGGGACAACACATACCTGTTTTTCTCTACTTGTAGATTATGCTTCAGCTTCGCCTCTTGATAAGCACGGCTTAACTGAGTCACAATATTTGTACTACCTAAAGCACTTAAATCTAGTACATTGTTTAAATGTTTTACATTTTGTTTGTGTTTGTTAATAAGAACATTAATATGTCCTAGGTCTGTCACTCCCGTCGTACTCCACGAATCACTGTTCCCAAAAAGCAAACATGGAAAACAGAAAAGAGCATTTCTTTCCTGACATCCACATATCCATGCATGCTCATAAATTTTGAGGTTAAATCGCCTGGTGTAAGAATTATTTCTCCCTCCTTTTGCAGGTTGCGTGATGTTTAAATGTGGTGTTTGCCTTCCTAACTGCTTCACTTGAACTTTTTCTTCTAGAGTCCTCCTAGAGAAAGGATAATTTATTAGGCGTCCACAGAATTCATTTTAGCGTACACAACACAGATATTGCTCAGCACACGAAACTGACGTTCATAACCTGAGTTTATGGAGTATTTCGCGGTTATTTGTTGCTGCCAAAAATAAGTAGTGCCAACAGTAATTGCTCCACATGTCCAACTTCCGAGAGTTTTATTCTCTCTGTTGCGTGCAAGGTCTATCACCGGCAACAGATAGTTGCCTCAACACCACATAGATGGCAGAAGTTGTATAACAGCAAGCAAAGTCGTTAGATGACATTGCAATCCTGCTATCTAGCAACTTTGTACAGAAGCAGCATGAATTAATGTGCTCCACTTTATGAGAGCACAACGCTAGGTAAATTCAACCAATAGGAGAACAGATTTCAAAATCGTACACCTATGTTTCGCATGCGTGGATTGGTCTACATTCCCTGCAAAGGACTGAAGAATTTTGTAGCACCCAACGCATCACCTATCTCGTGTATGTGAGGCGTGCATCATCTTCGCACACAATGAGCAAAGAACACTAGCGCGCGGCATATAAAATAGTGAAAGTGAAAGAAAATGTGCAATAATAATTGAGTATATGTTTAACACAAAGAAGAAACTATTTTTTGCAAAATAATCATTGTGCTGTAGCACTGTAGCACATATTGACGAGCCGCGCCTGGTGTAGACTGTAAGATTACAAATGTAAAAGCAGAAATAACTGAGGAATTAAGGAAAGAGATTGAGGTAGTAAAGAAAGACATTATTAATGAAACTGTAGAACAAATTGTAATTCCTAAAATTAAGACGATGACTGATGTGATGCATTTGCAACAGGATGCTATAAATGATATGAAACAGAGTCACTTAGAAATAAAGAATGATTTAAAATCAATTTGTGAAGAAATGAAAAAAGGGAAAGAAAGTTTGGCTAATGTAAATAATGTTGTGAATGCACTACAAAGGCAAGGTGATTTAGATGTAAGTAATGTACAAGATGAGAGTTATTTGAATAATGTACAAAATGTTGACTCACCATACAGAGAAAGAGGTTCACAACCAAACAATGACACAACACATGACACATGTTACACCAACAGCATATCACATGAAATTACACCACCTACATTTGACGAGGAGAAGGGAGACGATCCAAAACTCTTTGTTAAAGAGATGGAAGAGTATTTTAAAGTGAAAAGTATACCAAATGAGCTTAGGATGATGATAGTCAAGAAAAGCTTAAAAAACAAGGCATTAGAATGGCTCAGGTTAACACTAGCTGGTCATGAGTCGTATAGTTCATTCAGAAATTTATTCCTATCAAGGTATTGGGGCCCAGCTAAGCAAAACCAAACTAGGGTAGAGCTAGCGACAGGTAGATATGATCCAACCAAAGGGTTATCGCTAGTCGATTATTTTATGAAAGTAGCCAACAAAGGAAAGCTATTAGACCCTAACTTGTCAGAAGCAGAGCTAATTACCAGCATAACAAGACATTTCCCAGACACAGTGAGAACAGGTTTAATTGTTGCGAGGCCAGTAGATTTTGCAGATATGATAGAATTGCTGACAGCCTTCGAAACACAAAATGGTTGGCCTAATGAGCATAGACATAGGAACGGTCACCCAAACTTACCCATCTTAAACCGGAGCACGGCTACGAACAACCAGAGTGAGGGAGAAGATAGAAATACTAGGAGCACCCATGAAAGGGGGAGAGGGGCACACCATTTCCCACAACCACACAATCATGGCGAGAGGATGGAGAACACAAGACAACGGTACCACGACACAATACCAAGGGGTGAATCGAGATACAGAACGCATAGATATGATCAGGGGAGACCAGGAGACCGTGAGACCGCACCCATCAAGTGAATCACATACGATTCTGTAGGGAATACTTCGACAACCAAGGACCGTCATACAACAGAGGTTCACGCCAAAGGGGCAGAGACCAATGGTACACTGGCGACATAAGACAGCAGGAAGTAGATGAAAATGCGCCACATAGGGCAGATGCTGCACAGAATACAGAAACAACCACCACCAACACTCAGGGAAATTACAACAGCTAAGTCCGTCCCAACTGACTGGATGACCAACAACACAAACCCTAAGCAACTTACAATTGACATCGACACCATGATGGCTACACGAAGAGAAAGATGGAACCACTGGTCATAACAAAACAGCTGGGTGACCACACGTATGAGCTACAGAATACAAATGGCAAGTTGGTAGGAAGATACCATAAAAATAGATTAAAGCCATACAAAGAAAGGGCCAAATAGTCTTTGCCAACAAATATGTAAGGCAGGAATAGTAGAGATGATGAAAAATAACAATTTTTAATGGGTTACTTATAGAAAATCATGTTCAGATTAGAAATTACAACAAGAAAGAAAACCAACATAGTTATTGGCTATATCGACCACAAAGAGCATTGTCAACAAAGACAGATCAGGACACTAATTGTCATTAAAGAAATGAATTATAGCGACGGAAGATAATATGTTTTTGACATAAGGATGTCAGGGACAAAAATAAAAAGGAATCAATTATGATGACAAAGATATAATATTTCGACACAAAGATGTCGAGGGTGAATTGAGAAGAAAAATAATACAATTGCAGAATAATTATAAGTATAGAAGTTTTCTCTTATAGAAATAAGAGACAAAGAGGTGGCAATTAGTGAAGTAAGAAAAACCATAATCAGAAAAGTAATGCCCATGAATTAAGATGGATATAGCCAATGTTAAGCTCGAAGAAATGTTGAACCAAACAACAATGAATAATAACCCAATTAAGAAAAATGGTACCATTAGTAACATCAGAGTTTAAGAACCGACTCAATGACCTGCCTATACATAATAAGCTTACAAGGCAAAGAAGGCAAAGAAATGAATAAAATATTGCCATAAATATGATCATAATCATTAGCTCAAAATTTGTATCCTGTTTTTCTCTCCTCATAGCAAAGAATACAAGTCAAAAACCACATAATAAACCATGATACACTTAAATTATATTTGTGTTAATGTCAAATGTACAATAACTGAGTATGTGTTGTATAAGAACTGAATATGTGTTGTACAATAACTGCATATGTATTGTATAATAACTGGATATGTTGTGTAATAACTGAATGTGTTGTACAATAACTGAATATGTATTGTATAATGACTGGATATGTTGTATAATAACTGAACATATGTGGTACAATAACTGAATATGTATTGTATAATAACTGAATATGTGATGTATAACAACTGAACATATATTGTGTAGTAATTGAATATGTGAAATTTATAAAGACATCCTGTGTCATGCTAAAACAAAAGACAAAGACAAACAGCGAAGAAGACTAAAAAAAAAAAAGAAATATTGTACAAAGTGATTGCATCAGAGGAGTAAGGAGAAGTATTGTATTGTGTTTCAAGATTGTAAATATAGGTGACAACTTGAAAAACAAAACAAGGGGCATATGAGACAGAATATTGGACCCCAATAGAAAATCGTTCATGTAAATGTTTGTTAAAAGTGTATAAATATTAGAATTGTTTGTCTTCCATAATAAAAATAGGAGACGATAATTGGGATCACTTCCCTAAAGAGAAAGAACTATTTGCGCGGATGAATACCACGGATGAAGATGGAAAAGGCGGTGTGTTGCGTCAAAAGGACGCCAAGAAATAGTTCATTAGTGTCTATGTGTGCAAGGTGATAAGACGTGTTTTGGTAGCATGTGAACATGGAACTTTCACCAAACTTTTATCCAGCGTAAATTCTACTAAATTAAAAAAGTGTAAAGGTTTTTAAAGTATTTAATATGGTGCTGAGAGTGTAAAGTATCGAAGTGTTAATAAATAAATACATTGTGATAAAGAAACATTGATATATGCATTCCATCTGTTACCACGACCCTGTAGATAGAAAACGAGTCTCATAGCTCAGCCCATTCCGTTAGTTCCATTAAAAAACAGTATCAACGATAATTAGAGCTAGGAAGTTCATGCATTTGCATGTTTTTTCATAGGGATTAAAAATGTATGCTTTTACATTATGTGCACGAATTATGGAATATTCAGTTATTTGAACATGATTTTATGGTGCATATAACTGCATATTTTCTTGATTTTTATAAATGCATAATATTTCAATATTATAGCCCCTGCATTGCATATTTTAATGATTTTAATGGTTTTTTATTATTTTTTCCCCTCTGGATAATATTTTTCATATTGGTAGTATTGCATATGATGAGGCAACTTGCGAGATGGCGAGAACTAATGCTGAGTCATGTTGTCATGCAGTGAATACCCTGTTTCCATACTTTCATTATATTTATATGCGTAGAGAGCAATCAATGCCTTATGTGAGAGGTTTATATTAACAAAGGTAAAGTGCAGGTCAACGTTTCGAGCAGCACGGTTATAGCAATGCTTGCCTGCCCCCAGTAGTTGTCGTGGTCTTCAAACGTAACAGTGTTGTGAACTGGTTCCCACCAAATTAAATTAGGCGTATAAAATGTTAAAAAGCTCTTAAAATGCCGAAAATAAAACCAACTTTGAGTGCTAGATTGATTAATTTACAGAAAGAGTTTTTGGGTGATTTAATATCTGCAGATAATAGGGTACTGCTTTGTGAGCGTGTGAGAAAAATGTAGGGAGTAAGAAAAGATTTCAAATAGTTCAGCACATAAACACAGCAAAACATAAGGAGAATTTAATCAGAAAACTTGCAAAGAACCTGCTAAAAACAGCTAGTAGAGTGTTAAGGAAGCAGGGTTACTGCTGATATTCCCTTGTTCAAAATTAATAATCCAACATTTAAAAGCTTTCTTGCCAAGTACACTCGACAACAAGTGCCTGAAGAAAGTACACTGCGTAAGACTTATGTGGACATTGTTATAATAACATATTGTTAAATATACAAAAATTAATTAGTGGATCAGTTTGTGTGGATGTCTGTTGATGAAACCCCTGATTCTGAGCGCCATTCTTTGCTAATATAATCGTGGGTGCTTTAAATAATGAACAAAACACTAAACCTTATGTTCTTAATGTGTGTGAATTGTCGGCCACTGACAATGTAATGGTGACCCAGTTTGTGGTGGACTTTTTGAAATTACTATGGTCATGTAGAATCAAATACAACCGGTTACTTTTATTTGTTACTGATGCAGGTCCTTGTATGGTAAAATCAGGACAAACTCTGAAAGGTATTTTTCCTAAGTTACTCGTAATTCATATAACTTGTTTGGCACAGGCTCTTCATTGCATTTCTGAGACAATACATGATTCTTTCCCATTGGTAGATAGATTTGTGTCCAGTCCAAAGAGAAGTTTTGTTAAATCTCCTAAAAGTGTTAAGTTGTTCAGATCAACAGCACTTAATATCAGACTTCCTCCTGCATTACAGCTTTATATTATGCTGAGCACATAGAAACAGTTGAAGAGGTTGTTAATTCATTGGACTCGAAAGATGCTTCATCAATCGAAACTGTGCAATATATTCTGTCAGGCAATGTGAGACTGCCTTTGTGGTTTACCAGGAGAAATACGAACTGGGTTGAGAATTTAATGCCATTCTGGCAGTTTGTCACAATAGCTCAGTGGTAGAGCATCTGCCTGGTAAGCAGAAGGTAAGTTTGTTGGCATAAATAAATAATTACCATCTGAAGGTTATTTAATCCTGGTATATAAAGTACTTACAATAGTAAGTCACCATTGGGGTAATTTGTCCCTGATGTGAGACTGCCTTTGTGGTTTACCAGGAGAAATACGAACTGGGTTGAGAATTTAATGCCATTCTGGCAGTTTGTCACAATAGCTCAGTGGTAGAGCATCCGCCCGGTAAGCGGAAGGTCTGTGGTTCAAATCCCAGTTGTGGCATTGAATTTTTAAGTTCCAGTTCTACCTTTCAAATTGTTGGTGTTGTTTTGGGATGCCTGTATATAGGTATATATTCTCTGTTGAGCTATCTTACAGGTAATTATGATAACTTCACAGCAACACTTACTGTGTATGACCACAGTACAACGCATGCAGGCTATTTGCATAGACCAGCAAATAGTTTAAAACTATTCCAAAACTCATCTTACTATTCTCCAATAAAAATCTATAATAACCTTTCAGGTTACATAAAACTACTAGGCAATCCTAATCAATATAAAATCTTGAAAAAAAATTTGAAGTCATTTTTATATACTCACACCCCATGTAACATATTTCACTGTATAATCGTCACCATCCCATAATGCTACCCTTAATTTATAGACAAGCAATCAGGAGCTTAAGCATTTTACAGCATAATCACTGCATTAATATTCCAGATTTTTGCTATCTGGCTGTGATCGTGCTTGAATATGCTCAGATTCATACTTACTCCCATAACTGTGCACTAGTCACCAAAAGTTAATGTGGCTGGTTTTAAATTATTTATTTTTTGCATAATGGTCACACTGTATGCTTTTACTTGAAAGAGAAAGCTTGAAAGATATGAAGATAATGCAATGAAATACAGTATTATGGAATAATTCTTTAATATCTTATTCAACAGGTACATTCAACAATAAGTCAGATTGCATGTGGTGCTGATCTTATATATTTGTTATGGTTAACGCTTATTATTGTTGAGCTACTGTAATGTGTGCTGCAAGATTGACTGCTGAAATGATGGTGGTTCACAAATTTTAATCCTTTCTTACACAATGCTAGATGAAGGGGAAACAAAAGAGATACCAAGATCATTCTTGGTGCTGCATTCAGTTTTTCATTCATTTGTCTGGTGCCATCATCAGCAAAGCTCAAGTGTCATAGGTGAAATGATATACAACAGAAAACTTAATGAAAATTAAAGAATACACTGAAAAAAAAATGTGTTGCACTCACATGACTTTCTCTACTCTTTTACTATTTTTACAAACTCCTATTCCTATATCTTCTTTGTGTTAGTTGAGATAAACATTTGCAGAAATTATCTTATTGCTTATTTCCTTGTAGGTACAAGGGAAATATGGGAATACAGTAGACTTTGGGTGATAGTCAAATCTTTTAAAGCTTTGATATTCTGTTCTCTTTGCACTGTTAACATATAAAAAATTTAATAATGATGTTCCATTTGACAGAAGTATAAGTTCTCCAAAACTCACACAAATAACAAGGAATATCTCCAAAATGGTTCACTCTACAAAAAATTTATTTGGACATAAATTGTGTGTTTTAGCGAGATCTACAGTTTTTGTATAATACGATTTGGTCTATCTCTTACGGTTCACCAGTTATGCAAAAGTCATCCAGAATAAATACAAGTACAGGAGCTATGGTCAGGAAATTCAAGATATATGTACATTTCCTTTGTCATTAAAATATCTCAAACATATGACATTTTAACCAAAATCGTTAGAGCCATTTTCAAGAAAATCTAAATTTTTGAAAAATTTTTCATGTAAAGGGTAGTTTAGGGTGAAGCAATTTTCTTCAAAATCCTCGTGTCACACCCTTGAAAGACATTAAACTTAAATACAACTTTGGTTTTTAACCAACTTTTCATTTTTAAGTTATGCTGTCTACAGACTGACAGACACACAGACGGACCTTTTTCTAAAAATGCTTTTTTTTTATTAAGGGGGCCTCAAAACATATATTTCTGGTGAAATGTCAACATCAAAATTTTGGGTGGAATATAATACTTCCTCTACTTTACTATATGTAGTAGAGAAGGTAACTAGAAGCCGAAGAAAGATGTAGGTTTGATGCTTTGCAAGGGAAACTTTCTGTAACAGAGCATGTACTCAGAATAAATAATGCAATTGTTTACATTGAGAGAAATCTAGAGATTGTTGTGAAGCATGTAATTAGTGCAGAGAAGGTATATTCTAACCATATGTTGTGGCTCCAGGCAAGGTACTTCCAGCATTGTAAAGAGATTCCCTTCAGTTTCCTAATGATCTTAGCTTACCTTTCCCTTAGGAAGTAGAACAAGAAAGAATGCAGAAGCTTCTGCAAGAGGTATTAAATGAGTAAAGATGTAAAAGTTAAATCACACTGTGCCCGATGTTTGAAAGCCCTGTGTCTAAAGCATATGAAAAACGTATGTGAAAAGTATTATAATAATGCACCCATTGCAGCCAGTGAATTCATAAAACTTTTGTATGAGTTGACAGAATAAATGTTTAGTGATATATTAAATGACTTAAATCAGTAGCACAGAACAAAGAATACCAGAAACAAATACTTTTACCAAAGTTAATAAGCAAATAGGAAATATTGTATGTGCTTCAAAAAAAAAAAAAAAGTAGTTTGATACTAAAGTAAGAACAAATTAGAAACTAAAAGGTTCACTTATCTTAGTATGATTTGCTGCTGACCCTGGGTTTCAAGCTGTGTCCAGCAGTGTTGCCAACTTAGCCTTTTTATGGCTAAATCTGGCCTTTTTGAGAGCCTATCTAGCTATAAATTTTCCAAAAAGCTACAAGTAGCTTTCCTGGCCTTTTTTCTAAGCTTCATTAGCCTTTTCCAGCCTTTTTCATTTTTTACTCATCTACCGGTACCTTTAAAATAATACATAATTAAATCTCACTACTGCAGCTATTGCACGTAATGAAACAATCCTTTTGGTGAATTCCCGAATCTTTTGAATCTGGGAGTGTGGATTCCATCAAGTTGTTAGATTCTTTGGCACGTTTTAGGAAAAGGTCTGTGTCTGTATTTCGAGCCTGTGGACAGCATAACTCAAAAACGAAAAGTTGGTTAGAAACCAAAGTTGGTATTTAAGTTTAATGTCTTTCAAGGATGCGACACGAAGATTTTGAAGAAAATTGTTCCACCCTAAACTACACTTTACATGGAAAATTTCGATTTTCTTGAAAATAGCTCTAACGATTTTGACGTCAGTCTGGGTGGCTCCGTTGGTTAGACGCTGGCCTACCGATCCCAAGGTCGTAGGTTCAGATGCGGCCCAGACCGATGGTTTTTAAGTGTGCTTAAAAACGACAGCTCCCTGTCAGTAGATTTACTGGCATGTAAAAGAACTCCTGAGGGACAAAATTCCGGCACACCGAGGACGCTGATGTGATCCTAGCAATTGACAGCGTCGTTTAACATCAAAATAAAAAAAAAAAATGATTTTGATTAAAATGCCATAGGTTTGAAATATCTTTAGGACCAATGAAATGTATATTTTGAATTTTCTGGCTATAACCTCTGTACTCCTATTTACTCTGGACGACTTTTGCATAACTGGTAAACCGTTAGAGATAGACCAAATCTTACTATGAAAAACTGTAGATCTTTCTAAAATACACAATTTATGTCTGAATAATTTTTTATAGTGTATCATTTCGGAGATATGCCTTGTTGTTTATATTTCTGTCAAATGGAACATTGTTATTCAATTTGTTATATTAACCCTACAAAGAGAACGGAAGCTTTAAAAGATTTGACAATCGCTCAAAGCCTACTGTATTTTAATATTCTCCTTCCACCTACAAAGAAATGAGCAATAAGATAATTTGTACAAATGTTTATCTCAACTAATACGAAGAAGATATAGGAATAACAGTTTGTAAGAATGGTTAGTACAAGAGTAGAGAAAGTAATGTGACCTCAATACATCGGATTTTTCATGCGAAGTTCCAGATGAAATATTGAAGTTGTTGGTACAAATCCTGCATACATGCAAGAGCCCAAGGAAAATCCCAGCTGCAGCAGTAGAAATGAGGCAAAGGGGGATGACGAAGACCACGTTTATTTTTGCTAGGTGATCCATGCATATTTTTGTAATATGTAGTTTTCTAATGTTTATATAGGGTATTAAAATATAATCTAGCCTTTTCTAGCCTTTTTGGCAATCCGGTTTAGCTTGTTTTATTGAATTATAGTTGGCAACACTAGTGTCCAGCTCATTCTCACATATGGCTTTGAGAATGAGCTGGACACAGCTTGAAACCCAGGGTCAGCAGCAAATCATACTAAGATAAGTGAAGTTTTTAGTTTCTAATTTGTTCTTACTTTAGAATCTTGTTGCTTCACTGTTAATAGCTTCAATTTTTTCTTATTTAAGTAGTTTGATAGTTTATTAATATAAAAAATACACTTACATAAGGTGAGATAGCATTCTGAAGAGTCATTTAATCAGTAAACATATTTATATTAATGATATACTGCACAAATATGAAACCAGAACCGCTTTTGTCTGGGGTGTCAGGAACACCCCGTGAGACTGGTAATGTTAAGAAAACACATATGACCGCATAAGCGTTAAATGTGTATGTAAATGAAGGAATTTTAGGTTATGTGATGATGTTTCCACTGGTGGTGAGCAGTACCTATGACACTTTCAAAGTTGTACCTCAGCCTATGTCATTAGATAAAAGTAAAAAGTATGTGGACACAGAGAAAGAACTGCACAAAAAGAAGTGCTACATTACTAAGATAAGTGAAGTTTTTAGTTTCTAATTTGTTCTTACTTTAGAATCTTGTTGCTTCACTGTTAATAGCTTCAATTTTTCTTATTTGACAACCTGTTTATGATAGCACAGGACCAAGGATACATCATCTTTATGGATTTTGAAGAGACTCACCAGAAACCCCAGGATAGAATAGGGGTTATGCCTAACCTAAAACAGTCAACAAAGTACTGTGAAATAAAAAATTTAAGCTTAGGGATAATAGAGAATTTTGGAAACAAAAAGCATCAAAAACCAAAGAAAATTATTATTTAGAAACTCCCAAAATTGAAATAAAAATGTATGGAAAGGTGACCTATGCCCTATTAGATAGCGGTACAAACATATCAGTGTGCTCCAAAAAATGTTAGTGAGATATTCTTGATACAGGAAATTGGTTACAGAATTTACCTATAACAAACACCTGCTGTATACTCGCGGTGGGAAAACAAAAGCAAAGGATCAGAGAACAGGCTTTATTCAAAGTTCAGATGGGGGAACAAAACCTCAAAATCTTATGTTTAAGTGTGGCTAAGTTAAACATTGACTTCTTATTTGGCATTGATATCATGTATCAACATGAAGCAAAATTAGATTTTGGCAACAGATGTTTTAAAATGAAAATAGGAGAAGAGACAATTAACATTCCTTTCCTGACTGCCAATTCTAAAACAGAGTATGAACCAGAAGAAATTGAAATATATGAGCAATTCTTTGTGGAAATTATTCAGATATGAAATAATCAAATAGATACTGGAAGAAGAAAAAGAAGAAGAAAGGAATGTCGAGGTAAATGTCTGAGATGAGCCAGTTATCTGTCATTACAATGGAACAACTGAGCAAGATCATTATCGTTAGGGCTCGGAGTTCATGTCCTAAAAAACACTAAAATATGCATGCAAATATGCTCTTAAAAACTTGAAAATATGCCAAGAAATTTGCACTATTTCATTAAAACAATTAATGTCCCTTTGCAGTAAGACAAGTCGAGTTAGTACAAATAATAAATAAAGTTACCTTATTCCTTAGAGTTTAAAGCAGAAGTGTTAACTGCTAAATTGCAGTTCACAACCAACACTCTGCACAAATTTTCAACTGTAAAACATTGTCTGTTGTCTTGCAAAACACTTTTGTAACATGAAAAACTTCTCTCCACATCACAAGATGTTATCAGGGCATATTTAAATGATGTTAACTGCTTCACAGAGAGAGTCAAGTCTCTTGGTGGGACAGATGGTTTTCATTCGAGAATGTCTCAAATATCGTACATCTGTTTATAACCAGAATTTTTTTTAAATTCCATAATTCACTTTCTCTTTCAATTTTTGTCCTATGCTACCAGGAACCAAACTTAGATCACATACTGTTGTTTCAAAGACAGTAAGTGATTCATGCAAAGGAGATGCTATAGCTTCCAATGCTGCTATGGCTGTTGGTAAGAAAGAAAAATGGGCAGCTATGAAACTAAGATCCTCTTCTAACCCAGTGCCTAACAGAATATTTTGCACAGTTTCGATTGATGAAGCATCTTTCGAGTCCAATGAATTAACAACCTCTTCAACTATTTCTACGTGCTCAGCATAATATAAAACTGTAATGCAGGAGCAAGTCTGATATTAAGTGCTGTTGATCTGAACAACTTAACACTTTTAGGAGATTTAACAGAACTTCTCTTTGGACTGGACACAAATCTATCTACCAATGGGAAAGAATCATGTATTGTCTCAGAAATGCGATGAAGAGCCTGTGCCAAACAAGTTATATGAATTACGAGTAAGTCAGGAAAAATACCTTTCAGAGTTTGTCCTTTGGGGTAATTTGTCTCTGATGTGAGACTGCCTTTGTGGTTTACCAGGAGAAATACGAACTGGGTTGAGAATTTAATGCCATTCTGGCAGTTTGTCACAACAGCTCAGTGGTAGAGCATCCGCCTGGTAAGCGGAAGGTCTGTGGTTCAAATCCCAGTTGTGGCATTGAATTTTTAAGTTCCAGTTCTACCTTTCAAACTTTGCCCACACACGGCTTGTGTGTTTAAAAACACCAACAGTAAGTTTGTTGGCATAAATAAATAATAACACCAACAATGTTTAGTTTGTTGTGTGGGATGGTAGACTGATCGGTTTTCAAATAGGAACACCTGTCCGGAAATGCATGGTTTGGATGCTGTAGCACATTGAAGTGTGAGATGGTTCACATTTCATCAATAAGTCCAACATCGAGCTGTCTACATTGCAAACGAACTTCAAACTGTGTACCTCCTTCATCATTACAAAGGCTATATCGGTGGTGGTGAGCCTCATGCAATGACCCAATATGTGCAGTTGCCTTTGAAGATTTTCACTAGCTCCATGGACTGGAGCCATAAGGTCCTCTGCTGATGTTGCAGAAGTGCCATAACCATACACCATACTCTTCATACAACTCCATAGAAAATACTCAAGAGGTGTTAGATCTGGCGACCGTGCTGGCTATGGAACCAGTCCACCTCTACCAATCCATGGATTTGGAAATGTGACGCGGTGATTTTGCACATTTACACCAAAGTGCACTGTAGCTCATGTCGCCCATTTCAGTAGCTGTGCACTGGTACATGTTGCACTGCTGTTAAAAACGTTACTGTACTGGAAACTACACAAGCAACGCAATGGGATGCACTCCAAGGACTCTGTGGAGGTATTTAGCGCATGCGCAGGAATGTTATGTTCAGGTCATTCATATTAGTACACAGATGCTTAAAGGGTTGCATATCTTCTGTATTAAGGTACCAAAGTGAATGTTAACAAATTATCGCAACCTTTCATTCTCAAACTTCGATGCTCTCCCACGTCCAAACCGTGCATTACCAGATAAGGGTTCCTATTTGAAAAACGATCAGTCTGGCATCCCACACAACATACTAAGCATTGTCAGTGTTGTTTTGGAACACCCAGTATATACCAGGTGGAAGGGAAGTCATTACATTAATTTAAACCAGTGGTAGATCTCAGTATAGAAATTGATTATCCGGGCTTCTAGGCCGTGGTCTAGTCAGGAAACTCCTTCCAGACATTTCGTCCAAAGCTGCGTCGAACATCCTCAGTGGCGTTGCCTTAACACTCTCTTAGTCTCGGCGATGACTGACACGGAGCTTTTTTTTTTTTATAATGTTCATGGGTGAGAAGTTGGTAGGATTCAAAGGAAGGGTTGTTGGAGTACCGCGTCAGCACCTCCGTTAGTATATGTTAGGATACAAGCTGCCGCACATAGCGGGAGCGCGAAAAGGTAGGGTCCAGGACATGGCCATTACACGAGGCACTGGCCATGACCGTGGGGTTAAAGGTGAAGGTGGGTAAGAGAAGTAAGAGAGAGTGTTGAGGGGGAGTTAAAGGTGAAGTTCTTTATTTGAGTTGGGTGTTCATTTTTGTGTTTCCTTGGGAAAACTGTGTTGGTGGCTTCGAGGGGCCGCTGATATAGGGCAGGATGTCCGCATGTGTTAGTCCGGTGCCGCTACAGAGCATGGTCCGGCACTTGTTGACACAAGGATGTCCTGTGTGGCTGAAGTAGCCTCTCCTCTGGACGAGTGAAATTTGCTCTGGTGTCAGTTTACGTGGTTGAAGAGTGTCAGTGTGGTGATAATGGGTTGCAGCGTTTGTGGCTGGCTGGTGAGTTTGTTGCTCGCGGTGCTGCTCTCTGGTGAGTGGAAGTGGAGGTGGTGAGGTCTGCGTACATGCTTCATGTGTAGTGGTCGACGGTTTGTTCTCTATTCTGTGGAGCTTGCGTTGAATTGATGCCAGTATTTCAGTGTTGTCCAGTTCTATTGTTGCACTGCGTAATTCCTCTAGTAGTTTAGCAGCAGCATTGAAGCCGGTGGTGTGAACTAGCAGTTGTCGTGTGATTGGTGTAAGCTGTTTGCGGTGAGTCCGACGTAGTGTGTTGATGTTCTTGCTGAGTTTCTGTATGTCTTGTTGTAGAGCTGTGAGTCTGGTTGTTGTTGTGTTGTGAAGTTCACGTCCAGTAGTTATGGCGGTTTCGACTTGTGTCTTCACGGAGGCCGTGGAGTTGGCGATTGTTGTCACTGCGGCTGTTAATTGAAGTACTGAGTCCTCAAGCTTTTCCAGTCGTTTGTGGAGGCTTTGGATCTCCTGGCGGATGTCTTCGGCCTCGTTCCTGGGCAGTGGCGTTGTGGTGATGATAGTGGCGTAGGTTGGTCTGGTCTGTTGCGTTGTTGATGCTTCTGCGTTGGTTAGAGCTGGTCGGCGGCGTGGCTGTGTGGCTGCGGTGGCAGGTGCAGGTTGTGGGGCCTGGGCCCGTGGGTAGTAGGGGCACTGCGCTTGCCCCGTGAAATGGCCTATGCCATTACAGGTAGCGCAGTACCGGTGACGACGGCGGAGATCGTGGCTGGTGCACTCACTAGTGAGGCTGTTGGCCCCACAGTAATGGCACCTTGGTGCGGCGCTGCAGGTGGTGGCGTCGTGCCCATATCTGCAGCATCTGCGGCAGGGCACTTGTCGTGTAGTCCTGGCGGGCTCAGCAGGCAGGCGCCGTCCAAGTAATGGCAAGCCCGTCCTTATGGCAGCTTCTCGGTCTGCTGAGTCGGCGATGATGATCCTCATCAAGTGCGTTGGTCCTCGGGAGGTGACGATTCGGGTGGCCCTCAATGCTGATGGCCACTCATGTTGTGCTGCGCTCAATAGATGCCTCGCTGGGAAGTCGCGAGGAACTCCTCGGATAATAACACTGGCCCTCGAGGGGGGACCGGTGTGTGCAGGCGGCGGTGTGTTGGCCGGGAGATGTTCCGTGGACGGCGGTGGTGGAGCCGGCAATTCCGGGATTGGCACAACTGCCTCTCCCGGCGAGCTAGCCTCCTGCCTGAGTGGCAGTGGCCGCTCGACTGCCTGCCTCTCTAACTGCGGTGAAGTGGTGTCAGCGCTAGTGGCGCTCGGCGCGGCGGTGGCCGCAGCTACGGCGACTGTGTTGGTTGTCTCGGCGGTGGTGATGTTTTTGGGTTCCGGGTCCGATGTGCTTCCAGAACCCGGCGTTGGCGGCGATTTCCTGCGTAGCTTTCTTCTTCCCATATCCGGCGATGGCGACGAGTCGTGGACACGGAGCATTTTGGCTTCACGGGCTTTATACGTTCGGCGCGGGTGGGCGGAGCTAGTTCATGGTTGCTCCGGTCTTGGCTTATTGGTACGGCTGCTGCGGGGGCTGGGTTGCTGCTTCTATAGTCTATGCTTGATGTTGAGGCTGTTGGTGGCGTATGGTCCTGGATTTGTTGACGGTCAGGTTTCCTGCGTGCTTTTTGTAATGCTGGATGCCAGGCTTTATTTAGGCGTTTGGTTTCTTCCTTTCTATTGAAGTTGTTGTTATGTTTGTGGATCTCTATAGCTTCTCGACTTAAACGGGTGTAATAATGTACTGTGGAAGATAGGACCGCTGTGTCTGAATACTGTATAATGTGTTCCCCTGGCGCTATTAATACGTGTTCTGCGACTGCAGACTTTTCGGTTTGTCCCAAACGGCAGCACCTCTTATGTTCCGTATTGCGTATGTTTACTGTACGTTGAGTGGTCCTTATATACACAGAGCCACATGAGCAGGGAATTCGGTAAATGCCCACAGACGAGAGTGGATCTTTTGGATCTTTTGTTGAACGTAGCATGTTCCGTATTTGCTGTGTGGGTTTGTAGATGGCCTGGATGTCGTGTTTCTTGAGAACTTTCCCAATGCGATCGGTGACACTTTTGATGAACGACAGATATACTTTATTCTTCTTTTTTTCGGTCGATTTGTTCCGGGGTTGGCAGGGGCTTCTTTCTAGGGCGTATGGCACGTTTAACTTCCTGGCTGGTGTAACCGTTGGCCTGCAATGCACTGTTAATATGAGAAAGTGCCAGGTTCAGTAGGTGTGGTTGGCAGATGCGGTTAGCACGATCTACTAACGTTTTTTATGACAGCCCTTTTTTGGCCGGGATGGTGGTTGGATAGCTTGTGTAGGTACCGGTCTGTGTGTAGGTTTGCGGTAGACTGTGTGAAAGAGCGTGCCATCAGGTATCCTGGATAAGAGAACGTCCAGAAACGGTAATTGTCCATTGTTCTCCATTTCCATAGTGAACTGTATGTGTGGATGTATAGAGTTGATGTGACGTGGGAAATCTATTATGGTATCTTGCCCATGGCTCCAGATGCTGAAAACATCATCTACATAGCGTAACCAGCACACAGGTTTTTGCTTAGCGGAATCCAAAGCTTTGGCCTCAAAATGTTCCATGTAATAGTTGGCAATAACTGGACTCACCGGACTGCCCATAGCCACTCCATCAGTTTGTTCATAAAACTCCTGGTTCCACTGGAAGTAAGTGGTTTCCAAAACATGTCGGAATAAATTTGAAATGTCCTCAGGGAATAGTTCCTGTAGTAAAGTAACAGTCTCCTGTATGGGTACCATTGCGGATAAAGAAGTCACATCAAAACTTACAAGAAGGTCGTTGGGCTGCAGGGACAAGGACTTCACTTTTTGAACAAAATGTGCGGAATTCTTGATGTAGGAGTTAGTGTTACCAAAATGTGGCTGTAGAAGTTTGGCCAGGTGTTTCGCCAAATAGTACGTGGGAGAACCGATGGCACTAACTATGGGCCGGAGAGGTACTTCTGGTTTGTGGACCTTCGGTAGTCCGTATAGTCTTGGAGGCTGTGCTTCTGCGCTTGTGAGCTGTCGTTGTTTTTCCACGGGTATTGAAGACTGCTTGATGAGCTGATTAGTTTTTCGCATGATGCGCAAAGTGGGGTCACGCGGAAGTTTCCTGTAGGAAGCTGGATCTAGTAGTTTCAAGATTTCACTTTGGTAATCCCGAATGTTCATAATGACAGTAGCCTTGCCTTTGTCTGCTGTGCTGATAACAATCTCCTTGTTGTTGTTCAACGTTTTTAGGGCAGCCTTCTCCGGTCCGGAGAGCTTGCTTTTGGGAGGTTTTGCCCGCTGTAGAATCCTGGCACATTCACGGCGTATCTCTTCCGCAGCACAACCTGAGACGTGGCGAATAGAAGCCTACTGTACGTACAGTACAGTACAGTTTACAACGTACAGCAAACACACGCATTATGGAACACAAGAGGTGGTGCCGTTTGGAACAAACCGAAAAGTCTACAGTCGCAGAACACGTATTAATAGCGCCAGGGGAACACATTATACAGTATTTAGACACAGCGGTCCTATCTTCCACAGTACATTATTACACCCGTTTAAGTCGAGAAGCTATAGAGCTCCACAAACATAACAACAACTTCAATAGAAAGGAAGGAACCAAACGCCTAAATAAAACCTGGCATCCAGCATCACAAAAAGGACGCAGGAAACCTGACCGTCAACAAATCCAGGACAATACGCCGCCAACAGCTTCAACATCAAGCATAGACTATAGAAGCAGCAACCCAGCCCCCGCAGCAGCCGTACTAATAAGCCAAGACCGAAGCAACCAGGAACTAGCTCCGCCCACCTGCGCCAAACGTATAAAGCCCGTGAAGCCAAAAGGCTCCGTGTCAGTCATCGCCGAGACTAAGAGAGCGTTAAGGCAACGCCACTGAGGATGTTCGACGCAGCTTCGGACGAAACGTCTGGAAGGAGTTTCCTGACTAGACCACGGCCCACAAGCCCGGGTAATCAGTTTCTATATTATGACACCGGCCGTGAAAGCTTACGCAGTTTGATCAATCGCCTCTACGGGGAGGATGTCTACCGACTGATTCGGCGCCTGGAGGCACTAAGGAAGAAAAAAAGCACGTCTATTGTGCTCCCTTACCTTTTTACTTCGCTGCCCCGACAATGGTGTTATCCCACGCTTTCTTCAACAAAAGCGCTGTTTCAACACAGCGTCATCGCATCGCATCTACAACCGCACGGAAAGAGCTCTGCTTCGGGAAAGAATACACCAAACCATCCGGGAGTTGGCCTTCAATGACAGCGCACTGATGACTCTCCACTTGTAGGTCAGTAGTATACTATCTAGACAGGACTGGGAAAAAGTGGACTGAATTACATACAGCTCCATGATCTCAACCTCAAACCAAGCTACCACCAGACAGAAGAAGAAGTTTGATAATTGCTCCAAGTTGCTGTCACTCCAAGCACTATACCTACGGAGGATATTATTGCCAACATAGAAGCTGGTATTCGCCACGTCTCAGGTTGTGCTGCGGAAGAGATACGTCGTGAATGTGCCAGGATTCTACAGCGGGCAAAACCTCCCAAAAGCAAGCTCTCCGGACCGGAGAAGGCTGCCCTAAAAACGTTGAACAACAACAAGGAGATTGTTATCAGCACAGCAGACAAAGGCAGCGCTACTGTCATTATGAACATTCGGGATTACCAAAGTGAAATCTTGAAACTACTAGATCCAGCTTCCTACAGGAAACTTCCGCGTGACCCCACTTTGCGCATCATGCGAAAAACTAATCAGCTCATCAAGCAGTCTTCAATACCCGTGGAAAAACAACGACAGCTCACAAGCGCAGAAGCACAGCCTCCAAGACTATACGGACTACCGAAGGTCCACAAACCAGAAGTACCTCTCCGGCCCATAGTTAGTGCCATCGGTTCTCCCACGTACTATTTGGCGAAACACCTGGCCAAACTCCTACAGCCACATTTTGGTAACACTGACTCCTACATCAAGAATTCCGCACATTTTGTTCAAAAAGTGAAGTCCTTGTCCCTGCAGCCCAACGACCTTCTTGTAAGTTTTGATGTGACTTCTTTATCCACAATGGTACCCATACAGGAGACTGTTACTTTACTACAGGAACTATTCCCTGAGGACATTCCAAATTTATTTCGACATGTTTTGGAAACCACTTACTTCCAGTGGAACCAGGAGTTTTATGAACAAACTGATGGAGTGGCTATGGGCAGCCCGGTGAGTCCAGTTATTGCCAACTATTACATGGAACATTTTGAGGCCAAAGCTTTGGATTCCGCTTAGCAAAAACCTGTGTGCTGGCTACGCTACGTAGATGATGTTTTCAGCATCTGGAGCCATGGGGAAGATACCTTAATAGATTTCCCACGTCACATCAACTCTATACATCCACACATACAGTTCACTATGGAAATGGAGAACAATGGACAATTACCGTTTCTGGACGTTCTCTTATCCAGGATACCTGATGGCACGCTCTTTCACACAGTCTACCGCAAACCTACACACAGACCGGTACCTACACAAGCTATCTAACCACCATCCCGGCCAAAAAAGGGCTGTCATAAAAAACGTTAGCTAACCGCATCTGCCAACCACACCTACTGAACTTGGAACTTTCTCATATTAACAGTGCATTGCAGGCCAACGGTTACACCAGCCAGGAAGTTAAACGTGCCATACGCCCTAGAAAGGAGCCCCTGCCAACCCCGGAACAAACCGACCGAAAAAAGAAGAATAAAGTATATCTGTCGTTCATCAAAAGTGTCACCGATCGCATTGGGAAAGTTCTCAAAAAACACGACATCCAGGCCATCTACAAACCCACACAGCAAATACGGAACTGCTACATTCAACGCCCGCCTCGGTAGCGTGATGGTTAGCGTGTCTGCCTCACGTTCAAGAGGTCGCGAGTTCGAATATCGCTTAGGGTAAGTTATCCGGGTAAGGTTTTTTTTCCGAGGTTTTCCCTACCCTGAGAAGACGAATGTCGGGTAACTTAAAGCTCCATGGACCTCGGGCTCATTTGAGCATCATTAACCCATTTCATTTCATTCATTCGCCCGATATGACACAATGATGGAGGACGTTAATTAAAAAAAAAAAAAAAAAAGGCTACATTCAACAAAAGATCCAAAAGATCCACTCTCGTCTGCGGGTGTTTACCAAATTCCCTGCTCATGTGGCTCTGTTTTTATGGGGACCACTCAACCTACAGTAAACACACGCATTACGGAACACAAGAGGTGGTGCCGTTTGGGACAAACCGAAAAGTCTACAGTCGCAGAACACGTATTAATAGCGCCAGGGGAACACATTATACAGTATTCAGACACAGCGGTCCTATCTTCCACAGTACATTATTACACCCGCTTAAGTCGAGAAGCTATAGAGATCCACAAACATAACAACAACTTCAATAGAAAGGAAGAAACCAAACGCCTAAATAAAGCCTGGCATCCAGCATTACAAAAAGCACGCAGGAAACCTGACCGTCAACAAATCCAGGACCATACGCCACCAACAGCTTCAACATCAAGCATAGACTATAGAAGGAGCAACCGAGCCCCCGCAGCAGCCGTGCCAATAAGCCAAGACTGAAGCAACCAGGAACTAGCTCCGCCCACCCGCGCCAAAGCCCGTGAAGCCGAAAGGTTCCGTCGGTAATTTCGCAGCGAGGTCTCCGAGCGGTGAACATCTACGGAAGACAACATCGAGACTTCGAGAGAGCTACAAGAGATCGTCGCAGCAAAGAAGCTGCCACCGCAGGATTAATCGTTTGCGGTAGCAATACCAAAACCGGCGGCTCGGGCATTGTCGTGGTTTTACCAAAGACCCTGCTAAAGCTCTGCTTGGCATTTTACAGCTTAGATGAGTAGAAGGATACGGCCAAAGCAAGCAATCATAAGATTCGCTTAAGCACCTTTCGGGGTCCGGCCCTCTGTCTTTCGTGCTTCTTAGCGCTCACTATCTGTACTTTCTCTACTCTTCTCTTTTCCTCTTCCTCTATCTAGGTTTAAGACCCCCTTAGGTTCTTAACCCCCCTTTTTTGACTCTTTGCTTTTAACTTCTTTTTCTAAACGCACACACACACACACACACACACACACACACACACACACACACACTACCATGGCTAAGAGCGGCAAGACTGCGCAAACTGCCAAATCTTCACCCACCAAAACCAAAACAACGAGGAGCAAAACCCTTACTAGATCCAACACCCCGTCTCTTTGTCGTCCTAAAACACCCCCGCCTTCTAAACCTGACACCTCTTCTCCTTCAAGCGCTCAACCTGTCGTCACACCCTTGATACCCCCTCCTTCCACTGCCTCGATACCTACTCCTACCTGGCCCTCTTCGCCTAAACCATGCTCCTCATATACACTTACACCTACTGACACAAACATTAACACTACACCCGATAGTCAGGATAAAAGAACTGACATAGCGCCAATTTATGTCAGCAAAAGCCAGGCCGCGACACTAAGACAAATAACACTTGACATTGACAAGTCTTGCACCTTCAAATGCAACTACACAGTCAACAGAGCGCGAAACCCCGGAGATTTTGTTTTTAAAACGTTCTCACTAGGTGACTACCAGACTTTGGAAAAACACCTGAAAGCCACCAGCGTACAGCATTACCTAATCCCCAACCCTGAGGATAGGACTGCCCGCTTTGTAATTAAAGGCCTGTACGCTGAATACTCTGGAGAGGAAGTTGCAGAAGACCTGGCAGTCTGCGGGTTTCAGGCCATTAGAGCCATACAGATGAGAAGGCGCATTAGGGATAGATCCCCCCTGCCAATGTTCCTAATCGAACTGCAGGATACTGAAGAAAACAGAAAAATTATAGATTTGAAATGCCTGGCACACTTTAGAATTCATGTAAAGGTCTATAGTACTGCCACAACCCCAAAGCAGTGCTCACGCTGCCAACAATTCTGGCACGTGAAGAAAGACTGCAGGTCCCCTACTCCCATATGCGCCAAATGCACAGGACATCACTACTCCGGAACATGCACGGTTCCTCCTAGGGAACGGAAATGCGTATTATGTGGCGCTGAGGGCCATGGTGCAATCTGGCGCGGTTGCACCAAATACTACGCAGCGTGTTCTAAACTGTTGAACACAAATAACATCCGTGCGCAGCCTGTTAGGTCCCATAGACAGAGAACACAGATTTCGTATTCTCAGGCTGCTGCACAAAATACTAATACGGAATGGTTCATTAAAAATCCAAAAGGCTGGTTTCGCCCGGCACCCTTAGAAGAACCATCTGGGATAGAGCAGCCCCGGATCAACTCCGAGGCTAGCTCTACCAGAAGCGAGCGATCCCCACAAGTCACACAAGCTCCCCCCAGTAAGGCAGGCCCCATCCAGGCAGTTGCGCCTCCCGCAACTGCAAAGTCGCTCCAGCCCCTCCCCCGCAGAAGGCGGGACCCTTCCACGGCGCTCTGCTTACTAGTGAAGTCACTAGGCATGCAGACTCACAAAGTGCCGCTTCACCAGGTGGAAGAACAACTTTCAGAAATATGTGGCATGCTCTCACAACCCGGGAACATTATACAGGCAGCACACTTCATCACACAACTCATTGACAACATTCGCCAATATTGTTATAGGTAAATCAGACACAATTAGAATTATCACCTGGAATTGTAATGGCACTCGTAAAAGATCAAAAGAACTAGCAGACTTTTTATAAACACATTCAATACAGATTGCATTATTAAACGAAACACATTTAAACCAAAATCGCCGTTTTTCCGTTCCCGGATTTCAAATTTATAGAAATGACCGTGACCACAGAGGAAGCGGAACAGCAATAGTTATTCAAAACAATATCAGTCATTATAGAATTAATTCTCCAACCTTAACTCGCGCCGAAAGCACGGCTATTAAACTTAACATCCACAACACGGATATAGTTATAGCCTCAGTTTATAATCCCCGACACACACACACACACACACACACACACACACACACACACACACACACACACACACACACACACACACACACACACACACACACACACACACATATATAGACGACGTCAATAAAATAATGAATTTAGGATCCAGAGTTTTTGCTGCGGGAGATTATAACTGCAGACATCATCTTTGGAATTACATAAAGCCCAATCCACAAGGGACTAAATTACTTAATTACATTAACAGCACAAACTTCCTAATTTCAGGCCCGGATGAACCAACATTCATTCCTCATTTGCCGAACAATACGCCTGACATCCTAGATATCGCTCTTTTAAATAATATTCCTTATGACACGGACTTCAGAGTCCTACAGGAGCTGACATCAGATCATTTGCCTGTTTTAATAACAATTAATGCTCCTATCGCAGTTAAACCAGCTACTCTAACTTTTAACTATAACCAAGCAGACTGGGTAGAATTTAAAGACACAGTAGACCACTATCTGCCTGACCTGCAAATAAACTCAGCAGCAGAGCAAGATGCGGCAATTAATAAACTTGAAACCGCAATAAAAATAGCCACCACTGCCTGCTTGCCCCTAAGGCAGCAGCAGACTATTAATGCTAGATTTCCTCATGACATAAAAGCCCTACAACAAGCACAAAACAAAGCCAGACGCAAATGGCAAAGAACGAGAAACGTCCTACATCGAATCGAACATTTCAAGGCGCGAGACCTAACTAATGAACGCGCGCGAACATATATCCAAAATCAATGGAATTATACCTACGTTAGAAAATCTAAATCCCCAACAAAATTCAACATGGCGAATAGCCAAATGCCTTACGCGAGCACGAACGAACATTCCTCCACTTCAATTCAACAACACTATAGCTGAAACTCCTCAGGCCAAGGCCGAAGCGTTCGCAGACACATTAGAAAATGTATTCTCTCCCAACCCAGTAATCGGGCAAGACAACTTTACACTAGAGGTCGAAAATGAAGTAGAAAACATAGTACAAACACCAACACATAACAAAATGCGAAGGACTAATCCAGGCGAAATTAGCTGGATTATCAGCCATCTGCCCACTAGAAAAGCGCCAGGACCAGAAAAAATTCCAAATGTAGTATTAAAAAATCTCCCACAAAGAGCTCTCATGCTCTTAGCAGATATTTACAACTTTACACTAGAAAATGGCCAATTTTCCCCAAGTTGGAAGGAAGTCAAAATAATGCTATTTCCCAAAGTAAATAAAAACCTAGCACTACCAATCAATTACAGGCCAATTAGCCTACTAAACACACTTAGCAAAGTTCTATAAAAAGTAATCTTAAAAAGAATCAACAAACACATTCACAAGCACAACATACTGATCCCCGAACAGTTCGGGTTCAGAGCACAACACTCCACTACACTGCAACTTCTTCGAATGACCGAATAGATAACCAATGGTTGTAACACAAATAGGTCAACAGGCACCCTATATTTGGATATTGAATGCGCCTTTGATAAAGTATGGTATGCAGGCCTAATCAAAAAGCTCAGATTTTATGCCATCCCCGATTCTGCTTTAGCCCTAATTAGGGATTACCTCAGTGATTGAAGCTTTCGCACCACTGTGGAAAATTCAGTCTTGGGCGCAAAGCAAATCAAAGCTGGTGTCCCCCAAGGGAGTTTGTTAGGGCCGACATTATTTAATTTATACATAAATGACATGCCTGAACTATTAAGAACAAACAAATTCATATATGTGGACGATACTGCGATAGTCACACAGTCTACTCAACCGCGAATTATTTATCAACGACTGCAAAATGCACTAAACACGCTTGAGCCTTGGTTCTCCAAATGGAGAATCAAAGTAGATGCAAGAAAAACTCAAGCAATAATTTTCACAATAAGACTCACGCACAGACATAACATACGTGCCCTTCAGCCGTTAACTTACCAAGGCGAAGGAATCAATTGGAAAGACCAAGTAACTTATCTAGGTCTAGTAATGGACCAAGGCCTCACCTGGAATAAGCATATCACCAAAATCAGGGCCAAGGCCAATGGTCAGTTAAATAAGCTCTACCCAATCTTTAACAAAAACAGCCAACTGAAGGCAAACATGGGTCTTACCTTATATAATACACTTCTAAGACCTATACTCACATACGCTGCCCCGGTATGGGGATATGCTGCGAAAACTCACTTACATAAACTACAAACACTACAAAATAGAATAATAGCAAAACAACCGCCGGTAGCTCTGGCCTATCTCTTACATAAAGAGCTAAAACTACATTTAATCGAAGAATTCATTAAACGCCTGAGCTTTAACATGTATAAACGGAAAGACAAAAACAAAAATGCCCTAATACAACAACTGGGAACATTCAACACAGAACTAAACAAACATAAAAGACCGCTGTCATTATTTGACAGGACCTTAGGCCTGGGGGAGCCAGAAGTAGACATTCAAGAATACCTCAACACACTTGTAACACTTCCATAGAATATTACCTATAACCATATGGCACAACACAACTGGCAGTTTGCAAAGTCCTTGCTGTAGTCAAGGCGGCCCAGGGGGTTTACCCCCATACTTATAAGACATTGGCCCACGATTAAAGGACATGGTTCTGGAAACAAAATAGAATAACACTAAGTTTAAAATCACTAATACCTAAATATTAAGCAAAACAAACGCAGCTCATAGCGCAGACAAACTAACCAAACCAACAATTAGACATATCAACTGACCAAACGCATAAATCTGCGAAGAAAAATACATATAATAATTAAACCTAACTGTAAGAATATCTCTGACTAACGCATCCAATTGCGCACATGTTACTATTGAATAAGACGCCACCTCCCCTATGGAGGGGGGACAGCTAACAGCTAAATACTTTACACACATTACCACCTCTTACTACCTGACATCTCTTCTCTCACAGAGGACACAACTATTAGACTAAGACAGCGTTTCTGGGCGGAAACGACACTACTCCTTACCAAAATCCACACCATGAATTTGCCAGGGCGTGATCAGGGCCTCGGCCATGTTTATGTCCTGCCTCCAACTCTCACCCCTGTTAGGCCACACGGCCAACCTACACAATTTCTCCATGACTCCGCAGGTGCTTTTAGCGGTACTGCCGGACTTCCTCTCCCAAATTCTCTCCAGTGGAGGTTTTTTAGTGGGCAGTACCCTCAGGTGAAGCCTACAGTCCCCACTGTGCCTCCCAGCGAGGTGGAACTCCATAAATGGATTTTTCCTCCACTCGAAAAAAAAAAAAGGAAGGCTCCGTGTCAGTTATCGCCGAGACTAAGGGAGTGTTAAGGCAACGCCACTGAGGATGTTCGACGCAGCTTCGGACGAAATGTCTGGAAGGGGTTTCCTGACTAGGCCACGGCCTACAAGCCCGGATAATCAGTTTCTATATTATGACACTGGCCGTGAAAGCTTACACAGGTAGATCTCAGTATTTGGAACACATTTTGTATCTTACGTTTCTGTCTCAGACCATTTCCTTCAGAGACATTTTGGTTTGGTCAAAAACAACCTGGCAGCTCTGCAGATTGTGTGGGTGGTCATTTTTCCTAGCTCAGTACATAAACAGCATAACAGTGTATCTTAAAAACAAACTCATACCCTGCATTGTCCTTCCCTGTTTACTGTGGAGTGTAGGCCAATCACAAGTGTTGTCTCCCAATGAAAGCAAAAGTGCCCGATATGTTTACATTCACAAACTAGGTCAATTCCCTGACCAACCTCAATGCAACATTGTCGACTTACCTAACGTCTGAGAGAGAGGCTCAGAGTATTCCTTCACGTCTTTTAAGGTGATCAATGACTTTGTAACCTGGTGTGATGTCCCATAATCACTACCAAAACTATTTCAGAAATAAGTTATTCTACGCATCTTACAAGTAACAAACTTATCTTGTGGAATTACGCATCCAATTGGGATCAAACACTACTTATTTTTTCAAAATCAGCTGATCAGTGACATTAGACTTTTTTGTTTGTAATGTTTCTGTGAAGCACATATTAGAAGGAATGTAGTGACTCCCCTTCCACCTTGTATATGCTCACCAGCAAGAGTAACAATGTTTTGGGGGATTTTAAATAAGGACCAACAGGAATGATGGGGCCCAACACCACAGATAATGCACATGGCCCATTTTTGTGATATAAATACTTGCGTGCTGAATGAATCACCCTAGAAGATAACATTTCAATGCAACAGAGAGTGAAAGTAGGCAAAATATGCTGTTTATGAGTCACTTACAAACTGCCTAATTGTAATTATTATTTATTTATGCCAACAAGCTTACTGCTGGTGTTTTTAAACACACAAGCTGTGTGTGGGCAATGTTTAAGAGGTAGAATCAGGACTGAAAAATGCAATGCCATAGACGGGATTTGAACCATGAACCTTCCACTTATCGAGCGGCTGCTTTAACCACTAAGCTACCATGGCCAACTTGCCAGTACGACATTAAATTCCCCAGCTGATTCGTACTTTTCCCGGTTAGAACACAAGGGAATCCCACATCAGAAATAAATATCCCAAGAGCGACTTACAACTGTAAGTACTTTATGTTCCAGGTTTTAAGTAACCTTTAGATGGTAATTATTATTTATTTACGCCAACTAGCTTACTGCTGGTGTTATTAAACATTGCCCACACACCGATGTGTGTGACTGTGATGTCATGTGACATTGAACAAAACTTTTCATTATACAAATCAATTTTTACTGATAAACACGGGAGGTTTACACAGGACAATCTCAGGATGACCTTCTGCATGTATTACAATAGCCTTCAATAAAGTAAGACCTCTGTGTACTTATTTATCATCATTTTTGCATGCATTTGTTTTTGCTTAATTTGGTGCTTATTTTTATCATTTTTTATGCTTATTAGCTTGCTTATTTTGTTATTTCATTGTACTTGGAAATCTAGGCTTTAGTAATAACTGACTATATTTTGGGACAACTGCAGCAGAAGAAGCAATCCAGGAAAGCAACAGAGTTTGTTCCACTTAAAAAATATACTTCTGGAGAAATTTCACTAAGTGTTACACCACATAGCTGAAAAGGCTTTCTATATCTTCTCCTTAGCTAATTACCTTCCCCGTATGAAGGGCTGACACCCCCTAGGACTTAAAAACCTGTGCCTAGGGTCAGACGCTTGTCGGGGAGCAGATGAACCTATGGGCTGGGCAGAGTGAGGACCTGGAAGGAGGTGGTCAGTATGAGAGTGAGGAAGAGGAGGATATGAAATACAGACGAAATGGATGATTGGAAAGCTGATGGTGGAGTAGTTGGTGAAATGAGTGGTGCCACTTCGTCCATCACGAATACCACATGCAGGTCATTGGGATTGAACCCAGGCCACCTAGATGGCAGGGGAACAATCTAACCATTCAGCCATGGCACACCGTCCCTTCCTGCATTAATGATATCATCTGGAGTTACAGATGAAAAGATAAAAATGGATTTTGCCGCCCCCCCCCCCCCCCCCCCCCCCCCCCCCACCCCTGCCCAGAAAAAAAGAAGAGGATTTCTTTTTCTCCAAATATCAAAATGGAGAGATCTTTGCTCAAACAGAAGCTTCAAGAAATTTTCATAAAAGCAAAAGATGGTAAAAAGAGGTTGGAAGAGTCTGAAAGGAAACAAAGGTAACCTTGGAGTTTGCATATAATTGGAATAATACAAATTGTTGTGTTAAATTACTGATTTACTTTAATCATTTATTGCAGAAAGAACCTAATGATCAAGTCCCTGTTTGTTGGAGAAATTGCTCAACTGTGATAGACCATAATATATCTGTACCGGAAGTTATAAGGCAATGCATCAATAAAATTTAGCAAAAAGTTATATTTTTCTTTTCTGCTTTATTCTTGTTTTAAAAAGAATTGTTTTGTTGTTTAATGACGCTGTCAATTGCCAGGATCACATCAGCATTGCCAATGTGCTGGAATTTTGTTCTGCAGGAGTTCTTTTACATACCAGTAAACCTACTGGCATGGAGCTGTCGTTTTTAAGCATACTTAAAAACCATTAGTCTGGGCTAGATTTGAACCCACGACCTTGGGATCAGTAGGCCAGAGTCTAACCAACTCAGCCACCCAGACCGACATTTTATTCTTGTGGCACACTGTACTTTCTTTCCTTTATGCACTTCCTTTTAACTTCCATAGTCATAGCTTTGACTAGTAAAAATTGAAGGTGTTTCTAACATTTTTCATTTTTTTACTACATACTTAACAGTAAGTAGAGGAAGTAATCTATACCACTCAAATATTTCATGCTGACATTTCACTGGAGTATATGCTTTGAGTCTCCCTAAATAAAAAAGCAGTTTTACAAAAAGGTGTGTGTGTGTGTGTGTGTGTGTGTGTGTGTGTGTGTGTGTGTGTGTGTGTGTGTGTGTGTGTGTATGTGTGTACGCGCGTGCGTGCCTGTGAACACCATGACTCAAAAGTGAAAAGTTGGCTAATTACCATACTTGGTGTATAAGTTCACCATTTTCCAAGGATGGACACTCCCCATCCCAAACTACCCTTTACATAGAAACATTTTCAAAAATTGTGGCTCTAATCATATTGATTCCATTATGCTAGTGGTACCATTTATAAGGTGGATTAATGAACAATTGGTTATTCTAATAGACATGAGCCACGTGTGGGTAAAGCTTGAAGGGTAGAACCAAAGTGAAAAAATTCAATGCATTAGCCGGGATTTGAACCATGGCTCTTCCACTTTACCTGCAGCTACTCTAACCACTGAGGTACCATAGCAACAAGCCAGAACAACATTGAATTCTGCAACTGACTTGTCATCAATTAATTAATCGTATTAATAGTGCCAATTCAGGATATTTAAAGGCTGGCTCAGAACCAACAACAGGAACCATAACCAGAATGAGAGACTTGAAATACTATATGTATTCAAATGGGAGCGTTCACAACCAATGGCAAACCTTCCTGGGATGTGGGAACAGGAGCAAAGACTTGGCCAAGATTAAACCTTTGTGTTCCCGTTAACAGGCACAGCATATTAGATCCACTAAGTGCATATTAACCCTTTAATTGGCAGTGTTGCTTAACATATAAATTTAAGTTTTGAGATACTTTATTGGCTCTTTCATTTTAATTTGTTGTTATGCTAACCTAAATAAATAAACTTCAAGTATTTGTAGTTGTCTTACATTCTATAGATAATTGCTGATATAAAACTAGATAATACAAATACCAGTCAATGTCACACGAATCTGTATTGGAACTTCAAAAAAGCAGATTGGATCAAATATAAAACTGAACTGGAACATAAATTTAAAGAACAAACAAACTCACAGCTACATGACCAACCAGATCATTTGAACAAAAATTTCTGTAAAGTCATCCTAGAAACCGCAAAAAAACGGGGAAGAATTAAAAATTTCAAACCCTTTTGGAACCCCCAGTTAGAAGAACTGAAAAAGCAAAGGGATATAGCTAGAAATACAGCTGAACAAACAAAAAACATGTCAGATACACAAATATGGCGGAAGAAATGTGCCTCACTAAAAAAAGAAATTAATACTGCTAAAAGGAATCACTTTAATAATTTCTTAGAAAAAATGGATTATAGGACAGATGGTAACAAAGCTCATAAGTTCATAAAAAATGTCAAGGACAGGAAAGAAAACAACAGCACACCTATCATACACAACAATAAAATGTTAGTAAATGATGCAGTCATAGCCGAAACATTCAATAAATATTATGCTAATGCACACAAAGTAATAAGAAATAATAAAAAGGAACGTAAAGAATTTAAGAAAGATTTGAAACAAGAAAGAGAATGTAATCCTAACACCCAGTGCAATATCTTTTTTCGAAATTTTAATATGCAAGAACTAAACATTGCAATAAATAATGTAAAAAACAAAAAGTCTCCTGGACCTGATCACATACATCCAGAGTTCATGAAAAACCTTGGGAAAACAGCAAAACAACAACTACTAAAACTCTACAATCTATCCCGGGAAAACCACTTAACCTGCTGAATGGCGAAAGGCAATAATTGTCCCACTCTTGAAGAAAGACAAAACAGCGTCAGAAATAAAAAATTATAGACCAATAGCTCTTACTAGCATAATAGCAAAAGTGATGGAAAGAATGGTGTCAAACAGGTTAAATTGGTTTCTAGAATCACAAAATTTAATTTCCCCATGTCAAGCTGGATTTAGAGAGTTCCACTCTACAAATGAACAAGTCTTACTTCTCAGTCAAGAAATCAGACTCCTTCAATAGAAAAGAAGATAATTTATCAGTTTTTATTGATTTCCAAAGTGCATATGATTCTATATGCAGAACAAAACTACTAAAGAAAGTAAAAAAAAATAGGGATACAAGGTCCAATGTTTTCATGGCTATGTCATTTCCTAACACAACGCTTTATTGCAACCAGATATGGAAGAAACATATCTAAATACAAACAAGTACACCGTGGCTTACCACAAGGCGCAGTGCTCAGCACAACACTTTTTAATATATTTATTAACGATCTGCCACAACAAATACAAAAATCAGGTGTGAAGTGTGCCCTATTTTCTGATGACTTGGTAATGTAGACTTCAAAACCAAAAAGCAAAAGTACAGAACTAGAAAAAACCATGCAACAATCCTTAACCAAATTACAAAGGTGGACCAAAGAAAATTTAATGACTGTTAATACAACAAAATCAAACTACCAAATCTTTTCACTAAGAAAAAAGCCACTAAAAATAAAACTAAATTTTGAGGGTCAACAATTACCAGAAACAAAGGAAGCAAAGTATTTAGGAGTTCCATTTGATACTAAACTTTCACAGACCAAACAAATAGAAAATGTAATACAAAGAGCAGAGAGGCGCCTTTCACTGTTAAAACGTGTAACAGGAATGAAGTGGGGATCTTCCAGAGCAACTCTTAGCACAACGTACAATGTGTGTATAAAGCCATTATTTGCTTACTGCAGCGAAGTTCTTGTAACAGCAAACGCAAAAAAGATTCAAATCTTTCAAAACCAAAGTCTGAGATTAATTACAGGTGCTATCAAAACCACACCAATAGCAGCTATGGAAATACTAACCAACCAATGCCCCATTGAATATGAAATAGAGAAAGCGGCTCTTATTCAACACGAAAAGTTGATCAGACTCCCATTCAATACATGGCACAAGAGAAATTTTACACATACAATAAAGACTCAGGAGAGCTTTCTTTCCAAAATTCAAGACATCAAGAAGAATGTATACCTTCCTAATTCAAAGGAAAACTTCATATCTAAAGTCAATCCGACACAAACATTAGACATCACATATTATTTACACCTGACAGAAGAAGTTAAGAAAAGTGATACTCCAACTAGTGTTCTAAAATTATTGGCATTAGAGACAATCCATACTAGATTTCCAGAACACAAATGGCTCCATATTTATACTGATGGATCATTAATATCAAACCAAGTTGGAGCAGGTGCTGGAGTAACATGTCATCTCTTTTCCTATTACAAATCTTTAAGTTATGGAACTACAAACTTTGATGGAGAAATTGAAGCAATTCGAATGGCCCTACAAAATCTTTTGTACAGAATTTCACATTTTCAGCAAGCAGTTATTCTCTCAGATTCCAGCGCAGCAATTATAGCAATTACTTCCAAGTTGCCACCAAAAAACCAAACAATTATAGAACGTTGGAAAATCCTTAACCATCTAACAGCACTTCAAAAACACCTAGTCTTCCAGTGGATACCAGGTCACTGTGGACTGAGTGGTAATGAGAAAGCTGATTTTCTTGCAAAAAAGGGTACCAGCAATGTGCAGAAATTCATAGTTAATCTACCATTTTATGCAGCTAAAAGATTAGTCAACTCTGAATTCAAAAAAATTATTGAAAAATATTACTATGAAAAATCAAAAAATAAAAGATGGGAACTACCAAACATTCAAACAGTAATTCCTGAGTATCCTCGAAAAACAGCAGTTGCAACCTTCAGGTTGATTACAGGACATGATTGTCTGGCAAAACATTTAAACAGAATTGGGATGTATTCTTCACCACTCTATGTGATCTGCAAGAGGAAATGGATCGAGACCACCTTCAAATATGCCCGGCCACTTCCAATGCCCCAACCATCAGTGAAAAATATTGGAGAGCAAGAGGATTAATGACTTCATTGTCAGAAATCCAGCATTAGCTAACAACAACAACAACAACAACAACAACAACAACAACAACAACAACAACAACAACAACATTCTATAGATATTAAATTTTTTCAATCAAACTAAGGTGCTTTTTTTTTTTTTTTTAGAAAAAGAAGCAAAATCCTTGCAACTGCAATCAAATGTAACCCTACCTGCATCCAAGCATGCCATTGCACTGTTTATTTTACTTGGGCCCTTCCTTTCCTTTACCACAGGCACACTTGGCTGCAGCTGCTGGGACACAAACTCGTGACCTTTGGCTTTAAATGACTGGTCAATTCATTGCAAATTGTCTTAATTATCACGGCTATTCGAACTCCTTCAGGGACACAAAACCTGGTTTAGGGAATTAGAGGAAGAATGGCATATGTAGCAAACTGACTTTCAAATTAGAGGCTTAAAGACTTCTTTCTTCAAGTAAAAATTCTTCAAGGCAGCCATGACATAAACAGCCACTAGAGCCTTCACAAGTCGCAATTCTGCAAAAATCAAACCGGAAATGATTTTAGAAGTGCATCTCTCATTTTCACGAATTGATTAGTGTTGGTGTCAGTTGTGTATGCGTATAGTTTAGTGCTTCTCTGCACTTATGTTATAGATTGTTTTATTATATAAACTTCTAAATTGTTATTGTTTTAATTATTCATATGGTGTTCGTTTATTCCCTGTTATATATCATATTTGTTTATAACATCAATGGAGCTAGCAAGATTCGAGGAAATGCTCATTTTGAGTGTGCAGGAAAATGAGCACTTGTATAACAAAAAGGTGTCAAATTATAAGGATTAACACATGAAGGAGAACACCTGACTTTCAATAGCACTGTAGTGTTATTTTCAATTTAAAATAAATATTAATAAATGACGGCATGGTTATGTAAAGGATTCTGCAAGATTTATACAAATTATAAATTTGGGCCATTAAAAATGATGCCATTCAGTGTGGGTACACTAACCCAACGGATAATATTTATAATCAAAATTTAAACCAATAACCAATGAAATTGTAATGTTTTAAGAAAGGATAAATGAGAAGAAATGGGAGTCAGGTTGGTGAGGGAAGACGAAGTCAGTTCATGGTCAGTCCATTAGAAGTGTTGGATAAAAACAGTGGTGATGGGAGTGTGTATGTGAGGGTGACTTGCAGAGTGGCTTGCAGTTACGAAGGTAACCTGTGTTTCCAATTCAAGATGTACTTATTTATTTGTGTGATTATTTAGCATTGTGAACTCTTTGATTCCCAAAATTTATCAAAAATTTAGGAAGTGAGTTCAAAGATTTAAAAAGTAAAATGGGAAATTCAGAAAATAAGATGAATATCCAGAATCAGGAATTAAATGAAAAGTTAGATAAATTATCCATTGTAACTGGGGAATTAGACAAGAAATTCTCCACCCAGACACAAAAACTTAGAGAAAAGTTAAAGGATAGCAATTTTGAACTCCAAAGAGGAATAAATAACATTGCCATAGAAATAGAACAAACTAAATTAAACTGCATGCAAACAAAATAAAGACACAGAGAACAAAGTGATAAGCATGAAAAGTTATAGAAAATATGGAAGAAAATAAGGAAAATTTTGTAAAATTAGGGAATGAGATGACATCTGTAAACAAACAAATTGATGGCATGAAAACATTGGTCTTATCCATTAGTGTACAAAGTGCAAGCACTAGCACCCGGTTGGGAGGGACTGAATCTAAAAATGAAAACTTAGAAAAAGAAATAAATGTACTGAAACAAAGCATTAGCAATTCAGTTAACCATAATAATGACATTGATCAGGTGATGTAAACATCACAAACCTCCATTGTGGCTGATAGTGCTGCACAAACAGAATTACTGATAATATATCCTGTTCACAGCTGATACAAAATGTATGCAGTAATTCCCAAGGTAGTTTTGTGAATAATGGTGATAATGTGAATGTTCCTTGTATTAGTGGCTGTGGCATTCTTCTCCTGGATACCCTCACCAATTTATCCTAAATGAAATTAATGCACCTTCTTTTCCATAAGAAAGATGAATGTCCACTTTCATTTATTCGTGAGTTGGATGAATATTTCATGTTAAAACTAGTTCCTGAAGTACTAAGAATGCTGATCATAAAGAAGCAATTGCATAATAGAGCTTTAAAATGGGCAAGAATTGTGTTTGATAGCAATACAACTTATAGTACATTCAAACAAGCATTTTTAGCTTACTATTGGGGCGTTCAGAGGCAAACAGCCATTCGCCAAGA